>OY998181.1:134625422-135088380 GCA_963921935.1 Galeruca laticollis
TGGTGTTCTCAAAGATCTTACTAGGACTAAATCTCCTTTTTCAAATCTAATCTTCTTATTATTTTTGTTTCCTTTTCTTTTAATAAAACTTATAGCACTTCTCTCCAAATTCTTGCTTACTTTATCCAAAACTTGAGACATATCCCATTCTCTCTGTATTATCCATTCACGTTCTGGAGGTATTCCTTTCAACATAAATTGTGGACATTCTTCAGTAACTCCATTAGGTAATTGATTTAAAAATTTCTCGACTTGATTTAGATTTTCTTCCCATAAATTGTGTCTATTATTACATAAAATCCTTAAATACTTAACAACTTCTTTGATATACCTCTCAGCTGGATTAGATGAAGGTCTTCTTATACTTATGAAATTCATTTTAATATTATGATTTCTACACAAACGTTTGACTTTTTCACTCACAAAGTAAGTAGCATGATCCAATATTAAGTTTTCCGGAGTTCCTATTTCTTCTATAAAATTTTTCAGACAAGATATTACTGTGTTTGCATTGGTACGTTGACAAGGAAAAGTTCTTACAAATTTTGAAAATATATCCACCATAACTAAAATATGTTTATTGCCTTGCTTGCTAGGTATTAATTGTGATATGAAATCAATAGCTACTATATGTAAAGGCTTGAGTGCTATTATAGGTTTTGGTCCACTAATATGATGACAGTTTCTTTCCTTTGCCAACTGACAAATTTTACAAATTTTACAGATTTCTTTAACCAATGATATGTCCTTCTTTGCAGTGTAATTTTCTCTAAACAACATCCATAGTTTTAGAGATCCTATATGTCCATACTTCTCATGTAATTGTTTGAGAATTTCCTTAGCATATTCAGGTGTTATTAAATAAATTTCCCTATCTTCCATCTTCTTATACCAAATTCCCTCGTTTTGAAATGCTCCTCTTTTACAAAATTCTTGTAAATTTCTCTGATCCTCCATTATTTTTTCCAAAGTAAACAAACCTTCAGTTTTTTGCAATCTATTTATGCCAATTTGGAATTGTTGATCCTTCTTCTTCATTTCTGTTTCACGGCTAAGAGCATCCGCTACTACTCGTATATTAGTTTTCCCAGGAATAAATTTTATTTCAAATTCATATTCCTGTAACAGAAGTATCCATCGATGTATCCTATTATTTGCATAACGATTTTTAAACATTGCTGTTAAAGCTGAATGGTCTGTTTCCAAGTAAAATTTTGCTCCTAATAGATAAAAACGTAATTTAGTTATGCAAAATACAATGCTTGCCATCTCCAATTCAGTAACTGAGTATTTTCTTTCATAGTTTTTCGTTACTCGGGAAATAAAACTGATTGGTACTTCTCCTTCCTCTTGTTCTTGCAATAAAACTCCTGCTAATCTATCTATGGATGCATCTGTTCTTAAAATAAATGGCTTGTCATATTGAGGATGATAAACCTGCAAATTTTGTAAAAATATTTCCTTGAGTTCTTGGAAAGCTTGTTCTCTTCTAGCATCCCATTTCCATTTCGTTTCCTTCTTGAGTAATTCAATTAATGGAATTTCCTTATTACTGAGGTCTGGTATTAGTCGTTTGAAGTAGTTGAGAATTCCCAAAAATCCTCGAAGAGTTTTGAGATTAGTCGGTGTCTTATATTCCCTTATGGTTCTAATTCGTTCAGGGTTCATTCTCACTACAGTAGAATTTAAAATATATCCCAAATACTGCACTTCTTTTTGGTAAAATTGACACTTTTCCATGTTCAATTTTAATCCTGCTTTTTCCAATTCTGCCAATATAGTCTTCAAATGTTCGTGATGTTGTTCTTCATTTTCTGAATATATTAATATATCATCGATATAGTGCAATGTAAAATGTTCATATTGGTTCAGAACAGTGTGAAGTGTTCTTACCAATGCTGCACACGAACTCTGTAAACCAAATGGAACAACACAAAATTGGTATACTACACCATCAATCATAAATGCTGTATATGGACGACTTCTTTTATCTAATGGAATCAACCAGAAACTATGCTTCAAATCCAGTTTCGTGAATATGTTAGCTCTTGTAATCCGACCAAATATCCCCTCTACATTTAAAGGACTCTCATATTGTTTTTTAGTATATGAGTTGCTATTTCTGGCATCCAGACATAATCTAATCTCACCTGACTTTTTTCGGACACATGTTATCGCACTTATATATGGAGAGTTGGATCTTTCTATAATACCATCTTGTATCATCTTTTCTAACTCCTGGTATACTTCATTTTTCAGCTTGTAAGGAATGGGATAGGTTTTTATTTTGAAATTACTAATATCTTTGTTCATTTCCAACTTATGTATATACTTTGCTGCTATACATACTTCTTTGTTGAAGAGTCTTCCATATCTTGTTAATAACTCATCAATCTCCTTTCTATATTGTATGGGACATAATTGTTCCTGTAGATCTTCCACAATTTCTATTTCATTTACTTGACATTGTCTTTCCTCTACCTCTTGTTCTTCCTTTTTGTCAAAAGTTATTATATTATCTTCACATACCATGTACCCCTGTTTATAATCAATAATCATCTTGTGATTGCTCAATTCATCATTTCCCAAAATTACATCATATTTTAAATTCTTAACTACTAATAATTGTATTTTATAAGCTTTATTTCCCAAATAAAAATCTGCGACTATGCTACTATTTGTATAATATAAATTTTTATCATTCGCCCCTACTAATGATAGTTTCTTTGTATTTATCATCATAATATCATCTTTATTTAAATTGTCTACTATATCCTGTTTAATTAACGTTACCTCTGAACCCGTATCTATTAAAATTCTACAAATAATATTTTGTAATCTACCCTGGATAAATATTAAATTAGGTTTTTCTACTTTTTTACTATTATTTTCATAATCTATAATAAATTCTCGAGGATGTTCATATCGCGATGAATAGATGATATTATGTACGTAAGGACGGTTTAAGCAAAATTCGCTAGGTTATCCTGTCCAGGAATACACTCTTCTACCTGTATCTCCTGTCTAACCATGTTTACCTGTCTCCTATTATCATCCTCCCTATTTCTGTTTTGTTCTGGATTGTTTCGGTTTTCTCTGCCATTTTGCCAATTCCTTCCTCGATTGTTATTATTATTGCTATATTGATTTCTTCTTTCGAAGTTGTTATGATTCCTATAGTTCTCAGGATATCTGTTTCCATTATTCCTCTCTCGATGTCTATTTTGTTCCCCATTTCCTTGGTATCGTCTATCATCAAAGTTCCTGTTTCCATAATTTCTATTTCCATTGTTTTCATTATAATCTCTTCTTATATTTCCATTATCCCTTCGTGCATCATTTCTATTATTTCCATTTCCATTTTGATATCTAAGAAAACCATTTCCATTTTGTACACTTCTTTCAACTCTCTGCAAATACCTAGATAAATTGTCCATTGTTTTTATGTTGTGTAAGGCTATCGTTTCTGAGACTTCGGAATTGAAATCTCTCCCGACATATAAAACTAATTCCTCCTCCTTCATAACAGGTTCCAAATATTGTGCCATGTTATAGAGTTGCATAGCATATGCATTTAAATTTTTATTCCGATTGTAATCGAATTTCCCAAAATACAATCTTTCCCTAAAATTCGCTTGATGAATTTCACCCCAAAAATAATTCATGAATTGGTTCTCAAATTCTTCCAGATTATTTATGCTTTCTTCCTTATTACAGAACCATAATAGGGCATGTCCAGATAACATCCCTCTAATACAAATCTTCTTCTCCATCATATCTCCCATTCCTTTTAGTTTGCTTTTAATTATTTTAATAAACACCTTCGGATGAATGGTATTTATATTCCCATCAAACTTTACTCCGATATCCATGTTTCCCGTATAGATTACTCCATTTCCATTTCTCCTAACGTTACATTCAATTTCTTCTATGCTTTCCTGTAATTTTCTGTTCATTTCTTCCAGTTCTTTATGAAATGTTTGTCCAATGTGCTCGTTCCTCTCCTCACATGTTCCTGTTTGTTTTTGAAACTTTACATCTAATTCCTTAAATTTATGTTCTGCGTTTTGCTGATAATTTTGCATAATTTCTTCGATTGTTTGTTCCCTGAATTTCATATTCTCCATTTCTTTCGTTATATCTTCTGTTTGTTTTATAACTTCCGCTTGGATCGTTCCCGGTAATTTTTCTTCTATACCTCTCTCTATTTCTTGGATTTGTTCTACTACTTGATTTTCTATCTGCTCTCTAATTTTCATACCGTTTTCTTGAATTTCAATCCGTATTTGTTTGTTTTGCTCCACCATATCTTCTTTCACCTTATTTATCTGCTGTCTACATTCTTCATTTTCTTCCCTAAGTTTCCTGAATTCTTGAATACTTTCGGTTTTCACCTCTTCTATCTTCTTTTCCAATTTATTCATATTTCCATTAATTTTATCCATCTTCCCGTTTAAGCTCCCCTCTATTCTATTTATATTTCCATTCACGTTATCTATTTTTCCATCCATATTGTCCATTTTAGCTTTCATACTATTTATGCTCATCAGAATTTGCATCATTGTATCATTGTTATTCATTCCTCCTTGTGGTTCCCTTCTCTCTTGTTGTTCTACTTGTTCTATAGTTTCCTCGTCTCCTGTCAAACCTTCTTCCTGTGCATCACCTTCCGCTTGTTGTCCCTGTTCCAGATATACCGCTTGGTAATCTCCCATACCATGACTTCTTTCTTCCCTTTCCTCTTCTGATCCACTGTCTGCTCCTACCTGCCTTCCATCTCTCAACGTCATTCGTTTTGCCATTTTAATTAAGTATTAAATTTTACAAATATAACCAAAATTTTTACAACGCCCCACGTTTTGGGTGACAATTATAAACAAAACACAGTATTATTTATTATTAAACTAATTTTTGAATTATTTACTTGCTTTTATTGTGAATATTTAAATGTTTATGATTATTTATTTATAATTTTTAGTTTGGCTAGCTCAGTTTGTTTTTACTATTTGTTTAGTAATTTATCTTAATTTGATTATTCGGGAGCATGAAATCCTTTTTCCCTTTGAGTCCTGGCTTATTGTATTGTTATAATTGTTTAAATAAAAAGAAAACACATTATTTGAAATAGATTTAATTTTCAATGCAATATTTATATTTGATAATATAATATGCGACGCCAATGGTTATATTGTACCTACTTATTGATTTTAATAATATCATCAATGCGCATGCGTGAAAAACTAGTCATGCGCTTTAACATGAAACGAACAATTCTTACATTAAAGAAGCATCTATATTTATACAAACATAGTTTGTTTGACGATGCAGATAATTAAATGGTTCATAAAAAACATAAAAGAATTTATATATATATCATAGTTATATATGATACAAATAGCTGTGGGAAGAAATTAGTTATATACATGGATAGAAAAATAGGAATTATATACAGATGGGCATAGTTATTACATTATAAAATTTCAATCACCAGATTTATGCGATTACAAGATGGCGTAAGTACATATTTTAATTTATATAAAGTTCGGCCTTTTATTAATTTTAACGATTTATGCAATGAATTCACTATACAAAGTCTGTTTCTTTCTTTTTTAGATCGATCATATTTGCAAAAGTTTGTCAATTTATGAAATTAAGTACTTAATTGGTATTTTGAGTTTTTACACTGTTTATTGGCCAATAAATGATTTAAAAACACTGACCTGTTGCTCTTGCATTGGGATGAAAGTCTCTGGATCCCAGGAACACTCCACTGAAGCTCCAAAAAAACCAAAATTGTTGAAAATTTCGCAAATTCTTGCCGAAAACTTGTTACAATTAACTGTGAGTATTACTAATATTGTATTTCATAATACTTTAGAAGTTTAAATATCTTAAACCGGGAATATCTTTAAATTTTAGGAACACTATCCCACACACTCCTCGCTTCTTAACATCAGCTTCCGTTCTCCCTTTAAGCGTCCCCTCGATTCTCTACTTTTTTCAACAAACAGTCTTTTGTTCTTTTCCAGGTCACTATTCCAAAGTTTATTTATTGATTCACAGTTTGTTCTGTCATATTTTATAACCAATAAGATATTGTCTTTTGTAATCAGATACTTGAAACTTCTATCACTTATTAAAAAATTTCACCCATACACTCTTTTACATAATTAGTTCATTTATAGAGTTCCTATGCGTTTTTTCATCATACAAATAAATTATAATTGGTTATACTCAGATACTTTTACATGATACAACATTCAATATTATTATTGATAATATATTCTTGTTACACTCATATTAATTATAAATATAAATTCTCTTAAGTTATTTGTTTATCTATGAAATCTATTGAATTATATTCTATTCAAAATTTGTATTTGTTCTTATTCTTAAATTAATGATTATAATGAATTAACTATAATAATATTTGTTTTCATTTCAGATGAACAGCTGATTATGATATGGAAATTATTCTTCGTCTTAGGCAACTTTATTTACATCATTACATTGGTTAGGCAATCTCTATATTTTATGTTATTATTGAGGTAATTCCTTATTTATTATATTGTTATAGGTTATTATTTAATATATCTTTACTTGATATGTTGTTTAAATTAAGAAAAGTGTTTCCTTTTCACTTGTTTTCTTAAATTATGTTATTTTCATATATATTTCATACTAGCAAACATATTTTTATAATACTAATTCTATTATTATCTATGATATCTGGTTCAATATATATATATATATATATATATATATATATATATATATATATATAAATATATATATATATAACTAGTGAATATTGGGAAAATGGAAAAGTGTACCCTTAGCGGAAAATGTCCAAGCTTTCGAGGATGATTGTCCTCATCATCAGGGAGGCTAAAATGGAAAACAACAGTTAAATACTGTTGTCAATGAAAGAATAATTTGAAGTGAAATTCACAACCACGTGTGTATTTACCTCCGGAGTGAGGTTAGACTCCATTGAGTTGTAATATTGCAAACTACAGATTATGAATTGTGAAATACTGTGTAGGAATTGAGTTTACGCAAGATCAACCAACCACATGACAACACCAAGTCAAAATGTCGCACCATTTTGTAAAATGAAATAAATTAATTCATCTTCAAGCGTTGCTATGTTAAACGCCGGTAAGGAAATGATATAGTTTCCCTCTGAATGGGATGTAACAAAAGACAAACAATGTTGCCAACAGTCCAAAATCGGAGGACTGTAGGACAATGTACCCATTTCAGTAATGGCCTCTGTTGTAGGGCCAACACAATGGTTTAGCAAGAAGTATACAATCATATTGCCTACAATAAGCAAACCATAGGAGTTCGGGCGCCCATAATAAAAAAGTAACAACAATAATAATGAATTCAATAATAATGAATTTAAACGTAGCAAATAAGTATTCTTCTTTGTAACCTCAACGCAGGGAGGAAATTCAATAATTCATAACAATTATTGGCTTCCAAACGTGGAAAAAAATTTATATTTAATACATTATCATAATTAAATAATCCATAACAATATATATATATATATATATATATATATATATATATATATATATATATATATATATTGTGCTACTTTTTTATTTAAAGGAATAAGCCAAAAGCTATGCTTTAGATCTAGTTTTGAGAATACTTTTGCCTTAGTTATCCTGCCAAATATTCCCTCTATATTCATACGGCTTTCATATTGTTTTTTCGTGTAGGTGTTAATATTTTTAGCATCCAAACATATTCGTATCTCTCCATTCTTCTTCCTCACACATGTAACTGCACTTATTTATAGTGAGTCACATCTTTGTATAATTCCTTCTGCTAGTATTGTGTCCAGTTCTTTATACACCTCATTTTCAATTTTATATGGTTGGGGTATGTTTACATTTTAAAATTCTTTATTTCACTACTCATCTCTAATTTATGCACATACTTCTTCATTTAATAACCGCTCATGGTGTGTTTTCAAAAGAAGAAACCCTAAAGATCACCTGCAAGCAACAACAAGAGATCACAAACTTGAAGGGTACATTTTGAATCGAAATCCCTGTAGGATGTTAGAGACAATCAACAATACAAACGCTAGCCAATGAAAAATCAATAGCCGATAGCCAACCTATACTTTTTGCCGACATCCAAATCACGAACGATACAATACCAATTCTTAAACCAGAGGAGCTCTTAGAAGACATCAAGTTGGATCTGTTTTCAGATATCTTATTCCAGTCCACAGAAAACTACACCTTGCATTGGACAACCGGAATAGAGATTCTAAAAAAGTTGCCAAATATAATGCAACCAAAGTCCAGAGTATTTGAGTTGATTTGCTTGAAGTTCAAGCCTTGAACAATCATTCCCGTGCGTCGAAACTCGAATGAATTCACCAATTCCACTCTTAATATTCCATACTACGCTGCGCTCTGCTCTACTCTATCGTTGAAGCGGGAGAGAGGGAGGGGGAAGCAAAACAACATGTAACCGCGTGGCGCCCGCGCCCCCAGCACAGCCGCCTTTGTTTTATCGTCTGTCTGTCATTTATTCATGCGTTAGCGTTGCCACTGCCCGCTTTTACGTTTGTTTTGTGCGCTATTATCACATCTAAATAGTTGCTGTGACCACATAATCAATATGGACATCAGAAAAATTTTTGGTGAGTATCACTTGCGTTTAGCTTTCGTATTTTCCGTCCGTAAAATAACGTCAATTGATTTGATAATAAATGCTGATTTTGTATCGGTTTTTAAAATCGCAAAGATCCGTTTCTAGGCACGATATCCGATTCTTAAGGGTCGTCAGTTTAAACCAAAAGGAAAATTGCTCAATTTAATGGTTCAATCGAAAATAGGACCGTATTAACATAGCTTAAAGTAGAAAATTGTATGAATGAATATCGGCAGTGCCGATTCGGCACAGTTGGCTCGCGTATGCTTGAGACTCGAGTGCTCGAGCGAGGATGCCCGAGACCGCGCGAGCATAGCCGCGGCGGTTAAGCCGCTCGAAATAGCTAGGACTGTTGATATAAAAAATATCGTTGACGCTAGTCCTTCCGCGGGCTCGAGCCTGCCGCCGTCTTGAAGGGCATTTATGCTTTCAATGTGAATTGCGGACCAGAAGAAGTTGTTGCTATTTCAAATATTTTATTTTGCAGTTTTAAAAAGAAAGAAACCTGAAGGAGCAAGCAGTGACAGCGATGATTCCGTGGGTGACCTGGCGAGATCTAGCACATCCAAAGAACCGAACTTAGTTCCCGACTCTTCGATAAATGACTGCAACGAAAATGACATCGGTAAATTTATTGGACAAGCATCAATGTTATCGACTGAAATGAAGAAAGAATTGCTTGGAAACACTTGGTCTCCGTCTGCGACGTATGACTTTGCGGAAGACGCTAAACATTTGAAGAGGAAATTCAATTATTCATGGTTGGAAACGTACTCTCCATGGTTGGCCTATTCCAAGCACCAAAAAGGAGCCTTTTGTAAATATTGTACATTGTTCCCGCCAAATCCAAAATCTTTTAGAGGCGTATTAGGGTCATTTATCATAAGGCCGTTTTGTAAGTTCATAGATATTCACGAGCATTGCAAAAAGCACATGGAAACCCACTTCCATAAGATGGCACTGGAAGCCGCTAAATCATTTCTTGGAAGTGTGCCTGTAGATTTACAATTCAACAAATACTCCCGGGGCATTATTGAAGAAAACCGAAAAATTATAACATCTATTATTTCCTGCATTACGTTTTGCGGGTCGCACGACTTAGCTCTGAGAGGAAAACATTATGGCGAAGGTATTCTCGAGGACTTATACAAGGTACGAATTGACGCGGGAGATTTAGTTTTGAAGAAACACATTGAGCATGGGAAAAAGAATGCAAGCTATCGATCGATTGCTATTCAAAATGAAATTATCGCAATTTGTGGAGATGTTATTAAGGCAGACATGTGAAAAAAGTAAAAGAAGCAGAAGCTTATAGTGTGTTAGCAGATGAAACAGCTGATATTTCCGGTACTGAACAATTATCGATTGGGCTGCGATATTTTGATGAGGAAGCCAATGAGGTCCAAGAAATGTTCGTCGGATTTGTTAAGCTGAAAGGTCTGGATGCGAAATCTATTGCATATTGCATCGATGAGTTTCTGACAAAAGAAGACCTTAATCCTGCTGATAAATGCGTTGGTTTTGGATTTGACGGTTGTTCGACGATGTCCGGAAAAGACGGTGGAGTACAAGCGATCCTTCGCAAAAAATATACCAAAGCACTGTTTTTTCATTGCTCGTCCCATAAACTGAATCTGGTAATAAATGATCTCAATATTCTTCCTGAAATTCGAAACGGCATGGGAACCACTAAAGATATTATTAATTTTTTTCGGGAATCTGTTTTGAGAAGAAAATTGGTACCTAATATTGCCAGGCTCTGCGAAACAAGATGGAGTGAGAAACATAAAACTATCAGAGTATTTAAGGAGAATTTTCCTGTTATATTGGAAGCCTTAGAAAACTTATCGCGTGAAGGAAACAGTGCTACTCGAAAAAATGCCTTTCAACTCCATGCGGCTGCTTTCAAAATTTCGTTTATACTTTGTATTACTTTGATAGCTAAATACTCTGCTTTGTTAGAACCTGTTGTCAACGTACTCCAATCCATAGCTTTGGATGTGGTTAAGGCCTCGCAACACGTCAAACGCAATTGCTTAAGAGCCACCGTGATAATCCCGAAAGAGTCACAGATGAAATTATAAAGGATGCTACTGTTGTTGCGGAGAAAGTCGGCATGGAGGAGGATATCACTTCAATGCCGCGCATTGTTGGGAAACAACGTCATCGAAGCAATCACCCAGCATAAAGCCCTTCAGAATTCTGGAAAAGATCATTAATAATACCATACTTGGACTCCGTTATTACATCGCTTGAAACACGCTTTGCTGAAGAAAATACTCCATCATTTGCTTTATCTAAATTACACCCCGCACAAATGCAAACGATGTCAGTCGAAAATCTCACAGAAACTTGTGAAACTATCGCTCAGTTTTATAATTTACCAAACATAAAAATTGAAGTCGAGCTTTGGCAGCAATTCTGGCATAATAAACCAAACTCAACAGATCAAACCGTTGTTGATATCCTAAAAGAAGCAAAAACCTTCTTTCCCGACACGGAAAAAGCGTTGAAAATTTTGATCGCTCTTCCATGCACGACGTGTACGGTAGAGCGATCGTTTAGCAGCCTCATGAGACTAAAAACCTGGCTAAGAAGCACTATGAGTGAAAATCGCCTCAATGGTTTGGCCATGATGAGCGTGCACCGAAAACTTATACATGGATTTTAATAATAAAGTGGTCGAGAAGTTTACAATGAATCCCCGAAAATTATATTTCAATTAACCTAATATAAACAAACAACGACCATTATAATATTAAAATCTGATAATTAAAAAAAATACGCTGTACGCTGTACACTTATTCAAATTCAAACTTCTTTTTATTCTATTTTTCTAATAAATGTTATTATAACTTATTTACAAGTTTTTTATTGCATAGTCAAGAGCTCGTGCTCGTGTAGCTTTACACATTGGACTCTGTACTGTCACAGAATACCTACAATTCATACCTACTTTTCTCATTCATAGAGAATGAGAAAAGTATGAATTGTAGTATGTAGTCAACTTGCCCCCCTACCCCCTGCGCCATCGGCTGGCGACGCCCTTGATAATTTCATTTGCCGATTACATAAATATCAGTATAGACCAATTGTCTTATAAAAGATTCCAAAAGGACAAGCGTGAAACTGTCTATCCAATTTAAAAGTATACAGTAGTTGCGGAAGAGTCAATACCATGGCAGCAAGAAAGAATGCGAAGAATTCAAAGATGCACGAGGGTGGAACAGAGACGAACACGCCACAAAATGGATTCCAAAAGGCAGAAGAGGCAGGATTAGAGGGTGCTAGGATGAACACGAGGAAGGACGAGATTTCAAACCACATTTCGAGTGCTGAAACTGAGACGGCAAGACAGCAAACTACAAAGAAGGAAAGTAATCCTGAGACGAAAGATATGGTTCTGAAGGTCGCGTCGGACACTACTACTACTCTCAATGCTCAGGGCGTTGACTTGGGGACAAGCGACAAGAAACCCGGATGCTGGAGATGAGTATGTAGAGGAGACTGGACCACTCACAATTAAAGACATAAACGACGCCTTATCGTTAGTCGTACATTCAACAAGTAATCTAGACCGCACTAACAGCTTAGATCTCGTTGCGTTATCAAGCATGCAAGTGGAGATGCCGAGCGAGGTGGAGGAGGTAACGCCAGAACTGTTTTTCTTGGGCGATAAGCGCGGAGAATGGGCTCTAATGTACGGTAGACAGAGATGCACAGATGGTTTGACAGAAGAGATAGTCCACGATTACCCAGTAATGTTAAAACATTCACATCATATTTGCATGGGCATCGCAAAATCATTTTATCAGATCTATCGTATAAAGAAGAAGGTAAATCAAGGTGTCAGACAAATTATGGACCCTTTTGTAATAGGTTTTGATAAAAGCTTATTAATCATTCAGAAAGAGGATAATCGGAGTATGACTATTGACCCAGACCTTTTTTCCTATCAAAACTTTAGTGATCACATCGAGCATAGAATTGTATTAAATCCAACGTTGCATGGTTTACACACTTTGGCCCAGGAGATTATTCATGATGCGGTGAAATCCAGAGCGCTGAGAACGTGGATGCAGACATTCAGCGAGAGAAAACGGTTTAGTATCGAATTAAGTGCCAGCACCGTGTACGGTTCAAACAATGTAGTGTGGGCAAACCACGCACAACCGAGGATGCTGCCTAATTATACTGCTCAAATTCCGGGATTCAATCATTTGTCTGTGGGGTATTCGGCGGGATTTGTTGTGCCTGAGTGCCATATGAGTCGTTTAAATATATCACAGTTGTCTCAAACAATGCAGTCGAACGTCAATAGATCGGACCCTTTAACTGACGTCATTTCAAGTCCAACAACGGCAAAGAACAGAGAAGATTTTCGGAGGATACTTATGGCCTTGACATTACCAGGACAAGTAATGGAAGATATAAAGTGGAATAGGGATAACAATTCCGTTCTACAAGGTTTCATCGCATTATGTGCTAAGCTACTTTTTTGCAACACACCGGGTGCTAAAAATATTTCGTTGTATTCGGCTTTATGTACCGATATATATCTTGGTGAATTGTTACCGAATTTGGGGTACATGTGAGCGGTGAATGGCAAGCCACTGCGAATGACGTCGAACACTATCGGTCACGCGGCGACTTGGTCGCTCTTAGAGACAAAGGAAGCGGATGGTCGGAGGTGGATAAATGACGGGGTTGATTCATTTTATAGGATTCCAGACCCTCTTTACGAAGGAGTAGGAAGGTTAGTTATCTACGGAGGAAAAAGAGAAATCTTAGACGTGCAGGAGAAAGTTGAAGCACAGAACGTCTTACCCACTCCCCTTTATGACAAGATCATACAGAACCTAAACGCACTACGAAGAAAGAAGGATGCTGAAGCGTTATTGCGGGTGTTTAACTATAACATGACTGCTTACCTCTCGTTTTTGATGGCCATCAATCAACACATTGTTAGGTATGGAGAATGCGGCATTCGTCTAGCGGATAATAAGATCATGGAGATGGACACATTGTATGGTTATGGGGGGGTTCGGAAGTCCAATTAATTCACCGGTTAGGATTGAGATTGACGGAGATTCCATCTACAAATTCTTTTTACGCATACCTACCGCCTTTACACCAAACTCGATGGTCTTGAGACAGCCAATTTGTGAAAGTGCCACTCTCGCTGAACTGGAACGCCTAATTAGTGTCTTTTGCGCGATTTCGGATTGGGTTAGAAAGGACGATAGGGAAAACATTTATGTAGAGAGGAGGTGTCTTAAACTAGCACTGGAGTCGAACGAGTCAAATGTTATCGCGAAGAGAATGGAGATGTGTAATCTCAAACATGAATTTAAGGCTGTGTAGTGAAAATTTTCGCAGGAAATTTTTTGGCCTAGCGGGGGAGATGTGAAGAAATTTATGTTGTTTATACCATATCTCCAAAGATGACGCTATTGGACGTATTGCTGTCAAAAATTATCTTTATGTAAAGCAACTATACATTTTTTTAAATGTGACATTTCAGTGACGTTTATATTTTCAATGAATAATTATCATATCTTTATGAGGAAATCGACAAATTGATTAATAACTTTGAATGTCGTTTCTTTGATTTTTCAGATAAAGTAATATGTTTGTTGTAATTTGTAATAATGTAGATAATAGTGCAAAATGTTAAAATAAAACTTTGATTTTTCAGAGCAACACATAATTTCATTTGCCGATTCCATAAATATCCGTATAGACCAATTGTCTTATATTAATATTAATAAAATATTTCTGCATTAGTAAAAAATAATATATTCTAATAGACACGTGCTCCGATTATTTTAACATTCAGTGAGGATAATTCAAAATTGTTTTAATAAATTTGTTGAGTTGGATTCCTTAGAAACTGCAAGTGATCAAGTCTTACTTTACTTATAGCAAATTCAAGTGCCTTGCTATTCTCAATCATTGACCTCATCTCAAAGTCAATCTCGTACCCCCAATACCTACTCTTCAGCAGTATCAAAACAACAGTTTCCCTCAAAAGAAGAAGCAATAGTTTTCAGTACTTTAGAAAACAATTAAAATATTATCTCATTCCTCTAGGAACCATAATCCAACCGAAAAATATAATTTTTTCTTCTCGAGTGTCCCATAATCGTATATGTATGTACCTATCTAGTAAACAGCTGGTGGATGACTTCATAAATAATCACGGATACATAAAAGTACAGGGAGAAATAGTTAGGGCCAGAAGACCAATAACACCTGCTATTCTGTCATACGTATGTCCTACATTACCACATAATCTATTAATAGACCAATTAATAAACATCGGACTAAATCCTGTTTCTCACCTGACATGTTTAAGAATCAGTTCCTGTCTACCTGAGTATATCCATATTCTTAGTTTTCGGAGGCAAACCTACGTCAGTCATCACAATTTATCGCTACTAGAATCGTTTGCAGTACACTTTGAAAACACGACATACCGAATTTTTCTGTCTCAAGATGGTATGGTACGTTCAATTGTAAAAAACCTGGTCACATAGTATCTCAATGTACTGAACCTAGAATATCTCTACCACATGTACAACCTACAGGCAGCTCCAACTTACCAATTAGCGCAAATACATCTAATTATGTTCCGACAAACACCGTTGTCACGCAACATGTAATACTAGCTTCCCCAGTGGACTCAAACTCAACCACAAAAGAAACGGCAACCTCTAACGTGACGCCGGTTGCATCTACTAATAGGGATGCATCAGAAGAAGCCAACAATAGCTCCAACAAAACAAAGCGCAATATAAACGAAGTAATTACACCTGAAGCAGACGCAGCAGTAGATAACCTAGGCCGCTAGTACCACAGGTATAGGGAAAACAATGTGTAAGAGAGAGAGAACACGAGGCATGTGTTAGAGAGAAATGGCACCAGCTGGGGAGGGTGACGTCACGATGTTCACAGGCCACGCGGCGGGATGAAGGTGCCAAAGCGGCCGGGGGTGTCAAAACGGCTGGTGGTAGCAGAGCTACTTTTTCCGGATACTGCGCATATTTTTCGTTACAGACAGACCGTAAAAGACGCAGGTCTTAAGGGCATTGGCGCATATCTCTGCTATTATTGGTCGGATTTTCTTCGAACAAACGGCATTATAATGGCTAGATTATTTTCATATACAGGATGTGCAAAAAATATGTCATTAGGGCACTAGCGCATATCTCTGCTATTATTGATCAGATTTTTATGGAACAATCGACATTATGATTGCTAGATTATTATCATATACAGGATGTGCAAAAAAGATGTCTAGGTTATCTACTCGCAGCTGAAAACGATCTCATTTCCTTTACTGAGAATCAAACCAAAATCAAAGAAAACCAATCTAACAACATCCAGATATCACAATCGTTATCAATTATGATCAACTTGCGTTACTTATAACCAATGTTAGTGGCTCTACAGATCCCATCAGTATAATCGAAGAATATACAACAGATTACCAGCCCTGACCCATATGCTCTCTCAAATACATCCCCACTTAAAAGATAGATCTATGAAGACTCGATTTACGAACTCAAAAAAGAAAATTTTCAACTTCCTGGGTAACGATACTTCAGAGTGGGATAGTGACATATCCCAAAGTATTCAGCAAAATATATAATGTCAAGACTTCAGTGGAACATCGACGGATTTTTCCAACGCCTTGCTATGTTACAAATCCTAATTGGGGAGCACTCCCCCGATATTATATGCCTACAAGACTTGGAGCAATCAACCCTCCATTTCACCTCAACTGTATGACTCCATTCCATTTTCAATTATAATAAAAAAAATTCATTTGTCATATCCTTTTTATAAGTTATCATAACTATTAAGTGGTTTTATTTCAATATACTCGTATGACGAGAGAAGGAATTTTTCAAGTTTTTCATATTTCATAAATTTTAATCTTCCAATTTCACACTTTTCTCCTCTACATTTATGATTATCAGCGTGTGTTACCCACGGAAGTAGAATGAAGCCTGAAGATGGCCCGTATGTAGGCCGTAACTAGTAGCTGCACTGTTGTCAACTATTAAAAATGCTATGACATTGAGTTTTATTCAGAAAAATTACTGTCAGTCACATTTGAGTCATGGATGATATTTTCCTTTTAACCTTAAATTAATATTGGAAGAATATCAGGACTTCATCAAAATATACACAGACGCATCTAAATGTGAAATGGGAGTAGGAGCAGCAATTCTAACAACCAATCTTTGCCTGCAATTTAAACTTTCTCCAACCCTGAGTATTTTCTCAGCCGAACATCCAACATATAAATTCTTGCAACATACCAAAAACGTTCATTCTTACTGACTCTCTCAGTTCTTTGTTAAACTTAAAACAGATCTATCCCCAAAACCCTGTTGAGAAAACGACAAAATCAGAACTGCTACAGGCTCAAGAAAACTCCAGATGCGTCAACTTCATATGGATCCCATCCCACATCGGCATCGAAAAAGCAGACATTTGTGCTCGTAGTGCTATTTCTAATGACGAACCAGAAACGGAGTATTGCTAGTGATCTCAAGTTATTTATTAAATGCAATATAATAGACAGTGTAAAACATTTCCTGGTCGAATGTCCCAGATTTCATAATCAACGTAGCATGCACAACATTCCTACCGATTTGAAGAAACTCATTGGAAATTACTGCGATCACCGGCTCGTAATTGACTACCTAAAATCAATTCATGTTTTACAAAATATAAAATTTTCGGTTGTTGTACCGTCGCTAATAACCTTCGGGTGGATGCGACACTTCTAAATAAAAAAAAACTGACACGAACTGTCAAAGTAATTAATTCCGATTTGAATAGTTTTTAAACGGCTGTTTGTGAAGTATACGGATTATTGATTTTTCTGCGGGAATTCGTATGGTGGAGAATCCTATCTTATCGGGACATATTGCACTCAATTGTAAGTATTTTCTTCACTTTGTGATTAAGTGTCGCTATGTATTTATCAGGAAACAGCCGAAACTGGAAATTTTGGCAGTGGATTTCGCTTGTTAATGTGGCTATACGGGCTCATTATTCGTCGGCTGCCATCTAGGGGGCTGAAGAGGAAAATCTTAGTGCTGGACCCTTTTAGAAAAAGGTACGTCTCATAGTTTTGTAGGTTGATCAGGTGGTGGTAGAATACCAGCTGGTCATTGCAAATTTTAGTTTAAGAAGGCTGTAATATAGTCTACTCTGTTACCCTGTGAATATTTTATTTTCATTTTCCCGATCTAGACTACCGAATACTTTATTTCGTGGTTGGTTCTTCTAACATACCCTGGTTACGACCAAGAGCAATTTATTCTAGATGCTTATACATTTATTTGATTTAAGTTCAGTGTAGCATATCTTTGCTGACACTGTTGATTGTAAGTAGGCCTTATAATCAGTTTAGGGGGTAGAATTAAGTAAATTTGGGTTAATTTTGATCTATTAATTATTTGCAAATTCATATAAAGTAATTTTGGACATTATTGGCCTCGGGTTGATAAATTCAAGTTATTTTCAGTTGGGGTTTATGGGATATAGGCCGACAAGCTTAACTTGTCCTTATTGTCGAAGGATCTTACCTGATACCGGCTTTTAATTTTAAAGGGTTCACCCGTGGACACAACTTTCACCCATGGGAACAAGGACACAGCTTTCAACCCGTGGGGGCATCAAGATCCAAGTTTTGCGTTGGGGCATATACTTGTGCTTCCGCATTTGTCCTCTCACAGAGTACATAGCTTTGGGTCTCTAGGAATCTTGGGAGTCAATCTTTTGTCGATGTGTTTCTACTGGGACAGACCTCGTCCTCCCCAGTTTGCTGCTGCCTTCCTTAAGCTCATCAAAGAATAGCATATGGGGATATCGGGAATGTTATTTCTTTGTCCCTAACTTGGTACCGACGCCCTGACGCCTTGTACGGAATTTGTTTTTCCATAAATTTTCCTATTTTAGGTTAGCTTATTGAACATATACTTAATATTAAGTTTACACTACGCGGGTTGGTTACTTACGTTCATGTTCATTTTAAAGGGGCCCGACTTTACTGAAATTTTGTGAACGATTTTGAAACATTTCATTTAGCATTTTTTTTCGCGTGATTATTCTCAAACTCCCCTAAAGGGTATTAATTTTGTCTATTGATAAATTATAATGAACATAAGCCGAGGTTTGCTTTTTATTTTCATCACTTATTTTACTGAGTTATTGGGAGAATTTTGTCGTGCTAGGCCAGCGTGGAAAACTCAGTTGGCGCCCATTACAAGTTGAACGTTGAAGGCCGAAGATTGTCACCGGAGAAACTGAAACTTTATGTAACCGATTAGACAAAGTAATCCATTGACAATTATGAACCAGCTTTTTTGAATAGAATTACTTTAATTTTTATTTAATTTTAAAAATATAGGAACATTTCGTGTAAGGTTTCATTTTTGCGCCCAACATGGGGCCTGTTTCTCTTAAGACGCTAGGATTGCTTTAGCCTTTTTCAGTAGTTATATGGCTATTTCATGTAAAACGAAGTGTATTGAATATATATTGAGTGAATGTAAACGACGAGTACTCAGTGTGTATATGTTTATTAATATGCAGCTAAGCGCTTTCGGCCATTAGGCCATTATCAAAGCTGTCGTCATAAAAAAGATCCAAAAGAGGTGTCAAAAACATCCAGTTAATAAAATCAAACAATGTACAAAGTTAAGTCATTGTTACGATGATGTCGTTAAAATAAAAAACATTAAAATAACCCTATTAAGAGGGCGTACAATTATAATTCACATGATTAGAAGTGCAAACTAGAGGTGAACCTCTAGTTTGCACTTCTGAATGGGTATTTCCATCATGTGAATTACAATTGTACACCCTCTTAATGGGGTTATTTTAATGTTTTTTATTTTAATGACATAATCGTAACAATGACTTAACTTTGCACATTGTTTCGATTTTATTAACTGGATGTTTTTGACACCTCTTTTGGATCTTTTTTATGACGACAGCTTTGATAATGGCCGAAAGCGCTTAGCTGCCTATTAATAAACATATACACAATGAGTACTCGTCGTTTACATTCACTCAATTTACATCTAGTGTGTACACCATACCCACAGCCAGTTCTATTGAATATATGGTTATGCAAGAGACCCCCATTTCGATACGCTGATTATTGCATAGTATTTGGTGATTAAGTGAAATATATTTTATAAAACCCCTGATTTTATGTATTATTCTCCCTAGCTTTGTTATATTGCTCGTAACAGATTGTAATTATCTTTACTAATAACCCAGGGTCGGTTATACTGCGGATATGTTTCTTTGCTTTCTTCAATTTAATACTTTGAATTTTATCCTTGACTCGTTAATATTGACATCAATATGGTTCGTTAGATGTTTATTAATCGATTGAAGAAGGAAGAGCTTGAGTGGGAGCTTAAGTTGGAACTACGGACGACTTAGCTTTCTGTGGCCCTTTGTATCGAAAAAACTGGTGAAAGTTTCAAGTGCCCCAAATACCCGTTCCCTTTTGATGATGATGAAGCTGTTCTTATCAGGAAGTATATAGAACTTGAAGCTTGGTTGGCTTGTTACAGTGGCAGTTCCAATGTGAGTGAAACCCCGAAGTTGCGAACGAAGTTATCACACGCTTTGAATAGGTTTGATCAACTGGACACCGCAGGTGATGCCGATAAGGAAAATAAGAGGACAGAGTTGCTGACTAAGTTGATAGATATGTGTGATAGATTTCACATCAAATTCACTCCTCCTACTACTACGGATGTTGTTGTGCCAGCAGCCTTGAATCACTAGTAGTTCGACTGAACAATTCTTGGCTGATGTGCAGGATGTCACTATTTAGTTTCCTGTTGCTAATGTCCCACCGGTTAATACCACACAGGGCAATGTATCCCAAAGCTTCCATTCAAGGATGCCGACCTTAGGCTTGGAGGTGAACACCGCTAAGAGAACTAGTTGCAGAATTGCGAATTGTCGGATGTGTGAGTCTATTGGTGTATGTTTAGTCCCATTCTCTCTCCGCGATCAACTGAAGATTATCCCTGTTTTGGTGGTGTGGACGTCCCTCAAACGCTCACGAAAATCTTGAGAGGTGTTCCAGACCTAAGACATAACGAGTGGCATTTTTCAGAGTCACCTGTTGGGGTTGCTACTGTAGATTTTGTTCGAAGTAGTTATTCACTAAGTGAGTTATAGAAGACTCGTTTGGATGGTTTCATCAGAGCGGATCCATGGGACAGATGACACCTCAGCCTAGAGCCACTCAACCAAGGGAGATTATTTATACTGATCTGGTAGTACCACTACCTCGTTCTAAGGCTAGACATAGGTTCATTTTGGTTGTGGTTGATCTGTTCACAAAGTTTACTCTTACTATTTTCTTGAGGTTTTCTATCACACAATTGGACGGAAAAAGGATCGAGGACGGCGTATTCTTGTTGTTCGGCGTGTCACGTTTGTTGCTTTGCGACAACGGGCACCAATTTACTTCGATGTTGTTCTCTGTTTTGATGAAGGAGTATGGAGCGTCGGTACATGTCAACGCCAACTACCATCCTCAGGCGAACCCCACGGGAAAGTATAATAGATCCATGAAGAATATATTAGCCATACATGTTTCTGATAATCATCGGAATTGGGACATTGATCTGGGTTAAGTCACTTGTGCGTTACGAACAGCTTTTAATGAGTCTACTAAAGAGACTCCCTATTATCTTAAGAATATGGTCCTGAAAGGTCATGAATTTGCTTTAAAGGATAGGCTTAAGGATTGCTCTTCGGATCAGGGTACTGCTCTTGACGATATATGGAAGAGTAAAGCGTTTGACGAGGCGTTTAGAGAAGTTAGGTCTCGCTTGGACAAGGCTTGGCGGAAAAATGAGAGAGCTTATAGTCTCCAGCGGCGACAAAAGGAGTTGCTTCCTCACCAACTTGTTTTGCGTAACAATTTTGTTCTGTCTGACGCGGCGCAGTTTTATACCAATAAACTGGCACCTCGAGAGGTAAGTACTTACTTAGTTAAGAAAAGAGTTTCACCATGGACTTATGTACTGATGGATGACAAGGGTAACCACCGTGGTACCTGGAGTATCAAGGACTTGAACCCCGCCAGCTCTGATGAGAATTCACCTGAGTGAAGTGAAGGGGGAATCTGTAACGAGTGAATTCGTCACTACGTATATTATATCTAGTATAGTATGTGTATATAGCAATTACCTGTTGGATTTTGTCTCTATATTTCTTCTTATGTATCATATTTATAACAGAGGGTATGGGAGGAATCAATAAACTAAACCAATTATTCGGTCCCAGCAGGTAGCAGATTAAATTAAAAATTTCATACCCTTTTATCGGTAGGTTAATTCCCCCCCAACCAGAGTTTTATGATACTGAGGAGCTTAATCTCTTTCGTAGAATGAAGTAATTTTGGTAAGTATGGGCTTTTCCGAAAATAGTAGCAATTAGTAGGTAAATGAATAATATAAATACATGAAATGGATTGAAATATGTACCATTAAGTTGCGTATGTTTCCCCAGTTTACATATTAGTCGATTCAAGTATTCTTTGTAGTCTGGCACCATGGATCTTAATATTATTTTGAGTGAAAAAGGAAAGCGTATAGTACTTATAAATAACTATATAGTATTCAAAAAATTTTCAAAAGTGGCGAAAAGCGGTGGACGTGTTTAAAAAAAAGTGTAGATCTTATTTGCTTAGTATGGGTGAAGTGGACAATGTTACAAAGCATGTAAAGGATCATTGCCATAATGCAAATGTAGAACAGTTGAACCGCCAAATTGTAAGCACCTCTTGTAAAAGAAAGGCTATTGATGATTTATCGGAGAAGCCTACAAAAATCATCCGCCGGGAGCTTCAAGAAAATATGCCTTCAACGATCAATACGTCAGACGTTGCGTTAATAAGGAAGAATTTGTACAATGCTCATCGAAAACTGCTTCCACAATTGCCAACAAGTATTCAACAAACTTTCGACACTCTGGCGAAGATCAACATTGAAACATCCAGAGGTGAACATTTTTTACTTTTTAATGATGCTGCTGATCAAATGGCCGTCTTTTCTTGTGAATCAAATATTCAATTTATCGGAAAAGTCAGACGAATATATTTAGATGGAACATTCAATTACTGCCCACAATTTTTTTGTCAGTTTTTTACGATACACGGGTATTATAACGGCCACTATATTCCTCTGATTTTTTCTCTACTACCCAACAAACGGAGTGAAACGTACCAAAAATTATTTAATATTGTAACAGAGATCTGCATCAAAAATAGTGTTAGATTAGATATTTCTGAAATTGTAATCGATTTTGAAAAAGGTATCCATAAGGCTGTAGAACAAGTTTGGCCATTAGCTCAAATAATCGGATGTCGATTTCATCTTTTGCAGACATGGTATAGAAAAATTCAGCAAATTGGTTTAATATCTGCCTACAAAGGTGAATGTTCCGATGCGGGCGATGGCTAAAAATGACTTTTGCCCTAACTTTCTTAAATCCTGTAGAAATCAGCGATTGTTTTGTATTCGATCTGCTCTAAATAGCACCAGATGATGAACAGATTCAAATGTATTCCGATTATTTGATACATAATTACATATCTGAGGAGTCACTATTCCCTCCTTCACTTTGGGCTACAAACTCAGCAGAACTTACACGGACTACGAATACATGCGAATCTTTCCATAGACAATTTAACGATTCGTTTTACAAGTCTCATCCAAACATTTTTGTTTTTATTAATAAACTTAAAGAGTTTCAAATCGAAACTTATGTAAAATTACAAAGTGTACATTTGAATACTAAAATTACCGATAGTAAAATTAAAAACCGTCAAAAATTTATTACAAAAATGATTGAATCATATACGAAAAACGAGATAAGTCGTTTGCATTTTATTAAATGTGTCTCATTTCACTGTGGCGTTTAATTATTAGGTATACAATATTATGTACCTGTGTCCTGTAGCCTATTTCGTAATTTTCGAGAATTTGGTTTCTTAATGTTATTAAATATATAATTGTATGTAATATGTTATATTTTTATAGGTATAAACAATATATAGACATATCAATTCCGTTTATGTAAACTTTGTCAACAATATAAATATTTTTATTTAATTTAATAAAACTAAAATTATTCAATATTACAGTTTTATTGCACTGGCCAATCTTATTTTACCCGGGACCGAATTTACCTATACAGTTTCAGGTAAAAACAAAATTACGGACCGAATTTACCCGTTATTTTTGACCCCTTTTTTCTTGGGAGGGAATTTGCCTATCCCCTTATTATCGTATCACAGAATTTTTATACAATCTACAAAGTGGACACTACGGATGATATTCCATGCATTTGATTTTGCTTCTATAAATAGCTGGTTCGAATATACAAGCAAATGTAGACAAAGAAAAACATTCTAGATCTCTTGCATTTTAAACTTAGGATTGCGGAGACACTTATTTTCATGAACAAGCTTGTAAATATTACTAAAGAACCTAGTGGTCCCAATAGTGGATCTTCCTCGCCACGATTTGTAGTCTCTTAAGAGAAGAGTTAAGGAACCAATACATCTGAGAAAAGTTCAAATTGATAAATATGAACATGTTCTGGAATACGACGAGAAAAAAGAAGCAACTAGGTGTAAAAACCTAACTGTAAGGGTAAAACTAGTGCCTTGTAAAAGGAAAAAATTGTTTCAAAATGTTTCACTCTAAATGATATGTTGTAAACTAATATTTTGATTTGCTTTATATTTTGTAATAAACGGCTTTTGTTATGAGTACGTATTATCATTTAGTTCAGTTATCCATTGTAATGGATATACCATCAAAATCTAAAACAGGTAACTTCTTTAATAAAAACGTATTTACTGTCTTAAGAACATGCTTTTGAGTCAACTTATACATGAAAATAATTTATAGAAACAGCGAAAAATTTGGGTCTGAAAGGGTTAAAAGGATTAAAAACTTTGATATTGCGAGTTGAAAGAAATGGTGCAAATTTTTTTTAATTTCATTTGTTTAACTTAATTTTTTAACATCTACCACTAAAAAGTAACCAAGATGATCCACGGATTCAAATTTTAAAAATAATTATAAAGTACCGCGCCGCATCGGCGGCGCCAAACTGTCCTAGACCCGTGTTTTGAAGCCACAATTCGTTTTAGAATACAACCAAAAAATGGGAGCCGTTGATAAAATAGACAGGCAAATTAGTTTTGTTGATTGTAAAAGAAAATCGCTAAAGTGGTATAAAAAAACTGTTTTTTCATTTCATGGACATGTGCTTGTAAAATGCCTATGTGTTATTTCAAGAGGTAACCGGAAACAAACCGGCTTTTTCGGATTTTCGTTTACAAGTCGTTAGTCAAATATTCGACAAGTATACTACTTCTTTGAAGAAACTAAGCGCACCATGTAACGCTAATAACCTACTTCGACTAAGCGAGTGACATTTCCCAAGCCCCTTCCCGTAAACTGTTGCTCAAGGAGCTAGAACACAAAGAAGATGCCAGGTTTATGCCACAACACAACGTGGAAAGAAGAAACGCTCAGACACCCTCTTCATGTGTACGGAATGCGATGTTGCATTATGTGTATATCACACTGTTAAACATTTTTATGAAAAACTATATTAAAACTATGTTATATTAGTTTCCGCTGGTTCATTTTTCTTATGTGCTAAGAATCAAAATATTTTTCGTTTCGTTTTAATAAAGATATAATACACTTTAATCAAACGCCTATTATTAAGACGCTTATAAAACAAAATGTGTACTTGTACGTCACCCTTACTGCTACCACCGTAGGGATGGCGATCTGAGATCGATTAATCGAATAATCGATTTTTGGAGCCAAAAAGATCGATTTTTTAAATCGATATGTAGTACTGAATCGATTCAGTGAATCGATATTTCACCCTTGAAATTCGACATCCGATTTTATGTTATTTTTTGGTGTAAACCAAAAAAGTATTTACAATGAATTGAATGTACCCATATTATAAGAGTGCTGCCGGTTAAAGGGTTAATTATTCAAAAACTCGCGAGATGGCTGTATGTTTGGATTTCTTTGCTTCTCTTTAATAAAAAGTTACGTTTGTTTGTAATCTTTGACTTTTTGTATCTGTGACTGACATTTCTTGTTGCGTCATCATTCATTAAAATCATGCCCTGCCATCTTTCATAGCTACTGCTAAACTACATTTTTAACGCCATCTATTCGCTTGGAAGGTTACTAACGAACTTTATTTTACTGATTGCTGTAATACCGTCATCTATGAATTTACCCTAACCAAGCTGTTTGGAAGTCAATTTTAAAAAATAAAGTAATTTTTGACAAATGGGTAAATTTATGTGGAAACAGAAGGATGAAGGAGAAAATGACATCTGAGAATATTTACAAAAATTGTAGAGTGTGTGCCTTACAATTTTTACCTAAAGATTTTGGTCCAAATAAAGTTCTGAAAAGAGTAGTTTTCCCATCACTCAATTTACCAGGTAAATCTATAATAATTAAAGAGAAAAAAACTAACAACTAACTAGGATACATTTATTCAATAATTGTTTTTATTTTCTATAATCTTTAGAAACAGTAACTGATGATGTTCCTTCCTCAATAATTGAAGCTGAACCATCAACCTCTTTAGCTGTACCACTAAATGGCACTGCATAAGTAACTGAGAGTCCTAGGACTTTAAAGTTACAGGAAGCTTTAAATGCTCAGTTTGTAAAACTGAGAGCTAAAAAAGCACAAGAATCCTGTGCTATTAATGAGGCTAGTTGTAGGTATTCAGTTGAACCTGAGCTGAAATTATCAACACATGCTGTTCAAGATTCTACTTCTGTCACACCAGCAGACTTGAGTGCCACAGTTACTCCAAAAAGAAGTGAGTGAATAATTAATTGATTTATTAATATATAGGTGTTTAAAGAAATTTTTTACAGAAATAGTAGATATTAGGTATAGGTCAATATTTTGATTTATTAAAAAGCATGAAAAATTATTAGGTACTTAGAAATGCATTTATAATTTCATATTATTTAGTTAAATCAAGTTTTGACTGTATACTTCTATTAGAATATAGTCTAAAATAGGGTTTAAAATTTAACACTTCAACAAAAATGTTATCTAAATGCAATGTATATTGCATATTCATATTATTTTTTATTGCTAATGATATTATTTTTTAATTTAGAAACATCTGATTTACTTGCTGAATGTCTCTAGGGTTAAAGACCTATCACCAAAAGCCAGACGTCTCTATCAAATAGCCACTCAATTTAAAAAAAGAGCTACCAAGTTTAGAAGAAGTCGTCAGTTGGTGTTAAAAAGGTATGCTGCTGAAACCTTTAAAAAATCTGAACTTTTTGAAAAATGTGTATCCATCATATGTGTAATATTTGTTATCACATGCTATTATCAATAAATTATTCTTATCTTAAGTTTGAGAAGAAAATAAAGAAAATCACCTGTACTATTTTATAAACAAAATTTTATATTAAATTTTTGAAACTATTTGTCGACATTCGTCTTTTAATAAACTATCCTGGTTAATAAAAATGGATAAAAGCTTTAAACAACTTTTTGAAACAACCCTCCTACTTTTAAGCCAAAATAAAATAACAGGTCATTTCAAAAAGTGTTTAAACTTTCTGTGACTGTTTTTATTTGTTTATTTAAGAAAAAACATTATAGGCATAATTCAAAAAACCTTCAGTATTTGCTTGGTTTGCCATCTAGTTGTAGCTAGTAAACTGTGACATAATGCAGGTCTCTTCCTTTATTTTTTCCCTGTTGGTGATTAGTAACTTTCCACCATAATAGATGGCGTAGCACTCGACAAAACTTTGTGACTTCTGACTTAGTACAGGAGATTCCATTCTTCTTCTTATTAAAAGTATTTATCTATGATTAAAATTCATTTATTTGTTGTTGTAGGTAATTTTAGAATAAATAACAAGAATTTTTGAATCTAGAGGAGAGAGACAGTAATTCTCCCGAAGTGACCAGTCTAAGCCCCTTTACCATCAACAGTAATATTGTGTAGTTGTGACTTGTGATATTCCAAAACGTAAGTTTTTAACGTATAATTAATTTTTATATAGAAGTGGTCCGAATATGGGCCATGCATTTAATATGGGCCCCCAAACTATCTTTGAAACCGGTAGCGTCATCTATTTTTTTTTTCTTCGCTACACAGTGACGGGTCAACTTAAGCAAATAAACACAAAGCATTCATTGGAAAATTTAAAATTCTTTTGATCGAATATTAAAATTGAAAATGGAAGGTACATCTGTATTCAAAGCTTTTGATGTAGATAATTTTGTGACTGAATTTCTCAACACTAATCCTGATTTCTTAGAGGATTATGCCTACCAAGGATTCGATCCCTTGACTATTCGTAATCACTTGCAATCGAAGAAGGACTCGAACAAAGATATTCCTGTATTAGTAGGATTATATCTAAGCAGAGGCACAAATATAACTAAGATGCTTCAAAACTCAAAAACAGATGTACTTCAACACATTCAAAGTTTGAAGAAGAAATATGCTATTATGGATAAACTCCCTGCTACTAATAGAAGGTCTATAATAACCATGTCCAGAATAGCCACTGCTTTTCCTGAAGTCTGCTTAGCCATCTTAAAAGCAAGGCCTGATTACTACAAAGGTCCTATTCCTACAGATGTTATTGGCAATATTCCACCTGTCTTTGCTCTCAACTGTTTTGCTTCTCTCATTCCAAGGAATATTCCTAGTGTTACCAGTGGATGTAGGAAATTGAACTTTTATCTTATGACTGAAATGGATGATGTCATAAATTCAAAGAACCCTTCAACTCCTGAAACTCTGTTACGTTTCCAAGAAGCTGCCTTCCGGTCTACCATGATAAGGGAAGACTTCAGAATTAATCTTTTCCTTGAATATGGCCTCGTTGTTAAGACTGGAAACACATTGGTAGCAACAGATGATTTATCACTAATCCTTGAGGCTTATGGAGCAAATGATGATAAAATGTCCATTCTTGATTGGTTCACTTCAGAAGACACTGGAGCACAGATTATGGACACTGGAGAATCCTCAACTCAAACTGAATTCTTTGCAATGGGACCTCAAGCTAGACGGAGAATGGCTGGTAAATCCAAGAAGGCATGACTACATGGCTTGAAAAGACCTTTGGAGGAATCATCATCAACAGCAGGATCTTCCTCAGAAACAGAAGCCAGTTTCAAACCTCCTAGTGTTAGTACAATCATCAAGCATCCTGCTAAGAAAGAAAGGAAAGTTGTAAAATCACCTCTTGCCAAAACAAAACTTAATCCTGCTACTGTTAAATTACCCAGTTCTGATGAAGAACTTTAGTTTTGCATGGTGTTATGTATCATTAGTCCTGTATTATTCTTTTAAAGTTGTTATTAGTTGTTCTTTTGTATATGAGATTCTTGTCTGATTTAATAAGTTTAAGATTCTTTTTATTACCCTTTTACTGTCCTTGCTCGAATTTACTATCTTCCGCACTTGTTCCTACTTCTTCGTTGGCCTTTGCATCCCACCATTCTTCATTTTTCTATTCACACTTTTTATCATTCTTTTTTATTTTTGGAAGTCGGCGTCTTCATCGTTAGGCTATCTAGGCTGTCTCCAAATTTATTATGTTTGATAGACGGCTGATGGCTTTGCGGTTAAGGCGACGAACCCATCTCTTGTACTACATTTCACAACAGTGGGGATTGCTAAACGCATGTTTGAATTCATTTCTTTCCAAAGCACTTCCTACAATTTCATTGGATTTACTTCTCACCATTCTTCATCCCATCATTCACACTTTTCATTCATTACTTGTTCTATATCTTATCAATCATAGTTTTCCAAGAAATTTGTCACTCCTTACACTTCATTTTCATTTCAACTCCTTTTCTCTAAATTCCTTTTCACAAACAATTGCAATCAAATTCTACACCACTGAAATATAAACGTTATGAGCGCGCACAATGTCCATATCAGCGCTTTACTGTACTTCTCGGGCATTTGCGGGTTTGGCACGTCCCAATGTATCTATGGATTTCGCCGCCCTCACCAGGCGGTCATCAAGTCTGTCTCCAAAACTATTATTTTTGGTAGATGGTAGATGCCATTCTGTTGAGGGTCGCGAAATCTCTTCATTCAACAATATCAACGATGTTTGTCTATGCTCCGACGATTCGGAACTTACTCTATGGAATGGGATGACAATCGGGTTCTTTGTGGTTTTGTGAATATTTCTTTGATGACAGCTTGGCAAAATGGTCGAACCTAATAGAAAGTGTCTACTTCAGATCTGCTGAATTATTTTACCAAATTTTAATTTTTATGTATTTTAAAATTGTTTTTAAGTCAATAATGTGATTCACCAAATTAATTAAATGTACAGACGTACATATTTGGAGGCCCCTGTCTTGGGATTTTTGACATGTATGTATAAAAATTTTTTATCAAACATATAAAAAATGTAATCAACATTTTTATAGTGACCGCACAGATGATGGCTTAATGCCGAAAGCGCTCAGCGAAATTTTATTAAAGAAGATTGCACAACTATACATTGTTTCTCTTAAGGGAAAAACATTTGGGATATTAGAAAAATGTCAAAATGTGCTATAGGGCACCTCTCCTACGCTATATTATAGATGCCGCGGTCAGTACACTTGTTGATGTTGAATGGTGTGGTGCTTTTGTTCTTGACCTTGGACAGAATTTTATTGGGTAAGTTTATACTGAGTGATATTTGTGTTTTTTGATATTATTTAGGAACTGATATATATATATATATATATATATATATATATATATATCAGTCTGACAGAAGAAAGGACGAAAAAGAGATTCTAGCGTAGATTATGAACAAAAAAATATTTACAAACATCATAATTTAATATTTTTTATGAATGTAAACAGTTTGAAATATGGGCCCCTAGTGTGAGTTAAATATGGGCCAGGGGCCCATATTCAGAATGTAATAATTAAGCCATCTATTTTTTACAGGTTAACAATGTCTGCCAAAAATAGAAAATTTATTTGTCAAAATCTGCGAAAAAAATGGAACCAGGATGACATGAAGAAAGCTGTACGTGCTGTAGAGCAGGGAAACATGGGATTAAAACGTGCCTCCAAAAGTTTCCAGGTGCCAAGAACGACTTTACAGAGAATGGTAAAAAAAGTCAAAACCAACGATTTTCCAATTGCTAATATTATAAATTCTAAATTGGGACGAAAACCAGTTCTTGGATATGCCATAGAAGAAGAATTGGTTGAATATATTCTCAAAATGGAGTCTCAGTTTTATGGTTTAACCAGAAAAGATCTGTGTAGAATGGCATACACACTGGCTATTAAAAATATAATCAAAAATCCTTTTAAAAATGTTATAGCTGGTCGTACCTGGTTAGACGCTTTTTTAAGAAGACATAAAAATGTACTGTCCCCCCGAAGACCAACTGGAACCTCTTTTGCAAGGGCTTTGGGATTCAACAAGGAAAATATCAAAATATTTTTCGATAACCTTGAGGTACAATATGAAAAACATAACTATGGTCCGCATCAAATATATAACGTAGACGAAACTGGTCTTTCCGTTGTACCATCAAGAATTCCTAAAGTCATTGGTCGAAAGGGAAAACGTCAGATTGCTGCCATTACATCGCCTGAGAGAGGTTCGCTAGTGACTATGGTTGCATCAATGAGTGCAGGAGGGCAATTTGTTTCCCCAATGTTGGTTTTCCCGAGAAAAAATAGAAACGATCAGCTTATGCGCGGAGCACCACCTGAAAGTATTTATGCAGTACATCCAAGTGGCTAGATCCAGCAAAATTTATTCACCGAATGGTTCAAACATTTTCTCCAGTTTGTAAAGCCAACTGAGGAGTTACCTGTGTGGCTTGTAGTAGATGGACATTACAGTCACACTAGAAATTTAGAAATTATAATCTTGGCAAGGGAAAATAATGTCTGCATCATATCACTCCCTCCTCACTCGACACATAAACTCCAACCCCTTGACAAAACGTTCATGGGACCACTAAAAGCGTGCTACAGCAAAGAGGTTAGAACTTGGATTCGGGTTAATAACAGAGCTTCATCACAATTTGATCTAGCAGAATTATTGGGTAAAGCTGTTCTGAAATGCCAGACGGCAGAAATAGCTACAAATGGATTTAAAGTAACCGGAATATGGCCAATAAATAAACACATTTTTGCAGATGCTGATTTTATTGCTGAAAAAATTGAAGCTGAAAAAACCTGTAACTCAACTGAAACTCAGCTGGAAGAACCGACATGTGACCATTCCAAAACTGTTTCTTCAGAAGGTATATCAATTCGTTCAGAAGATCAACAACCGGGTTCTTCTAAAGACCCCGATCCACCATTAAGGGTCACAATGGCCCCATCAACTGTGCTATTAGGAGACTGTTCAAAAACCTTCGTGAGCCCATTCGTTCTTTCACCTGTCCCATCAGTTACAAAAAGAGGAGCGTCTACAAGAGGAAGAAAAACCTCTCGTTTCCAAATTATAACTTCATCTCCATATAAATCAGATCTTGAATTATCGATTGAGAAAATAAGGAAATCAAAAGAAGGAAACGAAAAGAGGAAAGTATTTTCAGATGAATCAAAAGAAAGTGTAAAGACAAACGAGGGAAAGGGAAAGCGAAAATTATCTATGGATAATGGAAAATTAAAAAAAAAGTAAAGAAACCCAAAATAAAAGCAAACACCAGATACAGCTCAGATGAAGAAGAAGAGGAAGATGAATTTTTGCCATCTGACGATGACCTTGACCCAGACCCAGACCAGATCGGTGAGTACACTCCTGGCAGTAATGATCCTACATGTCAGACAAAGAAGGGAAATTTAAAAAAAAAAAGTAAAGAAACCCAAAATAAAAGCAAACACCAGCTACAGCTCAGATGAAGAGGGAGAGGAAGATGAATTTTTGCCTGCTGGCGAGGACCTTGACCTTGACCAGATCGGCGAGTACACTCCTAGCAGTAATGACGCTACATGTCTATTTTGCGAAACACGATTTTCAGATGATACCAGAGGAGAAACCTGGGTTCAGTGTTTAATGTCCAATCTCTGGGCACATGAACAATGTTCCGGAGCAGAAAAAGACACTTACGTTTGTGATTTTTGTCAGTAATTTAGTTCGTTTTTTTTAATAAAACATGTTTATTTTTACTTTGACATTTATTTTTGCTGTTTTATTTTGTATTTTTTATTGTAGAAAGAAAATTTATATATTTTTTTAGGGGGGCCATATTTCATACTGTCTGACCCTTTTCAAAAAAGTGCCTCTCTTTATATATTTCTCTGTAAAACCAACAAACTTCATTTAAAAAAAAAACAGGTTTTGCAGTTTTGTTACTAAGGTCTTATAGTATGTATAGATGATTTTAGACATTGTTATAAAAAAATAATAAGCAAGTTCCGAAAAAAAAACAAATGGGGGGCCCATATTCGGACCACTTCCTCTACTGTATTGATCTGTTTTATTATATTTTTTATTGACTTAGCTGGGTGTCCCAAAAGGTAAGGGAACCCATATTTTCGGTTATATCGAGTGTACCATTTACATCTGCGCCCCTCACCTACCATTCTAGTCTAAAATGTATACACATATACGGAGATATCGTATGTTCGAGGATCATCTCTTTATATATTGGTTTTCTGTATTTGTGCAAGGATATTATATCGTACAGGGGATCATATTTATTCCGATTTAAAAAAGTTTCGACAGATATTTTATTACCTTATTTTTACAGGATATCCACATACCCGAGATATCATAATTAATCTACTAGATTGTCAAAATTTTGTTGATATAGATTTTTTTATATCGTATAGGTTATCCAACTTCACGAGAATCATAATTCGAATTCAAAATTTGGTTGATATAGATTTTTTTTTCTATATTGTACAGGTTACCCAATTTCCCGAGATTCATAGCTATTTTATGTGATCCCAAAATTTTGGTGATATATATATATATATATATATATATATATATATATATGATTTACTATAGGTGTATTCTGATTTAGAAAGTCTCGTCTGATATTTTATTGCCTTATTTTTGTACAAGATATCCACCATACCCGAGAGATCATAATTAGTGCCAAGGTTTTATTATTTGCTATATTGTACAGGGAATCCAAAAACGGGATATCATAATTATTTTTTTGCGACTTCAAAATTCTATTGTTATTATATGAATTACTATAGTGTATAGGGTACCGTAATTATTCTGATTAAATACCAAAAATCCTGTTCGATACTTTGTTATCTTATATTGCATAGCGTCGGTCTAAGATGCAAATGGCCTAAGTCCACTTTTGGGTCAAATTCTGTTTTTGGTGACATCTGACGACCGGTAGTCAAACCTACCACCTGTTAGTTTCCTAAGTCCATATAAAAATTTTTCGCGCCATAAATGCTTTAAACGCAATTTGCTGAAGTCCAACGTGTCTAAAACAAAGAACGAATTTTGCCGAAGTCCCAGTTACAGTGTATAATTTACTGGTAAACAGTGTAGTAAAAAAACGTGGCGTTATATTTTGTGCTTTTTTGAGGAATTTGGGAACAAGAACGTAAGTAAATACTTTCTATATATTAATTGAAATGTTGTTGAGTAAACGGTACATAAATTTTATTAATTTGTGAAAAAATATAAACAGAATAAAGCTATTTTGATTAGGTATGGAGTTGGGCCAATTTCTCATTCAAATTACTGCTGCTAGGTTAATGTCTTAGGCAATTTTCTTAGAATAGTGTAGTGATGTATTTTAATTTTCTTAGTAAAGCATATAATTTTAACACTAAAAATGAACTTTTTACGGATTGATTCGACTTTCTCGGCGCAAGGAAAAGTATTGTAAATGCAGTAACATGGCAACATTTTTTTTATATTAGGCCGGGAAAGTTTTGGGTGACACATACGATTTTTTAGGTTTTGGCTTTTAACTGATTACTTTATTTTTTTTTTCAGAATGAATTATAGTGGGCGAATCTCGAAAATAATAAGCTTGATAAATTCTAAGAAACAAGAAGTTAATACTTCGTCAGTACCTTCAGTTGATGATCAGGATCAAGAAGGTTCGCTTCCTAGGGAGATGGATTTCGAAACTATACCAAATAGTGATGAGCAATTACTTGAAATGGCCGACAGAAAACTTTTGGAAGTACAGAAAAATTTGGAGAAAGTTGATCCATTCGAGGATCCATTACCAAGTTGCAGTAAAGGAGTGCCAAACAAAACTAGAGATGTCTCAGAGGATGTCTCATTTTGCCTCACTGAAAGTAATTTTTCTACAACAGAGTTACATTTTCAAAATTACTACGAAAAATCTGGGAGTGAAGAAGAAGAAGACAATTCTAAAGATCAGACATACATTCAAGATGAAAATGAAACCGATTCATCTAGTGATGATGCGATTGAAAATGTCCTGCCACAGGAAGCTCCATTACAGAATCCTAATCTTGGCGAGAATGAAATACCCGAACTTGTAAGTAGGAGCCGAAAAAAAAGACGGCACATGAATCAAAGTGAATGGATAAAAAATTCTGAAAAATTGAAGAGGCAATCCGGACAGCAGTACTTTGGAAAGCGTAAACTAGAAGGTGAATGGAATTATCATATTATAAAGAAACCCAAAACTATGAAAGCCAGCTGCAAATGTAATAATAAAAAAACTGGACCAAAGTGCGAAGATGTCTTGGAAGAAGAAAGAACTAAACTGTTTGAAAAGTTTTGGAAGCTTTTATGGACTGAAAAGCAACTTTACGTCAGAACTTTGTTTGAAAAGAATCCAGTTAAAAGGATTAGAAACAGAAAAGTAGAAAATCAGTCAAGGAGAGAATTTTCATATTCTTATTACCTAGATACATCAAAATGCAGGATAAGAGTTTGTAAGACGATGTTCTGTCATACTTTTAGCATTTCCGAAAGAATTATTGGAAACTGGCTTCATGAGAAATGTAAGAATCTTGCATTGACTAATGACGACAGGAGAAATATTGTAAACCTAAGACAAGCAAAAATAAACCAAGATAAGGAAAACTTAAAGATGTTCTTTGAAAGTTTACCAAAAGTAGAGTCCCACTACTGTCGCAAATCGGCAAGCAAACTTTATTTAGAACCTGTCTGGAGCTCAAAATTGGAACTGTACAGGCTTTACAAAGATGAATGGTGCACTAGAAATAATTTACGGCCCATGTCTAGTGCTTCATTTGCAAATATGATGGACGATCAGAACATAGCGCTATTTGCTCCAAAAAAAGACGAATGTGATAAATGTGTTGCCCATAAAACCGGAAATCTAAGCGATCAAGATTATCAACAACACCAGTTAAAAAAAGAAGAAGCTCGCCACGAAAAAGATTCCGATAAAAATAGCCCAGATAATTGTGATGTTTATACAATGGATATGCAGTCTGTGTTGTTATGTCCAAAATCAAACGTTTCTCTCCTTTACTATAAAACAAAGTTGATAGTCCACAATTTTACAATTTTCAACCTAAAGACAAAAGATGGGTATTGTTATCTATGGCATGAAGGCAACGCTGGCCTTACAGCCAATACATTTGCTTCAATACTGAACAGTTTTTTCAGAAACCATGTAAATGAAGGGGTAAATAAGGTCATTCTGTATAGTGACGGTTGTACTGCTCAAAACCGAAATGCATTACTCTCAAGTGTCCTTTCAAAATTATCTGAAGTAATGCAAATCACCATCGAGCAAAAATATCTGGAGAAAGGGCACACACAAATGGAATGCGATTCAATGGATTCCGCAATTGAGAGAAAATTAAGGAAAAACATTATTAATGTCCCAGCGGACTATGTTGACGTGTGTGAGTCAGCACGTTTACATCCAAAGCCATATTTAGTAGAATATCTGGATCATAGTTTTTTTTTAAATTTTGAACCCATGCAAGTCATTAATTCAATAAGGCCTGGTAGAACTTCAAATGACCCGACTGTAACTGACATCAGGGGTCTTAGATACAACACCGATGGGTCAATAATGTTTAAACTTCGTCATCCCGAGGAATGGTCGCCACTACCATGTCGCCTTAATAAAAAGGTTGCAATTCCTTTCGATAAACTGCCTAAACTTTACAAAAGTCCTATACCAATCAAGAAGGATAAATATCAGCACCTGATGGATATAAAAATGTCTTTAAAGCAAGACTATCATGGCTTTTATGATAGCTTGGTGCATTTATAACAAGGATGGGTATTCTTTTATACCTATTTGAATATCTACCTGATTCTACCTATATTTCGTTGTCATTATTTTTGTAATAAATTTTCAGTTTCTAACAAATTGTAGTTTCAATTTCTCGGTAACAGAAATTTGCCGAAGTCCATAATTATAAGAATGGGAACATCGCAAATAGCCTATGTCCGTTTTTTCGAAGAAAAAAGAAAAAATTACTAGAAACTATTAAATATTTACAGTTTACCATAAAATAAAATCATAAATGCGAAAAAAATATATATTTTTTTATTTATTATTGATCAGCTACATTTTTTGCCTCTCCTGTAAAATTTTCATTTTGTGAGTTAGGCCATTTGCATCTTAGACCGACGATAGGCTATCCAAAAATCATGAGATAGCCTGGTTATTACATTTTATTCGATTCCAACATAAATTGTGGTTATGTATGACTCACTACTATTTTTTTTTGTAATATATACTTGTACATACTTAACCTTCCAGTTATTTCCTTAAACCCCAGCCCTTACCCTCGTACCAGCAAGTAGAACGGGCTGACTCGACCTGCCTTGCGAACTCGGGCTTGGCACATTGTATACGCCCAAGAGGCCCACGAAGACCTTGATCGCTTTTGCCAGGAAAAACCCCTCCCTCGAGGTAACCCGCAGGGAGATTCCTGGTTCCAAATTTTGTGCCGTAAGGCACTGGTGACAGCACGCTGCAAATATTTCTAGGATAGGACTATACAGTAGGGCCCTTCCGGTCACTACAATCAGAGAGATAATTAGAGATAATTTTGAACCTAGAAGTATTACACTGGTGACAGCGGTGGGATGTCAGCAACATCGGCTGAGTTGATCACTGTTTCATCAAAAGAATAAAAAAAGGAACTACCCATTTATTAGAAGAAAAAAACCGGCCAATTGTATATTTGGACGAAACTTTGGATCGAGACTTATTATTGTGCTTTGCGGTGGAAATGAAGGATGGGTTCCAAATACCTTAAAAATATGTGAACACAAAAAATGGTAGATTGAAACGTTGACTATCATAAGAACATGGTTTGAATTCACATTGATCCCAAACTTAGAGCCAAATATTGATGTAGTTCTTGACAACGCTTCTTATCATTCACGACAGCTCAATAAAATACCAAATAAAAGCTACAAGTAGACCGAACTACAAAATTTTTTGATGGATAATAATTTGTACTTTGAAGATTCTTATATAAAACAACAACTATTTGAAGTTTTACAGACAAAGAAATTTAAGAAATTATACGCCCTAGAGAGTATTGCCGAAAAACATGGACACTCTGTAATGATACTTCCTCCATATTTTTGTATTTTCAATCCCATCGAGTTAATATTCGGCAGGTCCATATTAATGGGAGAAATAAATTTATTATTGATTTACAAGACAATAGTGATAGTGAAGCAGATGATATGGGAGAAGGATTAATAGAATTTTTGGAAGAAGAAAATTAATTAAGTTTAATATATTTTTCATGTTACTTATATAGTAGTGACAAACAGGAGTTAGACATAACATTTATTTTTAAAGAATTGTTTTATTCATTGTTATAAAATTTCTTTTTTTTGTTATTTTTTTCATAGAATTTAGTTTTGTCCATAAAAAATCGAATGGGGTACAAAAAGGGCTCAGTTCACGTCTGGTATGCCGATTAAACCGAACGTAACAAATTGGTAAGCAACATAACTTGAAGGGGATATGCGATTACATTGCTACACTATATCTTTTACGCCAATTATACCTCATTTCCATTTTGTCCCGGGTTAATTCTAGATTTTGAGAAAATTGTGTGTAATTTGATTGTGCTATTCAAGTAACTACAAAGAATACAACATACCTCTAAAAAATCGGCTAGTCCACATTTTATCTTGGCTTCCATTTTTGCCAGATTTATAGCAAAAGAAAAATGGCATTTGAGAAAGAATCAATGAAAACGTCGCCAATTTTTTCGTCTCTATCCCAATTTCTGACATATTCTGCCATAGCTAGCAGAAAATGAGTATGGCACTGTAAAATTTCCTGTAGCCTATGAAACAAAGTCTGTATTTTTGAATCACTTAAGAGTGGTGGATTACTTTCTTCTAGAGGCTTTTTATAATCCTAAAACAATAAAAAATCAATACACATTTTGGTTGTTTTTTTATTTCGGCGAGATTTGTGAATGCATAACTTTTTATACTCGCAGCCTTTTTAATGTACAATAGCTGATACTATATTCCTTCTTTTTAACTGTAAGGGGGTTCAATTAGGAGGTGGCTGCGATAAACTGGAGGGTGGCAATTGTCGTCTTTGAGAAGAGTCACAGCTGGCAAAATGGAATCCAGCTTCTTCTTCAACCTAAAATTTACACATGTCTAATATAGATACCGTTGATATAACATTGACCACAAATGATTTTTTTGATTCCAATGTATTGAGAGTATTGAAAATTATTTGATAGTATTTTAAATAGGCTACACTTTGAAATGTCGCCAGTCAAATTTGGGAGGGGAAAGGGACAGAACCCCCCCCCCCCCTAAGGGGGGGACTGCGGAAAACCCCTTTCGGAGATATGATTTTTTTTGGAATTGCAACCTCACTTCACTAAAATGAATTCGGATTTAGTTTGCTACTGGTTGCGTTTTTGGTGAGGGGTGAGGGAGGTGGAAGTGGGAGAAGGGGTCGTGGTGGAGGCCCCCCTACAAAGGGGGTGACTACGGAGACCACCCTTTCGGAGATATGTATTTTTTTAGATTGTAGCCTCACTTCACTGAAATGAGTTCGAATTTCGTATGCGACTTAACGATTTCTTTGAGAGGAAGGGGAATGGGTCGTGATGGAGCTGCTCACCATACGGGGAACTGCGGAAACCCCTCCTTTCACAGATATGCATTTTTTAAATTGTATCCACACTTCACTAAAATAAGTTCGAATTTGGTACGCTATCGGTCGAGTTTTTGGGGAAGGGGGAAATGGGGGAAGGGATCGTGGTGGAGGCCTCCCTACAAAGGGGTGACTGCGGAAACCCCCCTTTCAGGGATATACATTTATTTATACTGTAACCTCACTTCAGTGAAATTAATGCGAATTTGGATTGCGACTTGTCGAGTTGGGGGGGGGATGGGGGGAGGGGTCGTGGTGTAGCCACCTCTCCAAAGGGGGGATAACTGCAGAAACCCCCCTTTACGGTGATATAAGTTCCTTAAAATTGTAATCTGACTTCACTAAAATGAATTTAGTATGCCTGACCGAATTTAGGGAAAGAGGGTGGAAATATTGTCTCGAACATCGCTCCCCTGACACTGCAGTATTCAGTATATCACTGTCGGTTGTCCAGTTTAACATTGAATTTCATAGAATTTGTGTTGAAAATACAAGTAAGCTTTAATAATTTTTAAAATTCATATCTCGAAAAGTATTTGTTTTCGCAACTTGTGACTCAGTATGAAACGTTTTTATAATAACATCTATCTGTAAAAAAAATATGAAGCCCGAACTCGACTGCCGGCATTTCGTAGTTGAGCGTTTAAATCCTTTCTTTAATATAGTTAGATTATGAGTTTATAGAGACATTTTTATTTATCTCAGACAATTGTGACACTTGTTTTACAAATTACTATTCTACCACTCTATTTTAATTTATAATATCGAAGCAACCTTACCGGCGCATATAAAAAAAATTCCAATGGGACAGGACCAATTGGACAGGCTCATTTCAGTAATATTTTTGCATCAAAAGCCCATTTGTAAAGTTATGTTATGGTACAGGTGGTGGTTCGTTTATTGAAACAACACAGTCTGATTTTGAAAAAGAGGTTTTAATACTATTAAAGATGTGTCCTTAAAAAAGCATCAAAATATAAACGAATCCAATTGTTATTTTGATGCAAGCGAAATAAATGATGATGAGCTAGTTCCTGAAATAGGTTTACAATTAACAGAAGATTATTTCATTAGTAATGCATCTACTTCAGGAATAAAAAATATTTCTGTGGGAGAAGAAAAATATAGTGCAACAAATAACCAGAAAGAAGAAAAGAAGTTTCCAAGGGCACCTAGTGTTAAAGCCTAAGAGTGATACGCCTATGGTGGGCTGCTCCCACTTCTCACCTTCGTCCAGACGGTTGGATTTGGTGCGCAGACGCAGAGATGAACGGATCGTTGAACAGTTCACATGTAAATTAATTAAGTTTTGCTCTCGATGTTATAGAGTACAAGTTTTTATGTTTTATTATTAATTTTTGCATTAAATAATTTTTAATACAGTCCAAGTTTTTTATCACAAAAATTGTGACCCTCCTCAACACCTAGGAAGAAACTTATGTATGCTTCACAAGCGTCTGAAATTATCTCGACGACTTCCTAATTATCTCAGTCATTCGAAAATTCCATTAAAAGCACTGAATTCACTATAATTTCCCGGAATAATTAGGTTTTATTATTCATTAGGAAGTGGATAAAACCCTTACAGTCAAAAACCACCTGTAAAATTCGAGACTTACCACGATTTACTGGTACATTAGCTTCAGCGTGCCCGGCTGTCAAATGAGTGCAATGGAAACTTAATACATAAATGCATTAAAGCTTCAAAAATACTAAGGATTAATCCTCAATTCGCAAATATTTGGGTATCATTCGATAAGACTCCGCGTCAAACCCAGTAGGGGAAGTGTCCTTAAAATGGGACAGTAATCTAAAACGGGATACCATGTTTTTTTTGTGAAACGAGTGTTGCCATCTAGCGAAATATTGCCCAAGCGCAAGCTGTACTGATTTTAAACTTGCTAACGGACTTTCAGTTTCATAGTGAATGTGATTGTTGACACACGTACGTTTTCATGTTTTTCAATATTTTAATGTAATATTATGAACTCATAATAGTAAGGATTGCTTCTTTATTTGTGAAGAGAATGTGTTGATAATTTTTAAAGAATCAGATAAGATGTTAACCGTTGATATAGTAATGAAAGTTCATCAATATATTTTAAGGTTAAGTTTGTAAAATTCACGGAAGTCAAATGTTGAGGTATAGATAAAACGGGATATGTGGCATTTGTTTAAAATGAGATATCCCATTTTACCTAAACTATTTTGATAACATGTTTTACCTGCTTTTTCTTTGTTGCAGTATCAATAGATACACAATATGGCGGGTGCATACTCAAGAAAAACCAACCGACAGGGGTGGTCTGAGGAGAACATGAAAAAAGCAATAGACTTGGTATTAAATCGAGAATGTGGTTATCTGAAAGCGGCAAAACTATGCCACGTACCAAAGAGTACTTTAGAACGTCGTGTTAAAGGAAAAAACAAAATAAGAAAAGATTCTCTCAAAGGTTTAGGTAGCAGACTTGTTACGTTTAACGAGGCGCAAGAAATGGACCTTGTTCGGTTTATTACCAACATGAAGACATTGATGTTTGGTTTGACCACTGATTCCGTGCGACGTTTAGCTTATCAGTTTGCTGAACAGAATAACATATCGCACCACTTCAGTACCGTTAAGAAGAAAGCTGGTTGGCACTGGTTGCAAAATTTCCTTAAAAGAAATAGACTATCACTTCGAATTCCAGAAGCAACCTCAGCAGCACGTGCCAGAAGTTTCAACCAAATAAACGTTTCTAAATTTTTTGACCTACTTGAACCACTTCAACAAAAACATAATTATTCTCCATCAAAAACCTACAATGTTGATGAGACATGGATCACCACTGTACAGGGACGTCCCTCGAGGGTGATTGCATTGAAAAGACGTAAGCAAGTAGGGTCACTTACTTCTGCTGAACGTGGCACTTTGTGTACCGCAGTTATATGTATGAATGCTGCTGGCAGCTATATCCCTCCTATGATTATATTTCCACGTGTTTGCATGAAAGCAGAGTTTCTAAATGGTGCGCCTCCTGAAACAATTTGTGCCTGCCAGTCCACAGGTTATATGCAACTCGATTTATTTGAAAAAAACCAGAAAGTATTCTGTCACTATTTTATGTTTACCTCCGCATTGTAGCCACAAAATGCAACCCCTTGATGTTTCATTCATGGCTCCCCTTTCAACTTTCTACAATCAAGAAGTTGAATGTTTTCTACGTAATCATCCTGGAAGAGTAGTCACTATATATCAAATTGCAGAATTATTTGGTAAGGCTTATTTGCGAGCCAGCACTCCTACAAACGCAATAAATGGTTTTAGGAAGGCAGGTATATACCCAGTTTATCGTAATGTATTCACCGAAGATATGTTTTCTGCTGCACAACCTACTGATGTTCCCGAAGAGGTTTCCGTTCACAATAACATTAGAGAAGTTGCGGAAACTGGTTCACATCTCGATGAAAATGATAACGTAGATGAGGTTCAACAAGAAGTGCTACCTGAAACACCAACAAGACCGTCGGGAATATCAAAAGAGAAGACACCCTACACTCCTCAACCTTCAACGTCGAAAGGCCAAAAAGAAGTTTTGAGCGAGGCACTGTACTTCTCACTGGAAACAATTCTACATTATCCCAAAGTGACTAAGAAAACACAACAGACCTCCAAAAAGAAAAAAACTAGTAAAACTGTTGTTTTAACCAGCACTCCGTACAAAACAGAATTAAGAAATTCATTGGAACAAAAGCGATCGAAAGAAATCAATAAACGTCCTAATATAAAGAGAAAAATTGGAAAAACTAAAAACAAAAAGAAAGCTGTTGCCAAGATTGAAAAGGACGTGGATTTTAGCACATCTGAAGACGACAGTGACCCTGAATGCTTTTATTGTGGAAACAATTTTAATGAGAGTGAAAAAGGAGAAGGCTGGATCCAATGTGTGGGTTGTAACCGATGGGTGCATGATGCTTGTTCCGGAGCAGAGGAAGACGAGGAAAACTTTCTCTGCGATTACTGCGTTTCTTCCTAATTTCTATTTTTGTTTGTTTATTTTAATAGTGGATCGCTTCTTTTGTTTATTTTAATATTTTTATGTCCAATAAAACATTTTTAAGTGAAACCTTGTTATCTTTTTGGAATAAGTTTGACAAGTAAATTAACATATGAATTACTATCCCATTTTAAAATATAGGGTATCCCATTTTAAGCATAATACTCCCTAAAACGGGACAGTTGCACTTTTTCTAAAAAAAGCATTATATTTTTGATATTTATATGTTGTTGTAAAAATTGTTTGGACATATAATGAAAAACACTTTAGAGAACATGTTTGTAAATTTTTGGCGAGATTTTCTTGATTTCTCGATTATTTATGGCTACTCAAACCTCCCATTTTAGGGACACTTCCCCTACTATAAGGAGTTACAACAACAATTATCTGAACGTCCTCAAGCAGGAGAGTCAAATTTCATTATAAAGTTTTTCAGTGGAATGCAAAATATAGTTGAATAGATGAGGCTTTTACTTGATGAAGATCCATACTGAACGATGAAATAAAACAAGATTTAAACAAACTATATTGTTTTATTTCATCGTTCAAAATATAGTTACTAATTTAAACTGAAAACTGCACCCCCAACGATTGCTGAAAATGTTACGGTTTATTACCAGAATATTAGGGGGTTACGAACGAAAACGACAGACTTCTATAATTCTTTGGCTGTTGGTGATGATGAGTTGGATATAGTGTGTTTAACCGAAACGAATTTGCAGTATGACGTTTTTAACCAAGAGCTATTTCCTCCAATGAATTCTTATATTCATCGTTGTGATCGGAATTTAAATGCGAATAATGTTACCCGCGGTGGGGGTGTACTATTAGCTACCAAAAGTTGCATAAACATGTTACCTTTAGACTTAACAGCTTTGCATGCTAATCTTCTATCTATTGACATTGTTGGATGCAAATTAACTACAATTAAATATAAATTATACGTGTTTTTAAATGAAACTCAAGGTCTCTAGTTAATTCCACAATATAATACAAGTTATTGAAAATTCTAAAAAATTGACAATTGTTTCGATAAATCAATATCATCGTCAGAATGACAGAAGTTACATTTCATTTTATGCCTACCTGATGTTTAGTAGTTATATTTGGCTAGACCAAGAAGTAACCTAACTTGTGATTGGCTTAATATATGTTTATAGAAAAAGAAGAAGATGTGATATTACAAATATTGAAGCTTAGATATTATTAGCCCTATGGTGATATCCTGGATATCATTTTTCCAATTAAGATCAGTATAACTGTGCAATGATATAGAAAACCAGGAAAACTATATCTGCTGATCTTTACAATTATCACTTAAGAAGACAGTTTATTAGTGGAGAATTCCCTAGATTTAACTGTTCATTGACAACTTCATATTGTGGGTTTCTTAAATGTCTTCTAATTTCCAGTTCTTCAAGGAAATCCAGTTCTTGTTTCTTTTCACAAATATGCAGCACTTCTAGTTCTGTGTTAGGTGTCAATGAATGATTGGTGTCAAGTAGATGTTTTGCGTAGTGGGATTTATCTGGTTGTTTTAATCTGTAAGCTCGTAAGTGCTCACTGTATCGTATTTCAAAATTCCTAAGGGTCTGACCCAAATAGACAGCATTACATTCTGGACATTTGAGTTTATATATACCTGACTTTTTAAACAGTGGTATTTTTGTTTTTACATTTAACAATTTTGTACTAACGTTACTTTCTGTTTTAAAAGAAATTGTTGCATTCGTTGCTGAAGATATTATCTTTGAAATATTATTAGAAATATTTCCTGCATATGTGATGGTTTTATAAGTTTTAATTTCATCAGCTTGCTTAGGATATATTAGTTGTAATGCCACCTTTTTCTCTTTTTTACTAATTAGTTTATTTATCATATCTAATGGATAACCGTTAGATGTTGCTATTTGTCTAATTGTATTAATCTCTCTATCAAAATTACATTACACAGAACTAGAAGTGCTGCATATTTGTGAAAAGAAACAAGAACTGGATTTCCTTGAAGAACTGGAAATTAGAAGACATTTAAGAAACCCACAATATGAAGTTGTCAATGAACAGTTAAATCTAGGGAATTCTCCACTAATAAACTGTCCTCTTAAGTGATAATTGTAAAGATCAGCAGATATAGTTTTCCTGGTTTTCTATATCATTGCACAGTTATACTGATCTTAATTGGAAAAATGATATCCAGGATATCACCATAGGGCTAATAATATCTAAGCTTCAATATTTGTAATATCACATCTTCTTCTTTTTCTATAAACATATATTAAGCCAATCACAAGTTAGGTTACTTCTTGGTCTAGCCAAAAATATAACTACTAAACATCAGGTAGGCATAAAATGAAATGTAACTTCTGTCATTTTGACGATGATATTGATTTATCGAAACAATTGTCAATTTTTTAGAGTTTTCAATAACTTGTATTATATTGTGGAATTAACTAGAGACCTTGAGTTTCATTTAAAAACACTAATATGAGCATATTCCACGAAGTAAGGGTCGAGACAGTCAATTTCATTAAAAAAATCTTCGAGAGAAGATTTGACCCGACTGTACCAGAAGTTACTACAAAAACGTTACAAAGCATCACAAAACATTTGGTTTAACCAAGAATGCCTTAGAAAAAAGGTAATACCAAATTATGTGAATATAAAATGTCACACTAAAACACCACAAGCACAAAAAGCTATAAAATGTGCTCAACGAGTTTGGATAAAATCTGAATGTAAGAAATGGTTCAAAGTTAGAGACTCCTTAGACAACTACATAAAAGTTGTACATTCAGAACTCACATTCCAATTACATCCAGTAGAATTTGACTGTTTGGATGACAAAATTAGAGAAAATATCAGCACTATTAAGCATATGAAATTTAAGAAACAAGAAAAGAAGCTACAGAATCTTGAACACACACAACATAAAATTCAATAATCAAAACATCATGAAACTGTAAGTACCTACATACCAACACACTTTGCACCACGATTTGAAAACCTTTCAGACACTAATTTTACAAATAGTGAAATAGAATTTTTAAATAAAGGTTTAAAGTACAGCATACCACCTAAATTTACGAATAATATTAAACAAATTTTAGCTACAGAGTCAGAAATAGCTTTAAAATCTAATTCAAATAATTTTCTTTATGAGAAATTAAAAATTGCCAATTTAATCGAAAATATTGAACCTTCAAAAGTTAAACGTCAAACAAAAAATGACATTTCAGTTTTAAACGCAATAAAAGAGAAGATAGAGAACAATAACCTAACAGTTACAAAATCCGATAAGGAGAATGCTACTGTCATTTTGACGACTGAAAATTACAATTCCAAAGTATATAACTTTATAGAATCCGGCGATGTAAAAGTTCTTAAAGCAGACCCAACAAAGAAGTTTTCTAATAATGTAAGGGATATTGTTAATAATTCAAATTATCTTTTAAATGATTACGAAAAGAGGTCTATCATACATAAGAATCCTCATTGTCCACAATTATATGGAACAGTTAAATTACATAAAATAACGAAACCAATTAGACCTGTAGTCTCTTATGTTAATGCTCCTAATAATATATTCGCAAAAAAGCTCAACAATATACTCAATACTTACGGATATGAATCTCAGTACTCAATTAGAAATTCAATAGAACTAATCAAAAAGTTGAAATCAATCCACTTGCAAGATAACTATAAACTCATATCGTTCGATGTAACTAATATGTTTACTAAAATTCCTCCTAAAGAATGTCTAATACTTGTAAGAAAATTACTAGAAGATAAAAATATTAATCCAGGAATAATATCAGATGTACTTAATTTGTTTGATGTATGCATTAATCAGAATTATTTCACTTTTGACAATAAGATATATATTCAAAATGAAGGTTTACCAATGGGAAGCCCTATATCACCTATTTTAGCAAACATTTTTATGGACAATTTAGAAAGAAAGATCTTTGAAAGTAATATTTCGAAAAATATTTTATTTTGGTATAGATATGTGGATGACATATTAGCTTGTTTTATGGGTAGTGAGCGACAATTAGATGTGTTTTTCAACCACATCAATAATTTACACCCGAAAATTAAATTTACATTAGAAATTGAAGAAAATAGCTCAATCAATTTTCTTGATTTAAAAATTCAAAGAGTTAATAATGTACTTGATTATTCAATTTACCGAAAACCAACACAGACTGATGTGACAATTCCATTCAATTCTAACCACCCTGTCTCACACAGACTAGCAGCATATAATTCAATGATACATAGAGCTTTTTCAGTTCCTATGAACAAATGTAATTTTGATAGAGAGATTAATACAATTAGACAAATAGCAACATCTAACGGTTATCCATTAGATATGATAAATAAACTAATTAGTAAAAAAGAGAAAAAGGTGGCATTACAACTAATATATCCTAAGCAAGCTGATGAAATTAAAACTTATAAAACCATCACATATGCAGGTAATATTTCTAATAATATTTCAAAGATAATATCTTCAGCAACGAATGCAACAATTTCTTTTAAAACAGAAAGTAACGTTAGTACAAAATTGTTAAATGTAAAAACAAAAATACCACTATTAAAAATGTCAGGTATATATAAACTCAAATGTCCAGAATGTAATGCTGTCTATTTGGGTCAGACCCTTAGGAATTTTGAAATACGATACAGTGAGCACTTACGAGCTTACAGATTAAAACAACCAGATAAATCCCACTACGCAAAACATCTACTTGACACCAATCATTCATTGACACCTAACACAGAACTAGAAGTGCTGCATATTTGTGAGAAGAAACAAGAACTGGATTTCCTTGAAGAACTGGAAATTAGAAGACATTTAAGAAACCCACAATATGAAGTTGTCAATGAATAGTTAAATCTAGGGAATTCTCCACTAATAAACTGTCTTCTTAAGTGATAATTGTAAAGATCAGCAGATATAGTTTTCCTGGTTTTCTATATCATTGCACAGTTATACTGATCTTAATTGGAAAAATGATATCCAGGATATCACCATAGGGCTAATAATATCTAAGCTTCAATATTTGTAATATCACATCTTCTTCTTTTTCTATAAACATATATTAAGCCAATCACAAGTTAGGTTACTTCTTGGTCTAGCCAAAAATATAACTACTAAACATCAGGTAGGCATAAAATGAAATGTAACTTCTGTCATTCTGACGATGATATTGATTTATCGAAACAATTGTCAATTTTTTAGAATTTTCAATAACTTGTATTATATTGTGGAATTAACTAGAGACCTTGAGTTTCATTTAAAAACACTAATATGAGCATATTCCACGAAGTAAGGGTCGAGACAGTCAATTTCATAAATTATACGTACCTGTTTTGTATATACCTCCAGTTAGCAGCATACAGATGAGTACATATTTGAATATTTTGAAAGTTTGGAGAACATTTGGGGTGATAGTTTTTTAATAATAGGCGATTTTAATGTGACTGCGTTTGCTAATATTAATAATTCCGAGAACAAAGTAAAATTGGTTTTGGATTTTATAAATTTTACTGGTTCTGATCAACATAATACTATACTGAACGTAAATAATCGATTACTTGATATACTAATATCCAATTTGGATAAGTGTGATGTGTGAGTGCCTCTTGCTGAGGTGGATTAGCACCATCCGCATTTACTGATTAACTTGGAATTTGCCATCAGCGGTCAAAGTCAGTTTGCTAATACTAGGATCGTTAAAGAAAAAAATTTTAATTTTAGAATAGCCAACTTTCCTTTACTATATGATCTTATTAGTCGAATCGATTGGTCAAATTTATATGATTGTAAAGATGCTTATACTTCATGTGACATATTGTATGAAAAATTGTATAATTGTTTTGACGAAGCGGTACCACTGAGAGGAGTGTGTAATCACACATACCCTCCCTGGTTCAGTAGTGACATAAAAAAAATGGTCGCGAAATAGAAAATGCCTATAGTAGATATAAAAGACATTCAACTCTGCTCTATTATAATAAATTTAAAGAATTAAGAACTGCTGTCAAAGTAGAGTGTGTAATTGCATACAACAATTTCATTGAAAAAGCTGAGAATAATATTGTGCAAGATTCTTCTTCTTTTTGGGCTTATATACATAGTAAAACAGGGTAGTCTCGAATTCCAGGTGTGAAGAAAGACAATAATGGCGTGTATGAATCTACGCAAAACATAGTGGATGCCTTTGCAAAGTTCTTTAGTAGTGTTTATGTAAATGCCATTGACCGACCGCTTAAGAAAAGTGAATTGGATGTATTTGTTGATGGTTTAAGTTTATGTTCAATTACCGAAAATGATATGATCGCAGCAACAAAAGAAGCTAAAAGATAAACTAACTACTGGTGTTGACCTCATTCCAAGCTTCGTTGTTAGGGATTGTATTGGAGTATTATCAGACATGACAGCTTTGACAGTTGAGGTTCGTTCTTTTAATGTCCCTAAAAATTGTGTTCAGTGATCATTAACCACAGAGTTGATTTTTAGCTTTCGGATTACGAACGTTATCGCACAGTTTGTGTTATCCAAACTATAGAATCCATAGATAAACTCAGTTATCCAAACTATAGATATAATCAATACAATTTCTATGATGGAAATTATTTAATATTCTGCATAACGAATACGAAATTACAGCTATACCTACTACTTTGAGTCGATTCGGTATTTGCTTGATCCATTTTTATATACGGAGCTATTCCGAAATATTTATGTACTACGACAGTGTAAAATGTTAAAATTAGGTATAATAGAGGGTTGAAAGGGTAGAATTGAATATTTTTTTTTGATTTCGTTCGTTTTGTGTACACAGAGACGTTTTCTTTTAGTAGAAAGGTGTGGACACCTACTTTGGTGTTTCGTTTGGAACTTTTGTTATAGTTTGTTTATTGTATTCTTGATACATTTTATCGTCTTTTTTTCTTCTCTTTGTGAGGGAGGAGTTTGTATATACAGTTATTTTTGTGTTTAATTGATAGGTACATTTGATACTTCTCTGATACTAAGGAATACGTTTTTTTTGTAGTATTAGACTGTTTTTGATTCTTAACAGCTAGTTATTTAATCGGTTGTTGGTATTTATACCAGGAGATGATAATGGATGTTCACCGACTCCTAAGCAGTGAACTAAGGTATGAGCTTATGATTAGAGGTCTCCCGATGGGACGAACCGTTAGCGAGGACCGCGCAACGTTACGTACAGCATTGAGAAGAGAGCGTGAAGAAACTTCTGTAACTCCAATAAATGTGAGGATTCTAGAACCAGAAGAACTAAAATCACAAGTACTGTAATAAATACCAAAATGAGAAACATAGGGAGAACCATCCTGTATAATAAATTACTTTTTATATTGTAACGTTTAAACTATAGAAAGCCGTCGTTCACATTCATACAATGGAAAAAACACTTATCTAAGCAGTCTGACTTGTTGCAAAAAGGAAAAAAAACAATATTTTAACAGGAAGTAATAATTGCGTCAAAATAACGAAATTTTGCGGAATCAAATAAAAATTCATTGTTAATCGAGGTAAAAAACTTATTACACAATTACGTCGAACGATAAGTTCCACCAATCAAAAATTAACAGGTACAAAAAAATAAAAGGTTGCTGACATAGGGAAAAAGGCCGAAACGGCGAAAATGTAACAATTGAAGGGCAGTTGGTAAAAATTCGCGGTCGGGAACGGTCTAGTTTTTTTTGGGTTTCGCGGATAGCGATTTTTGAGGAGTCCTGAGTTTCAGTAATTTATAATTAAAGTAGTGTTTTAACAATCAAGTATAATTTTTTTTTCGAAAGGGGAGAAGAAGATTACAAGGGAGCGTCAACTGTACGCGCTCAGAAAGTTTTTTTTTGGTTCGAAACGTGAATCGTGGCCGTCGGCGTTTTTGTGAACACCCAGTCTGGGAATTGGTAAGTCTGATTTAAAAATTATACTAACTGTGTATTATGACTTTTTTGTAGTTTAGTCAGATTATTAACATTGCCAGCCAGCATTTATGATACTATATCTATTTAACTTATGATAGTTCATATCGCATACGAGTATTTAATGGTGATACCTCACCGTATGAATCAGGAATAGGGAGCATATTTGAGGTTGAATATTAAATTGCTAATTTCAAAGTTTCATATATAGGGTGCGCGAAACTATTTAGGTTGCGGCGATTATTTTTAAAATAACAAATTTCATTTTATTCTGCGATTCATTCGCGTTAATGTAAAAGGGTATCTTAAGTTTTCTCTCGATCCTATCACTGGTTTTATTTAATTACAGTCACAAGACTCTACTTACGATTATTCCTGACGCTTTGTCAATTGGTATAATATATTTCTATTTTCTTATTTTTTTTTATATTAAACTCGTTTAAGAAATCATTGTCGGTTAATTTATTTTCTCAACCAGGAGAGCATAAATACCGAACATATACACATAAGAGCTACACCTAAGATTTTTCCTCAACACACCCCTCTAACTGACGTAACCATATAGCACAAGACCTCTCATTACCAACGACAACTGGCAGCAGCGGAGGCCGAAGCCAGCTCTTTCGGATATTTCTTCCAGGTGCCGTCGATTCCAGTTTCCGACGAAATCGTGGGGGGTGACAGCCAGCTACGCTGCCTTTTAGGTCCATTAGGGATATTTTGACAGCAGAGTTTTTTTTAGGATTATAGCGGTAATTACATGACGGAATTTACGGGGATTGTTACATTTTGTGACAGCGTTTTTTTTATTATAGCGGCATTTCCTCGGGGATATTACAGTACCATGAATCATTCTGACACTTGAAGGATCAATCAGTACTGCTACGTTACGAATTTCTTTTACTTTATACGAAGCTTGCATTTTACATTTCATGCAAAACATTTCATTAGTTGTTACACCGTTAAAAATATCAGATACATGACAACTATCAACATACAATTTTCCTCGTCGTAATGGCTTAGATGTACTATAATCTTCATTTGAGTAATGATTACTGTTTAGGTTTTCAATATTATTTTCATCATTATCTTGGCTTATACATGATGTTACTAAATAATGATAAATACGTCCATAATTAAATTTTTTTGGAACATTAATTGAAGGAAATGGTTGCCAAACTTGCGGAGAATTAATAACCTTAGTTTGAGAAATGTTCTGGTACCAATTTTTTGTCTTCAAAACATCTAGCCATTTGCCTCTGTCAACAGACGGATCAACAGCTACTTTATTTCGTATAGAATTTTTAACCCTAAAGAAATAATTTACTGTATTAATATAATGTTCATTTTCATGTTAGTTGAGGAGTTTCTACATGCGCCGAGACATGTGCTAAAAGTAAATTATCATAGTTAATTAGGATGAAATCATTTACTTAATTATATTTAAATAATAAGATTGTATCGACCACTAACCTCTCGACCAGTTTTTTATTTTTGCCTTTTTGCGATTGCCCATGGCACTTCAGCCACCTTTTTAATTGTTCACAATTATGTTCTTCAACTGACTTATAAACAAGTGCAGCACAATCAATAATTTGTTCATGAGAAGAAACGATTTGTTGAAATAATATTTTATCCCCAGCCATTATTGTACAAAACAGAACGAAACTTTTAAATTATCGCTCTTCCAACATGGCGGCTACGCATGCGCTAACCATGTGATGAAAAGTACTATTCTACTCCGCCCTATAGAGCAAGTGTTTGAAAGACCAGTTATCCACGAATACTTTACGCAATTTTTTTTATTGGTGCATTTTGAATTCATAAAATATTATTATATTAAATTGTTACTAAAAAAAAATGGAAATAAGAACTAGTAAAGTAAAATGTGATGTCACATCAGTATATCTTTCGTTGTCATGGAAATGAGAAAAACACAAATCGACGGTGACACTTCAATATGTCGTAACTCCGATTTTACACAAAATGAGATTTCGCGCTTAAATTCAAGCTAATATCCGAACACATGTTCTGACAAATTCTTATTGGTCTTTGCGCCACACATCACGTCAATCATAAGCGAAAACAATATGTCGTAACTCCGAAGCAGGCGCAATTTGTCGTAACTCAATCAGTTTGACGTGGTGCTCGGTACGTTTGTTTGATCTCTGGTAAGTAAAATTTCGTTTATTAAATTAATAGTAAGCATATTAGACAAAAGCTTTAATTGGTTTGTTAATAAACAGCATGGATTTTAGATAATATTTCACCTATTTTCTTGTAAATAATTACCTTTTATAGGTACTATTGATTTAGGCATTATTGTTTTTTAGGTTTGTAACGAAATTTTGAGATACGACATATTACCCTAATTAGAAAATCAAGGCATTTTTATGCAAAAATAATGTAAAATAATTATTGTAATGAATTAATTGTTATGTAAAACTGGGTATTTATATTCAATAATCACGGATAATCCTATGCCGTTCAGTCCATAGCAATTTTTAATCGAAATTTGTTCTTTGTAAACTTAGCAAACTACCTATTTTAAATGGTTTATTTGTATGTTTCGTAAAGTTAGAATAAAATATATTACTACATATTAATTAATCATTTGAAACAATTTTCTCGGTAAATAATACAATAAATAGAAATTCGGCCCTGATCGAAAACTACACAACGTGTTTTTAAAATCAGCTCCGAGAAATTCGTACATCACAGTGAAATATCATAAATAATTTAAATAAAAACAGTATACAAGTGATCATAACTACATAGTGAATGACAAGGACTAACAAAGTAAGCCCAAATTTGCTTTTTTATTAAGAAATTGTGTTATATTTCAACATAAACACATTCATTCAATAACAATTAAAACCGGTATCGTACCATTTACCAGCCTTATCAGTTGGGTCCGATGCGGGACAGAGCCGTATTCAGGCAAAACGAACCTTAGCGGAACATGGAAACCGACAATATTATAACCAGCGACAACATCAATAATCAGTCACCTTTATCTCAACATGTACCTACAGCTCAACACTCAATTCCAACTCAACATTCAACGATACCAAAACAACAAGTCTTACCTCAACCTCCACCTTCATCTCAACCTTCGTACTCCAAAGTAGCTAGCCAACCTCAACAACCTACCATACCCACTTTCCCATCTAAACTTCAAGCCATCGTTTTTAGTTCTCTAAACAATATTAAATTAGAAGAATATCTCCTGGCTATTGGCTCCACGATAAGGCCGAAAAACATATTATTCACATCTAGAATCTCAAACAATCGGATATGTATTTACCTCTCAAGTAAGGAAATCGTAGATGATTTTATCATTAAACATGATGGGCGCATAAAGATCAATAACGAAGTGATACAAGCACGCAGACTTATCACACCAAACGAAAGGCTACTTTTATCCAATGTATGTCCCACCATTCCACACGACGTACTACAGAGGGAACTTCAACAACTCGGCTTCAAGCTGTCTTCTGCAATTTCCTTTTTAAGAATAGGCACCACCAACCCCGACTATAAACACATATTCAGTTTCAGGAGGCAAGTATACATTGTACCTCCCACAATTCCAATACCAGACTCAGTTTTGATAACTTATGATGACACCACATACCGTATTTTTCTCGCTGTAGATAATTTGTGTTATCATTGCAAACAACATGGTCACTTATCTAGCACTTGCACTTCAAAGTTGCCTCCCCAACCAACAGACGACACTTCTTCACCAAACTCAACAACTACAACCAGTCAATCTACTCTAAACTCAGTAAACGAGCAAAGCGCTGAGCCACTAACAGATATATCTTCAATTTCAACCACCATGCCCATCGAAGCAAATATAACAACAGCTATCACAGCTTCGAATATCACTCACCTTGCTGAAACACATAGCATCAAAAGATCCCTAGAAATAATATCAAATTCTCCGCAAACATCGACGGCTACTGACATCGAAAACCCAAAAAATAAAGCAGCTTCGAAAAGAAATATTACCGAAATCATAACACCTCCTTCCGATACTACAACATCTTACACATGCTTCAGTAAACCAGATGCAAAACTCAAAAAAGCGAAATCCACTTCAAAATCAACTATCATACTGGAAAATCAAATGGCACCTATCAAAGAATTATTCGACAATGAAACTCAAATAATATCTTTCGAACAAACAATCGACTTTTTTGAGAACGTACAAGGATCAGTGGACCCTCTCAGTACAGCAAAAGATTATACCTCTGATATACTAGAACTATTACAACTCTTAACCAAAATACATTCATATACCTCTGACCGCCAAATAAAGACCAAATGCACTAAAACAAAAAAGAGAATTATGAAACAACTGAAGCTTTTAAAATCAGGTGAAGATGCCGAATCTGACGTTTCCCTTGCCACATCTCAGGAATCCCTAACAGAACTTGCATAATATTATCTTCAATTTATTGCAATGGAACATAAATGGGTTTTACACCCATTATGAAATGCTCAAAATACTTATACACGAAACTTCACCATCAATTATTTGTCTTCAAGAAACTAATTTCGAAGGACAGCACAATCACAACTTCAACAATTATTCCTGTTTTTACAGAAACAGAAACAACGCGGGAAAAGCAAGCGGAGGCGTAGCCATCTATGTAAATACTTCATACGAAGCACACAATATAACACTTAATACAAACTTAGAAGCAATATCTATCAAAATTCCTCAAACAATTAATATCTGCAACATATATATCCCGCCTGATCAAGTAATTACCTCACAAGACATCACTAACATTTTGTCACAAGTTCCATCACCTCTAATTTTACTGGGTGATTTTAATAGCCACAATCCTATTTGGGGATCAACAGGTTTTAACGCAAAAGGCAGAACAATCGGAAACATCCTAGATGCACATAATCTAAATATTTTAAATGACGGTAGGCCTACAAGAGTTAATGTTCACACAAGCACGAAATCAGCAATCGATTTATCAATATGCCATCGAACTATCTCACCTCTAATTTCCTGGGACACTATACCATATTTATATGGAAGCGACCATTATCCAATCAAAATTACGATCTCCGATCAAAACTCCGTCACTACATACCCTACTGTTTCAAAATGGAAAATAAAACATGCTGATTGGCCAAATTTCAGTAATTACATTGAAGAAAACGTCGCTCTACTTCCCGTTAATCTAGAAAACGATAACATCGACAACATTTTGAACTCATTCACAAAAATTATCACCGATGCAGCAGAAAAATTTATAGGAAAAACAAAAGCACTAAAAAAACATACACCATTGCCGTGGTGGAATACTGAATGCGATAAAGCTATTAAACAATACAAAGCGTCATTTAATAAATTAAAACGAAATAAATCACTGGGGAACCTTGTAGACTATAAGAGAAGAAGAGCCCAAGCAAGATACATCACAAAGAATGCCAGAAAAAACTCCTGGAAAGCGTTCGCATCCAACATAAACAGCTCTACACCTTTAAGTACCGTGTGGCAAAATCTAAGAAAAATATTAGGAAAAAACAAATTTACAAAAATTCCTTTTATAGCTCACAACAATAGCACAGTCTCTAATAACGAAGACATGACCGAATTATTTGCAACACATTTTGAGCACAACTCGAGCAACTCAAACTACTCACAAGAATTTCTGGAATTTAAAACTACTAAAGAAGCCGAATTCTTAGATTACGATGACCATGACAACAACATACTTAATATCCCGTTAACTATAGACGAACTTAATTTTTCCTTAGACACAACCAAAAATTCTGCCCCAGGACCTGATAATATTCCATTAATCTTTCTCCAAAAACTCCCTCATATTGCCAAGTCATACCTTCTCCAAATATTCAACCTAATCTGGACAAAAAAAAAATCCCATCCACGTGGTCACAGGCAATCGTCATACCCATACCAAAAGCAAACTACCCAAGAACTAAGTTAACTTCATACCGACCAATATCTCTTACCAACGCACTAAGCAAAATAATGGAAAACATCATAAACAAAAGACTATTGTGGACATTAGAACACAGAAACCTTTTAATACAAGAACAAAGCGGTTTCCGTCAAAACAGGTCAACATTAGACAATCTCATTGATTTGGAATCCGAAATCCACGAATCTTTCGCGAATAAACAAGATTGCCTTGCAGTTTTCATCGATATCACAAAAGCCTTCGATACAGCGTGGCGTCATGGCATTATCAAAACTCTTCATTCATGGGGCATCAAAGGAAACATCCTAAAATTCATACAAAATTTTCTTAATAATCGTTTCTTTCGTGTTCGTACCAATAACACAACTTCAACTCTAAAACAACAAACTAACGGGACTCCCCAAGGATCAGTCATTAGTTCAACACTTTTCCTGATCGCGGTCAACGACATATTAAACCATCATTCCAAACTAGTCAAAGGCAGGTTATATGCTGACGATTTGGTAATATTCTCCAAAGGTAAGAACATCGACTCAATTCAGAAACACATCCAAGAAACATTAAACCAACTTCAAAACTGGTCTAAACTCACGGGACTGCAATTTTCAACAGAGAAGACCAAATGCATATTATTTTCTAGAAAACACAATCCTGTGTCTCCTGAACTCAAACTTAACAACATTTCCATAAACTATGTCGATAACATCAGATTTCTTGGAATGATTGTTGACAAAAAACTCAGCTGGAAGAAACACATACTATATATTAAAGAATCATGCCAAAACGGTATAAACCTTATGAAAACACTCTCAAGCAAATCCTGGGGATCTGACTACACCTGTCTAATGCACATATATAAAACACTCATTCGCTCAAAGATAGACTATGGCTCTATAGTATACGCGACAGCTAAAAAAACTACTCTAAATCAACTCGAAACCATTCAAAACACAGCACTAAGAATAGCAACAGGAGCATTCTGTTCAAGTCCAATAAAAAGCCTACAGTGCGAAACCGGGGAACCTTCTCTACAACTCCGGAGAAAATACCTTGCCGCTTCATACGCACTATCCATCAGCACAAACCAGCAGAATCCAGTCCACATTAACATACTGACCAAGCACTACAAAACTTAATATTCGGCAAATATCAAAACAGACCCACCATTCTATGCAAGAGCTAGTGAAATTCTCACAGAACTCCAAATCAAACGTCCCCGCTTCCTTCCCAACAAAATTAAAACTCCCCCTCCATGGTCGATCAATATCCCTCCCAGCGACACTTCACTGTGCAAATTTAACAAATTAGAAACCCCCCATACCCTAATTAGGAAAACATTTGCCTCCATACTTGACAAATATCCACAATTTCACCTCGCATATACAGACGCATCCAAAACCTCTGATGGCGTAGGCGCGGCAGTGATCATGCAAAACAGTACACTACAATTCAAGTTACCCGAAATAAGCAGCGTCTGCACTGGAGAACTATACGCCATTCTTCAAGCACTTATTCACATAAAAACAAAAAATACTTCAAGATCCCTCATAATAACAGACTCTCTTAACTCAATCCATATTATCAATCAACTTTATCCCACACATCCAATAGCCCTCCAAATTAAAGTCGAATTATCGCAGTTGCAACATTCCAATAACTTTGTGAAAATACTTTGGGTTCCTTCTCATACTGGCCTTCAAGGAAACGAAGAAGCCGACCGCAAATCACGACAAGCAGCAATTAGTGAAACCGTGAGTGAAGTGCAAACGGTAGTGTATAACGACATAAAACCGCTACTTAAATCAAAAGTGCTAAAATTGTGGCAAATCGAGTGGCAATCGTCCCAATCGAAACTACGCGACGTGAAACCGGAAGTGAAACCTCGAGCGCAGCCAACAAACAAAAGATCGCTTCAAGTTAAACTGACTAGGTTACGAATAGGCCACACCAAACTTACTCATAGTTACTTAATTACTAAAAGTGAACCCCCAAAATGTGAATTATGCAAGATCCAGCTTACTGTCAAACATTTAATAACCGATTGCCCAAAATTCCAACAATCAAGACAAGATAATAACCTCAGCAACAATTTAGACCAAGTTCTTGGCGAAAACTGTAATACACAGAACCTTTTTAAATATCTAAGTGACATTAACATATTAACTAAACTATAAACAACCCATATTTGTGTCGCTAATTACCCCAGTGGTAGATGCGACTTGCTTGTAAATAAAAAAAAAATACAATAAATACTTTTAAACCTTGCACTTATTTGCTTTCTTCCCTTTAAAGTGTTATTTTAGGATTATCATTATTAACTTTATAAAAGTTTGATAATAAAGTTCAAAATAATAATTTAATCTCTTTAGTTAGTTACACTAGTTTTTTTTCAGTGATGGCTAGCTCCAGAGAAAAACGATTACTGGAACTGTGTCTATTAAATGAAGCATCTTCGCCTAAAAAACAGAAACCTACTTGCACCTTAAAGCAACCTGAAAGTAATGCTACTGAAACGGAGGTAAATCCTGATCCTCCTGCAAATATTGAAACATTCGACATTATAAGTATGCCTATTGATATACTAGAAGACAACATTATTATACCTAATCTGCGTAGTGACTTGCCGGTGGAGTTTTCGATTCCAAGTGCTTCAGACGGTAACATCACCAAGAGCAATCAAGTCTACTCTCAAGACTCTCATGGTGAAGAAGCATCTTCCATTATAACAAACAATACTAAAAAAGATCAAGGCAGTTTTACAGTCGACGAAGATCAAGACATAACTGATGTAGAGAGCTACGTGGATAAAGACAACGATATTCAACCGGAAAACGAAATTAATAATGCATCTAATAGCGACAGTGAGAATACTGAAAATGGAGAAAATAACACTCTCGCGATGGCTAATAAGAAAAAACGCGAAAATATAAAAAAGATTAATAAAACTTTAAGCGAAAAAGGAAAATCTTACTTGGGATACCGTCGACCTGCTGGACAGAGTAGAACAACAAGACACACAACGTGGGGAAAAGAAAATTGGTCCTTCATGTAAATCAAAATTTTGTGAAAAATCAAGCAAGCGTCAATACAACTCAATTTCCGAAGAAAATAGAAATTAATTTTTTTTGAGATTTTGGAATGAACTTTCTTGGGCCGAAAGAAAAATATATATAATTAATTTCATAAATGTCGAGGTAACTAAAGAGAAAAAAGCAGTTAACGAAAACTCTCGTAGGGAATCGACCCATAAATATCATCTAAAAATAAAAGATCGACTAATTCCAGTTTGAAAAAAATGTTTATGCCCACGCTAAGTTTAAAGGAACGATCAATTTTTAGCTGCATATCTAACATTACTCACGGTATGTGCAATTCAGTAAGAACTGTAACCCAGCAGGTAGCGACTAGAAGTTCCGGATTTAATTTTTTAAAAAAGGTGCCTTCACATTACTGCCGTCGTGAAAGTGAAAAGCTCTACTTGGAACAAAGTTTTTCAAATCTTTCTGATCTATACAATGCATACAAAATTAAATCTGAGAATCCAACGAACCAACTCTTTCGAGAACATCGGTTATAAAAATACTCAGAAAACTTAATATTTCATTATACCAACCAAAGAAGGATAGATGCGACATTTGCCTTCAATACGAACTTTATAACTGAACTGAAGATGTCTGGATTAGTCACATATATGCTAAGGAACGAGCAAGAGCAGAAAAATCTAATGACAAAAAGGCCAGTGAGAATGGCATTTATCATACCATCACAATGGATCTTCAAGCAGTTAAAATTTGTCCTGCAGTTAATGCATCATCTGCCTATTACAAAACAAAACTTTGTACACATAATTTTACTATTTTTAATTTAACTAATAAGCACTGCACGTGCTATTGGTTCAATGAATCAGAAGCCGACCTCCAGGCACCTATCTTTGCCTCATGTTTGACAGACTACATCAAAAGACACCTTAACGATTCCAACCAACTGATAATCTACTCAGATGTGTATTACCAAAATAAAAATTCAGTAATGGCCAATGCCCTTTTGCATCTATCAAGTGAGCTTGAAATCAATATTAAACAAAAGTATCTGATGAAGGGGCACACTCAAATGGAGTGCGACAGTGTCCACGCACTTATTGAGAGGAAAATAACAAATAAATCAATTTACTTACCAAGCGATTATTCTCGATTATGTCTGGAGTCAAGAAAAATCAATCCATATGAAACCATTACGTTGGATCACTCGTTTTTTAGGGACTTTAAGAAAAACATGAGCTATCATTCAGTAAGACCTGGGCGAAAAGTGGGAGATCCAACGGTTAACGACATAACAGCTTTCCAATATCTACCTGAAGGAAAAATAAAATACAAAATTCAGTTTGATGATGCCTACACGGATCTTCCTGTAAGACGATCGGCAATTCAACCTGTTGTACTTCCTCGCCTCTTTAATGAACGATTACTCATTAAAAAGACGAAATATGACCATTTGCAACAAATGAAACCAGTTATTCCCAGCGATTGTTGGACCTTTTATGACAACCTACCCTACAGCGATAAATAAATTGGATATTTTTTTTAGTTGTAAGTTGAACTAAACAATTAAAAACGACAATAAAAAAACATAATATACATAAAAATATAAATTTAAAAAAAAAGTTATTGACTTAAAAGGTGGGACTTCATGCCCTCTTGCTCATAGAAGAGAACGTACGCTTCCCCACTGACTAAAGATTTCGATGAGATTGATAACACCCTTGAATCATTATATTCGTGCCACTCTCCAGTATAGGGATGTCGGCAGTATGCCGTGTAGTGACCACTGTAGGTGGTTCCGCTGTGGTTTGATATAGCGTAGAGGTTGTACTTACAGGGTGCCACATTATCAGCCCCGTAATGGATCATATCAAGCCCTTCTATTGAAAAATCTATTGTAACATGTAAGCTTTCCCCTAAATCTTTCTGTCGGCAAAAAGCGCTTCAGGTGAATGACCAGCATTTTCGGAAATTTATGAATGGAGAATGATTTAGTGCATAGTCTTCGTTCCTTACATTTCGAACATGTCGGTTTCTCATCACAGTCGAGCGATTATTCTCTTGTAAACGAATCCAAACATTGTGAAAGACATAATTTACCTGTTCTTTGGGGTATGGGAAGGGATAAATCCCAAAAGGGATCAAAGGTAACAGAACAGTGACCACAATATGTACACTTGAGTGTAGATTTTAATTGACCAACGAAGTTATCTACGATCTTGGAGTTGTCCATTCGCAGATGTCTTAACCCTTAACAACTGTAGTGCGGTCACCGTGACCGATGCCTATTTGAACATCTCTCGTATTAAGCCCCTCCCTAGTTGTATAGTCTTGGGCGTCTCTGTATCTTCAAATTAGTGTATTTTAAGAAGGCAGGTGGGGTAGTCGCGTGTTACTCGCTTTTGTTGTTAAATTACGTCGAGTAGAAATTTTGTTGCGGACATAGTGACCTCAGCACAGCATTAGTGTAATTTATTATTGTTGTGTTTGTTACCCATATTTTTTTTATAATGGACAATTGTGATATCGGACCTTCAAAAAAACTTCGTTTTACGGATCCCGATTTTGAGGAAACTGCCTTAAAGTGGTTGGATGACATAGAAACGGAAAAGGCAATTGATAGCGACGAAGATAGTGCCAGTGGAAGTGTCTACGTACCCAGTGAACATGACACTAATTCGGAGCAAGAAGGGGAAGATGAAGAGTTGGCAAGTTTAAATGAACGGGAGGATGCTGATGAGGAACTGGTGAATCAAGCTACAAATCGTTCAAAAAATTTATTTGGCAAAAACCGATTCAAGTGGTCATCTGAAAGTTTTGTATCTCGCAGTCGAACACAGACGCATAATATTGTTTTACGTTTACCAACTTTACGAGGATCCGCTGGTCTATTGGGACAAGAAGCACAACCATCTGCTGTGTGGAGCTTGCTTATCCAAGATGATATGTTAAACATAATTTTAAATTGGACTAATCAGAAAATAAAAATACAAAGGGATAAGCTAAAAAATTCTTCTAGGGTGTAGCATCAAGATTTGGACATCGTTGAGTTACGAGCATTTATTGGACTGTTATTTTATACCGCAATATTTTTGTCAAATCACGAAAATTTATCACGAATATTTGCAACTGACGGCACTGGGCGAGAAATATTGCGAAGCGTGATGAGTAAGCAGAGATTTGCATTTTTATTAGCGTGCTTACGCTTTGTTAATTCTTTAGACCGAAATCTTAGAAAAAAAGAAGATCATATAGCTCCAATATCTGAAATTTTTAAACAATTTATTGAAAATTGTCAGAATGCATATTCTTTGGAAGTTAACTGCTGCATTGATGAGATGTTGGTGTCTTTTCGGGGAAGATGCAGATTCAAGATGTACATGCCCAACAAGACATGCAAATATGGCATTAAGATCGTATGCATGACAGATGCCCGTACCTAGTACTTTTTTAATCTCTCTCTCTCTCTCTCTCTCTATATATATATATATATATATATATATATATATATATATATATATATATATATATATATACTGTCAAATATTCAGATGGATTTGGTTTGGAAGAAAATTCAAGAAAATTTGCAAAACCCACACAGTCCGTATTAAGACTAGTAAAGCCAATAGAAAGATCAAATCGAAACATAACTGCCGATAATTGGTTCACTTCCTTAGAGGTTGTCGAGCAGCTCGCGAATCGAGGGCTCACATATGTCGGAACAATTAAAAAAAATAAAAAGGAAATACCCCCGGAGTTCCTGCCAAAAAGGAGCAGAAAAATTGGTGAGGAGGGAACATTATTTGGTTTTACTAAAGAAATTACTTTGGTTTCGCATGTCCCAAAACGAAATAAAGCAGTTATTCTCGTATCGTCTATGCACCATTCCAAATCATTTGACGATAATACGAAACTGCCGGAGATTATCACTTACTACAATTCCACAAAAGGCGGAGTAGATGCGGTTGACGAAAAGTGCGCCAAACATTCAACAAGCCGCCGCGCAAGACGGTGGCCTATTGTGGTATTTTTCAGAATCATGGACATAAGTGCAAAAAATGCTCACATTATCCATCAGAGTATTAGGAATAGTAAAGCAGTTAAAAAAACCGATTTCATAAAAGAACTTGCCGATGAGCTAGTTAGGCCACATTTAGAAAGAAGATTAGCTAATCCGAGGATTCCTCGAGAGCTACGATCTACAATACGGAGGATTTTAAACATTCCTGAAGAACATCTAAAACAAGTCCCCATGGAGAAACTAGAAAAAAAAACTTGCTACACTTGTCTCTCAAGAATAAAAAGAACAACATTCCACTTGTGTTACACATGTACCAAGCCAATTTGTGGTGAATGTTCAACATATATCTGTATAAACTGCAGGTCTAATTTATAATTTTTTACATCGTGTGATTTTTGTGAAAATTCTATTTTTTTCAATGTTTCTTATTTTTTTGTAAGTTTCTACCTCTGTCTTAAGAAAAAGAAGGCTAGTTTGATTTTAGAATTATTAGTTTTTGTTTAATGGTTAATAATAAATAGAATGTTTAATTTTGTTAAAAAAGTAGTTGTTAACCAAGAAAATAAAATTTTGTCAAAAATATGCCCGGTTTTTAGTTATATATATTTTATTTTCATCAAAAAATATTCCATTTATATTATTACAATAAAATAATTTGAAAAAATTTCAATTATATAATTTTTTATGGCAAATATACAGGGTGTCCCGGGACTAATGGGAAAAAAGTCGGGAGTGTATAATATGAGCTAAAATAATGTTAGTACTTCATATAAACTTTTTCTATGCAGGCCCTCGTTTTCGAGTTATAGGCCTCCAAAGTTTTAATTTTGAATTCGGTTTTTATTTTTAATTTTTGTACTAGTTATTTGATCTTTATAAAATTTACGGCAAAGATATAATGTATGTGTATGTTTATTTTGGTAAGGTAAACAGATTTACAGCAGTGCATTGAAGCCGGGGACGAACTACTTGCAATGGTTAGTGATCCAAAAATTTTGCAGAGATGGCACACCCTGTATGAAATTATCGAAATTCACTTCCCCACACATTAAGCTAACGAAAAGATACTCTTGTTGGAATTCGATAAAATAAGCCGTTTGGCTAATATTTACAGTTTTATTCATGCACTACGTACCAATTTACGCATTCGCCATTTTTATAAGTACACAACGAGGTAAACGTAACTTATTAATAGATGTCCAAGATTTACTTACAGTACTACAAAAAAATAATTTAACGATAGCAGAAGATGAAAAACATTAACGACTTATTAATTCGAAAGTTGGTAAAAACTTTTTATGAGTGTTTTTACCGTTTATCAAGTTACCATAGGATTAGTTGTCAAACGTTGTGTAGAATAGTTCGTAGTCAGTACTTGTCAATAATTCGTAAGTCCTTAATTCAACAGTTACAATGGCAAAATTCGCTTTTATCGAGTACGCAGATATGCATCTAATGTATGGACTGGCTTCTCGAAACTGTTTAGAGGCCAGAAGGCTTTATGAAGAACATTTTGCAAACAGAGCATTGCCAGACAGACGAATGTTTGAGTGTATTGATCTCAGGTTACGAGAAACAGGTATGAATAAGTAAATGTAATTTTCTATGTATACAAAAGAAAATTTTTAATTTTAGGAATATTTTTGCCAAAAAAAGTGGAGAAGGTCCAGTACGAAGCATACGTACTGTGGCAGTTGAACAAGACTTGTTAAATGCAGTTGATAATGAACCATCAACGAGTTTTCTAAAAGTATCAAGAGAACATAACGTCTCGAAATTAGTTGTTCATCGCGTCCTAAAAGAACAGCTGTTATATCCTTTTCACATGAAAAAAGTACACAGTATGACAGTGGCTGATTATCCTGCACGACTTGAGTATAGCCAGTGGTTTCTGCGACAACAACAAACAGACAATACATTTATTAGTAACGTTCTCTTTACGAACTAATCCGGTTTCACCAGAGATGGAATCATAAATTCTCATAATATGCATTTATGGGATGATGTGAATCCACATGGCATTATCCAAACTAGGAGCCAGCATCGATTCATGGTTAATATTTGGGCAGGAATAGTTGGCAATCATTTGATAGAGCCATATACTTTATTGACGGTACTTTGACTGGTCAGAGATATTTGGAGTTTTTGCAAAATTAGTTATGGAACCTGTTTGATGATGTGCTACTACAAACTCGTAGGAATTTATGGTTCATGCATGATGGGGCCCCTCCTCATTTCAGTTTAGATGTACGACAGCATTTACACACAAGGCTTCCTAATAGATGGATTGGTCGTGGAGGCCCTTTTCAATGGCCACCGCGATCAGGAGACGTTAATCCTATGGATTTCTTTCTCTAGGGTTATCTCAAAAGTAAGGTATACGCAACACCTGTGCAAACAAGACAAGATTTAATAGACAGAATTGTGTTACACTGCAATGTTATTAGAAATAATGTGGGATTGCTCATTCAAGTGCAAAGAAACAACCTTCGTAGACTTAGAATGTGCGTGGAAGTGGGAGGAGCTCATATTGAACATTTATTAGAATAACGTTAGTTCTTGTTGTTGTTTAGGAATTAGTATTAGTGTAATGTTTTATAACTTGTGTTTTTTGAGGTTTTCTTAATGGTTTAATAATGTTATGTTCGTAATTTTGATTAAAAGGAAGTAAATCCTGGACATCGTATTAATAAGTTAGTCAGGTAGATTTGTACGTAGTGCATTAATAAAACTGTAAATATTATCCAAACGGCTTATTTTATCGAATTCTAACAAGAGTTACTTTTCGTTAGCTAATGTGTGGAGAAGTCAATTTCGATGATTTCATACAGGGTGTGCCATCCCTGCAAATTTTTTGGATCACTAACTATTGCGAGTAGTCCGTCCCTGGCTTCAAGGCAGTACTGTAAATCTGTTTACCTTTCCAAAATAAACATACACGTACATTATAGCTTTGCCATAAATTTGATAAAGATCAAATAACTAGTACAAAAAATAAAAATAAAAACCAAATTCAAAATTAATACTTTGGAGGCCTATAACTCGAAAACGAGGGCCTCCATAGAAAAAGTTTATATGAAGTACTAACATTATTTTGGCTCAGATTATACGCTCCTGACTTTTTTCCCATTAGTCCCGGGACACCCTGTATATTCCGGTCACCATGACCGCACTACACACGTACCGTCATTGAACTTGTATCACAGTAGTTAAGGGTTAACCAAGATTCTTGTGCTTTTTCAATGTCACTGAGATTTTCATCAATTTCTGTTAATATGGGTTTAGGTTTTTCATGTACCCTGTTGATATCTTCGTGAAGTGCTTCTAATAGGTAACGAAGGAACTCCTGCGCATCTTGTTGATCATATACCATGAACCTTGGAGCGAATCGCTGAATCTGACTTTTTAACCCTTTAGTGCACGGGTCGGGTTTTACGGACACAAAGCTATTTTCCAGGTGCGAGAACGCGACTTCGGCCGACTTCACCCGACTTGGTACCTCTTCCTCGTGTCGGACGATATGAATTAGTATATACATCAGTTCTGTTCAGTAATTTGTTTAGGTCTCATCGCTTGTTTCGTCCTGACAGACCCAACCCGTTCCTTCTGGTAAGTTTTTATTTTGAAAAATGTAAAGGTGAAAAAGTGGAATAGTATAATTTTAGATTGAAAAATGTCATATCCATACGAAAAAAATATCAATTGGCTGCAGAAGTTGTATGATGAGGTGCCTACGGACGAGGAAGACACTATTGAAGAATCTGACGTTTCCGATGCAGACGACAGAATGAGCACAGCGATCACGATACCGATTCAGAGCAGGAGATTACTCCGTTAGACGAACTTGAAAATCCTACGCCGAGCATTTGACGTGGTGAAATGGCTCACTTATATTATGAAGCCAAAGATGGGTTTAAATGGAATAAAATGTGTCCTCCAAAAAACGTGAGAACTAGACAGCACAATATTATATCCAAACTGCCAGGAGTGATTTGTTATGCAAAAAATGCTTCTACGAAGAAACAGTGTTGGGACTTATTTTTGACGCGGATATAACCATGAACATTGTACAGTGCACTAACATTTATATCGAAACTATTGCCAACCGTTACCAAGACAGCTCTGACGTAAGACCAATTACAATACCTCAGCTGAAAGCCTTGTTTGGTCTACTATATCTGATCGGAGTATACCATAGCGGCCGAACATCTATTTTTGAGTTCTGGGCAACTGATGGAACTGGCGTAGATATTTTTCCTACTACAATGGCTTTGAGAAGATTTCGATTTTTGATACGATGCCTACGATTCGACAACAAACATACCAGAGAGGAACGTAAACGAGAAGATAATCTCGCTCCCATTAGACAAGTTTTTGAAGCCATTGTTAGAAGTTTTCAGAAATGTTATACCATCGGGCAATATGCGACCATCGATGGCCCGATATGGGTTGAAAGTTTTTTCATTAGCCGATGCTCGAACGTTTTACACCCTGAACCTAGAAATTTATGCAGGTAAGCAGCCAGAGGGTCCGTACAACCTATGATGTAGTTGAAAGAATTGTTCAACCGATTGCGCAATCAAACCGAAACATTACTATGGACAATTGGTTCACTTCGGTGGAATGTGCTGAAAATTTACTAGTGATCCATAAGTTGACGGTTGTCGGTACTATGCGGAAAAATAAGCGACAAATAGCAAAGGAATTCATCTCTATTGCAAGACCAGAGAAGTCAAGTATGTTTGGGTTTACTGAAAATATAACTGTTGTTTCCTATAAACCAAAAAAAAACATGTTATGCTTCTGTCTACGATGCACCATGACGACTCCATAGATGAAAGCACTGGTGAAGATGATAAACCGGAAATAATCACTTTCTATAATATGACAAAATGTGGTGTTGATGTAGTGGATCAACTTTGTGCCAAATATAATGTTGCCAGAAACACCAGGAGGTGGCCGATGGTCATTTTCTACAATGTATTGAACGTGTCTGCGATTAACGCTTTCATTATAAAAAGAAGTAATGATCCTTCATCACCGTCAGGAAAACAGAGAAGGATATTCCTGAAACAGCTTGGAAATCAATTGGTAATGGAGCATATGAAAGAAAGAGTTACATCTTCGCATTTGACGAGAGAAATACGATACCATGCTGCAAAAATTAGCGGTGTCCAGGTACCTGAACCAGTAGCTGTCGAGGGTAATAAAAGAGGTCGTTGTAGCTTTTGTAAAAATCGCAAAACACGTTTTCAATGCAAAATTTGTAAGAAATATATTTATGTCATGTGTGTGCTGACGAAATTTGAAACGTTAATTTTCTACAGGGTATTTAACATTTATGGACCAAAAAATATATATATTTTTTATTATTATTACTGATCTCTTCAAAAATTAAAACATTGTTTTTTGTCAAAAATAGGAAGTAAAATGTTTATTTACATAATGTGTAAAGTTATTTTGCATAATAAAAATGTTCAATTGAAAATATATACAGTTTTTCTTCTGGGTCTGTAAGACCCGAGCCGTTCCTTTATGTATTAAAATTTCACCCGTGCACTGAAGGGTTAATGATACGGTATTAACTACCCTGTCCGAACCGTCTTCAGACCAAAGCTCTTTAATAACTTCAGCAAATGCTTTAATTAGTGCTCCCGTCATGCTGGATATGCATGTGTTAATATCTCTCATTTATGTATCTTCACTTAAATATTCTAATAGCCACCTTGTGTTCGATAGGCATTGGATAACGCTATTCATGAAACGTGTTATCGATATTTTTGAGGCCATTAAGACCCAGAGATTTTTGGGAAACACCCTCCAAGGACCTGATCGTGGAGTAATTGTTAACAGCTCTTTCGCAACCACTATCATTATCCGAATAATCTCGGATTCTATTACTGTCTCTCTCGATTGATCGACCCGAAGCAGCATTACCACGTTGAATATCAATACTAATTATCTCTATCAAAAAAAATGTAGAACGGTTATCTTTCGTTGCTTGGCCTAATCTCCTTCCGAGTTCATGAACAAATAACAGAGATTCCGGGCCATAAAGACCAAAAGTTTCAACTGCTACTGGATGGAACAAATAGTTGTTACCAAGATTTTTGTATTATTTTTGTTTCAATTTTTCGCCAGACACAGCTGCACTTCCAGCTGACTTAGAACTTTCGGCGAGATGGGAAGTCGCTACAGTGTCTACGCAAGTGAAGTCCCATACTACAGGTTTACCGTATTTCCAGGGTATGAGAGACATACCATCGGGTCGTTTACCATCATCTCGACTGGTACCTAAAGGTTCCAAAATTGCAGTAACATCCGCTGACACCAAAGCCCGTTTCAATATGTCATTCACCTGGTAATGTCGAGATGTACGCCCTGCACTTCTTTTGCAACTCTAACCATGCACACCTTTTTCATCAACTACACTACCACAAACACAAGTATGAGGCACACATATTGATGAACCCATCCTAAGCCCTACTGCTATTCTGAAAGATTCATCGTCTAAAAGCGTTCCAAGAGATGCAACAGGTAAAGCATTTAGCCAAGCACCTGACTCCTTGATTATTACTGCTTTCAGACGAGCCTTATCATATACACTTGTAGATTTCAGAAGTTTATCAGTTATAATATTCAGAAGAGGTCGGTCCCATATTTTCTGTATATTCTTTTTATCTGTGGGAGGATCAATATTAGTTGCGGCATGCCATAGTAATTCACCTTCAGCATAAAAATCGTCTTCGATATTGATGAATATTGGAGGAAGGATGGCATCAATAAGAACAGAAACACTATTGACTGATGAAAGAAAAACTGGTAAAGCTAAGGAAGAAGCCGAACGTAGCCCTAGTCCGCCAAGGTTTACAGGAAGCGTTGCTTGGAGCAATGAATCATTATTAAAATAATTGTTTGTAACATATTCAGTCGTAATATGGAGTAAATTATCAAATTCGTCGAGCTCTAATTGACTTGACCAAGTATCTGAGGGCGTACATGAGTTTTGGAATGGCCAAACAATTTTTCATAAGGAAAAATGCGACGTGTTTGGGAAGTTCGTTTAATCTAGTGGTTAAAAATTGGAGTGATTCACGTTTTTCTCGAAGATAATTTGGAATTGAATCTTTAGAAAGAGGCGTACCTAACCTAACCTAACCAAAATTCTTATATCAGGAGCCAGTTTCAAAATAATGGATTCGGAAATATTATTCGAAGTTAAAAGAGAAATCAGCTCGCATTTATCAAAATTTAGCTCAAGTCCAAGATTTTTTGAATAATTAATTATTTTTTCTAAATCTTTTGAAACAATGTTTTCATCGCCAGCGATTGAGCCATCGTCCAAATACCAACAATTAAATTCAGAAGATAAATTTATAGTGAGTTCGTCGATGGTCAGACAAAAAAGAGCAGGACCCAAGGGATCACATTGTTGAACACCTCTTTCTGACAGAATCAGATGTTCTCCAAAACTCAAATAGAAAGCTGATTTATAACACTGACTCAAGAAGGGAAACAATCCTGGAAACGAATCTTTAACCTTACTAAGCATAATGTTCCTATCAATCGTGTTGAAGGCATTTTTGAAATCTATTTTGAGGAAAATTTTTTAATCAGGATTTGGATGAAAATTAATATATCTACGAGCAGGATGAGCAACAGCTTCACATCCACCTGCAGTACCGAAACCAAACTGTAGTGGGCGTAACATCGAACCTAGTTCGTCTTTGATCCTCATACAACACAGTCTAGCTACCAAACGACGATAAAAGGTACCAACAGCAATCAGTCTTACTTCTCCATCCTTTTTCTGAAGAGCACACAGTGAAGCACAAGTATAGGACAAATTTCTAGAGAAACCCTACCTGTTGAAATAAAGTTACATAATTTTGTAACAGAAGAAAGAAGTTTCTGTCCTGAATTTCCAGAACTATGGCTAATGAGGTCTTGCATGTGGCTAGGGCGAAAAGAATCTAAACCATCACCAGAACCAGAACGAAAAGATTTAATTGTCTCCAAAACTTCATGTTCTGAAAACTGGAACACCGTTAATCCCGAAAAATCGTTTGGTGGTTGCGAATCCAGAGAATTCGAGAAGGAAATTCATCGAGGGTGTTTTGATCGGAGAACTGAATGAGAATGACATAACCGTCTGTAACAAGATCTTCTCACTTTCAAAGTCAAAATATTGTATTTCTTGGCGAGAGCGAAGCGGCTGGTTGTGTTTATCCAATATACTATAATCATAAGAGAGACCTACGGAATTTGCAGTTCGGCCAGTTCTCATCGATTTAAGAAAAATATTTCCATTTGAAGAAATTTCTGACCACCGTCACTTTTCAAAATTAGTTTGTCAAATCCTTGAGGGAATAAAAACATACAATTCAAGTGGATTATCAGTTGATGAACCAGTTCAACCTAAAGCTAAGCATCGATACAATAAATCTTCGATATTTTAATCACATAATTTGATCAGTCTTCACAACTTGCTTGTAATCATTCTATTTTCTCTAAATCATTTTATAGTTGTATTTTATTCTATCCTATGTCTGCGAACGTTGTTCCTTCTTCTCTTGATAGCAAGTTCTGTAATATTTGTGTGAAAAATCCTTCAAAACAACAAAAGGCCTCAAAATTCATAACGGTAAAGGTCATAAAATTTCGAATACAAAATCCAGTTTGAATGAATCAGCTTTCACACAACCTGTCAATCTCGTTTCTTTGCCTCATTCTACTGAAGATGTGTCATCTAATACTACATTTCAAGAAAAATTATCCTTTTTGAAACGATCCTGTCACATCATGAAAAGGATTCCTAAGTCTGCTAAGCATTGCTCTGCCTCTGCTCTATGTGAATTTTTAGATGATTGTTTACATACCAACTCTTCAACAAGCTGGGAAAACTTATTAACTCTTCCTTATACGTTATTCACCATCCCACGTACCAGGAGTCCCTTAGATCTTCTCTCACATCTCTTATAAAGAAAAACATCAAACTTCTCAATTCCAAGACCAATTTCGTTCCATATCAAATCGATAAAAGGAAATATAACCAAAACTTTTCTAAGCTTGTTTTGAGTAAAATAGCTGATGGTGACATAAGGTCAGCTATCAGAATCTTGACCTCCAGTGATACGTTGACTGAATACAATGATACCATACTTTCAGTTCTCCGATCAAAACACCCTCGATCAATTTTTTTAGTTTATTAAAAAAATTTTTTTTTATTAGTAGCAGATTTTTTGTTTTTTTTGTGCATATTTTTGAATTTTTGTTTTTTAATATAATAAAGCAGATTTTTTTATTAATCAGAGTACCATGTAAGTTACTTTCAATTGGTTGTAAGTCTCAAGTTGTTTGTGTTCAATATAGCGTAAGTCAAGTAGCTTTTAGAAAATAAACTGTTCTGTTAACTTATTGCAAAAATAATAAACAAAATGTATTTTTTCGTGCAATGTTGTAATAAAATGTATTTATAAAAAATATGTGCTTTTTTTAATAAGTTTTTTTGTCTTACTGATAATGGGCCATTTTTGAGTTACGACATATTGAAGTGTCACTGTCGAAATGAAGCTATTTATCATCAAAGATTAATTGTTGTCACCGTAGTACTTGAAAATGAATTCTAATATCGATTCATTAAATAGTAAAGCAGAATCGCGGTTAATACCGCAGAGATCTAAAGAACATGACAAGTTCATAACATGGATGGAAGAGCAAAAGGTAACATATAAATTAACGATTTGTGCTAGCTTACCTTCAGAAAATGTCGGAGCAGTACAAGGCGTCGACTATGTGGTATATCCATTCGAAATTACAGAGTCGATATAAAATCATGAATGCAATTAGTAAGAATGGCGTAGCCAAGAAGGCGTATGTATTCAATGAAGATGATTTGCGGAAGTTTTTCATAGATGCACCGGACATTACCAATTTATTTTTGAAGTTGGTAGCCATTTGTGATATTTTTGGATCTTGTAGAAGATGTGAATTATTATGCGATTTGCGCTTACATGATATCAAAGCAGAAGTAAGCGTATTGGTTATTACTATCCGACCGTCTAAGGCAGTAAAGGCTCGACGTTTCACAGTAGCTGACAGTGAAGCAATTAGTTATGTGTGTTTAGTAAAGCAGTATTTACCATTGCGCCCCCAAAATGTGAGAACAGACCGAGTTTTCTTACGATATGATAAGGGGACATGTACCAATCAAGTGGTTGGAATTAATACATTTGGATCATGCCCATTGTAAATTGGATGATCCTGAGAAATACTCGGGACATGCTTTTCGACGTACGTCCGCTACTATTATGGCCAATAGTGGCATGACAATAGATCAAATCCAACGACAAGTAGGATTGAAATCGGCAGCTGTGGTGACTGATCATGTTGAAGAGAGTATTAGCAATAAGAAGAATGTTTCAAATATTATTGGGAGTGCCATTAATGGAAGTTCAACCTCATTGAGTTCTGAGAATGTTAGCAGTATTAATTTAACCCGTAACTACTACTATCGGGTCCTAAGGACCCAGCGACATCTAAATGCTTGAAAATAGCCCAGACATATTAGAGTGGGGAAATCGTGCTTCCAGTTATTCTCCAGTCAAGTAGTTCTTTGTCGAATGCTGTTGTGAGTGGTTGCCTATATTGTTTACTTTCAAAGCAATACGATATTTGGGTCCGTGGGACCCGATAGTAGCATAAGTGTTAGTTTGTAAACTTGGATAATTTAGGTAAGTGGGCATGTAAATTTATGTATATTGCTAACTAGTTTCTTGAGTATGGTTATAATGAAGCAATATTATATTGTAAGATACTCATTCTTGCTAATTTTTATAGTTATGAACGCCTCAACCAATGAGCTACTTTCGGATCGCCAATTGGCGGAATTATTAGACGATGACGCTTTTTGGACAGATATGGACAATGATAACAATGCGCAGAACGTTGAAGACGTACCTATACCGGAAGAAGAAAGAGACAGAGCTTTTGGTCAAATATTGATTGGCGGCGACGAAAGTGATAAGGAAGAAGAAGATAACGAAATTTTTAGTGACCATGATTCAGAAAGCGAAGCTGAGGCTGATTCAAGTGAAGATCCCAACAAACACAGACTGGCTGGTCCGATAATGGGACGAAAGTGGTTTGCCGAACTGCCGCATTCGGCCCGCTTACAGCTCCCGGCTCGGCGTGTAGGTAGGGCATGTCCGCCAGGCCGTAAGGTGGCTAAGAGTAGGCTAGCCAACCATTCAACCTCGGCAACGCCTTTGAATAACCGACGACGGGCCGATGGTAGATAGCCGGTAAAACCGACGACGGGCCGATGGTAGATTGTTGGTAAGTGCACGGCAGTCCATCGGTGGCTCGCTAAGGGGCAATCCTCTTGTAAGCCACCATTTATCGGCCAGTCGAATATGCGCAGACGCCCAAAATATTTGTATTTGATTGAGAAATGTTTTTTTCTTATGATAAACTTTCTATCGGCTGTTCAATAAAATATGGTTTGTAATCCATAGGCGACTGTGACCATGTGATAATTATTGAATACCCTTTATCAAGCGAAAGAAATGATAATAGTATTTTATTATGTATAAGATTGATATTTCTAGCTTAAATATGTTAATATTGGAAATCAGCAAAATATCTCATCTGAAAAACAACATGTGAAAGGTTATAATAATGGTTTTTGTATATAGATGCATCAAATAAAAATTGGAATTTTAAATTAAGAGAGAAATTATTTTAGCAATTGTGAAAAAAAACATTTAAAAATGCATGATAGAGATTCAGGGAAACATCTCCTGCTATGGTATTGATAAAAAAGATGTCTAAAATTTTTTCATAATAAAATCTAAACTTGTACTTTGTATAATAAAACACTTTTCAAAAAAACATTAAACCATTTATTAGTTACACAACAAAAAAAGTAATATCAATATATCAACATTCTTTTACAACAAATGCAAAAAATAAGTTTTCCCAATATATAAGTAATAAGGAACGGAAAATGTGTACATATTATACATAAAATACGCAGTTACAAGAAACTTAACAAAAAAACCATCTTATTTATATTAAAATCAGCAACAAATCAATATACAATAATCGGCTAGGAAATTACATACATTAAAATAACAACAAAAAATAGTTATACATGTTTTTCATAGTTCCAATATCATATGACAGAATGTAGATATATAAAACAAATGAACAAGATTTTAATAGTAAGTATTAAACGGCGCAGTTTTGAACAACTAAAACAAAATACCCTAATTTATAATTGAGTAAAGTAACAAATTAAAATAGACTAATCGCCTGAAATAAAAAACTATAAATACAATAAATCTCTTATTTTCTACTTTTTCGATTGGCTCTTCCTCCTGCTCTATCTGGAGCATTTTTGAGCCAATTGGGTCAGTTTTATTCTTATTATCTGTTTTGCCATGCTCATTGTTAGATTTCTTGATATCAGAGTCAGAATCTGAGCTAAATATGTAATCAAACTCTGTCTCTGATAACACACTTTCTGTTGGAGGCCCTGTCTGTGCTTCAATACAGTCACTGGATTTCGCCAATCGGTGACTATCAATGAAACTGGAGTTAAAAATGTTAGAAGTGATGCTGGAAGTTTTAGATTGTGTCTCCAAATTAGGATCATATTGAGAATTACTTGGGGAATTATAGACAACATCTTGTTCGAAATGAGATGCACAGATTGAAGATTCTGTCTTGGGCTTTGAACATTCAGATCTCAAAGCGTCGTTTATAGAAATAAAATCACTTAATATTAATTGCATTAGCGTGGAAATCAAACGCCGCTCTTGTCTCTTACTTATTTTATTCACAGACGCCATAATTATATAGGTTAAAATAGAATTCAGCAAACTAACATCTTTTAAAATTTAAGCTAAGTAACATTTGCTTGAGATTGTTACATTAACCACTTGTACCATAAGATACTTCACACTTGTACTTACAAATTATTTTGCCCATCATGTAAATGCGACTGAGATATTATTTATTTTTACACTTGTCTTCTGCCTACACTTTCTTGGAATAACAATAAATTAACTGGCAGCGGAGAAACACAAAAATGATCAAATAATATAATTGATAATCTACTAGTATTATCACGGCAGCACGACTCACGATACTATATCCAAATCAGCACTAAATATAAAAACAACATAAAACAAAACTCTTTTTTCCTAGTTTAAGAGTAAGAATTGAGTAACACAACAATAAACAATAACCTCACAAAAATACAAAATATAAGCAAAATGGCTGTCAAATCATGCGGCGCGAAATTTAAACCCGAATGATTTCGTACCACTTTACGGCTTGCTAACCGAACGCGGTCCGGAGTCGGATATAGCCAGCAAAACATCCTGCGTATCAGTTTTGGCACGAAATATGGTCTCTCGGTAGCGAGTGCCGAGGAGTAGTCACTTCCGGCCCGAAAACATAACAGCCGCTCTCGGTTTGCCGTTAAGTTGCCGAGTAAAAGCCGATTTTTGTACATTAGGAACGGTATATCCGAACTGGGCCGACGGAGGTCCAGATCATGGCTACTCAGCCACCAGAGTACCGTGCATGCCGACTGGCGGCCGTATGTTTTCCGACGGCGTTTGGTTTGTTGGGATGATAACCAAGAAGAACATCTAACAGATTCTTCCACTGATAGTAACACCGCTTCGACTTCAAACGCTTTACCACCTCAAAAAGCGTGGCACGGAAAGGATGGAACTAAATGGTCCAAAGAAGCTCCTTCTCGTAAAAAAACTTTACAGCACAATATTATAAAAATGTGTTACCTGGTCTGAAAGGTTCAGCTCGTGCAAATCGTTTGACAACTCCGTTGGAAGAATGGAAGTTACTCTTTACCGACAATATGATTCAAATTATTGTTGAAAACACTAATTTAAAAATCGACGAAATGAAAGCTCATTATAGTAAATTTAAAACATGCAGAAACAGCAGGAAGACATTTTTGCCTACGTTTGTACAAAACACAGACGAATTGGAAATAAGAGCTTTTATAGGGCTCCTATACATACAAGGACTGTTCAAGTCAGGTCATGAAGATCTGAAATCTATGTGGGCTACTGATGGAACCGGAAGGCCACTATTTCGATCCACTATGTCATTGGCACGGTTTTCATTTTTATTGGCCTGTCTTCGTTTTGATGATGCTACAACTAGACCTGAAAGGGTAAAAAGCAACAAGTTAGCTGCAATCTCCGATCTATTTGAACAGTTCGTAACCAATTCCAAAGAAAATTATGCTTCGGGATCTAATCTCACCATAGACGAGATGCTAGTTCCGTTTAGAGGGAGATGTTCATTTCGCATGTACATCCCCAACAAACTCGCTAAATACGGGATAAAAGTGCAAGTATTAGCTGACAGTAAAACCCACTATATGGTAAATGCCGAAGTTTATACTGGTTGTTATAAAATTACATGCATAATTTAATAACTGATATTAGTCTAATCAATTATTTCAACTACACCTATGCTATATTCCTTGTAGCCCCCAGTATGTGTGGATTTGGACCAAATCCCAACTGCGACGATTGCAAGTCAATAGAATTCTATTTTTGTTAATTATATTCTACATTACACAGAGTGCGAGATGTGATGAATCTCTTTTGTTGACGCATTCTGGCGTGACCTTAAGATGCAGCCAATGAGAAGGATGCCGGTACCCTATGCGCAGTCCATTTCTGACAGGATGCGTATTATTTTGGTTATCGACAGGGAGGTATGAAGTGTTGCACCTAAGGTGTAAATAAAATACAGTTGCTATGAGCCGGTAAAAGAATGGGTGTGGCTGCTCTAAAAGATTGTGTGAATACAAAAAACTGTGTATTTGCTGCTACAATATTATAAGCCGAACCAGGCAATGGATGTAGTAGTGTAAAACATAAATGTGCAATGTATTAAATGTGTGTAAAGTGTTGGAACTTAAATAAATTATTGTTTATTAAGAAAATCGAGTATCCAGTTCTTTTATTTGGGAGGCTAGTTAAAAATCCTAAAGTGTTACCAGCGACCTCACGATAAAGAGTACAGTTCATTTATTCAACTCAGGATCGGGTGGCAAGTTCACCCTCCCGCTCCGACACTGGTAAAGATCCAAAACTTGCGAATGTAAAAAGTAAATTGTCGCATCCCACGCAAGTAGTGTTACGTTTGATTGCACCCGTTGCAAATAGTAATCGTAACATTATGGGAGACAACTGGTATTCTTCTAATGAGTTGATTGATGAACTAAAAAAAGTGGTCTAACATATGTGGGCACAATGCGAAAAAATAAGAGACAGATCCCTCCAGAGTTCCAACCAAATAGAAACCGAGATGTACAATATTCATTGTTTTCAGCTCAAACCACTATTGTTTCTCATGTTCCAAAACGAGGAAAAGCAGTTATCCTAGTCTCTAATATGCATCACGATAATTCCGTAGATGATGTTAGCACAAAACCCGAAATAAATTTATACTACAATGGTACTAAAGCTGGTGTTGACGCACTTGACGAAAAATGTGCTAATTATTCGACGTCAAGAAGAACTCGCAGATGGCCAATGTCATTATTCCACGCCATACTAAATATTGCTGGAGTAAATAGCAGGATCATATACCAGTTCGCCCAACAAGGAAAAGAAATTTCCAGGTACAATTTCCCCAAAGAGATAGGACGTAAATTGTAGACTCCGTACATGACGGCTAGAATATACAACATGCATGTACCTCGCAAACTTCGTTCGATGGCCGCTGATATTTTAGGAATTGTCATGGAGGAACCACCTATACCTTCGGAAAACCGTTGCAGGTCGAAAAGACCCAGATGCCGCGTTTGGCCGCCAGGAAAAGACCGAAAAACAACTAATTACTGCGCTAGGTGTAAAATTCCCATATGTTTAAAATGTGCGGCCACAATGTGCCCAAAATGCATCTAATTATTATTCTTTATTATTATGTTATAATAGAAGCATAGCTTGGTTAAATAAATGTAAGAAATAAATTTTTTGACAAAAAATTATTGTCATGAATTTTTTAATTATTGGGTCCCTGGGACCCTCTAGTAGTATTTACGTTGCGTATTTTGAGTAGTAGCTGTTACGGGTTAAATACCATTTCCTCCGATTTAAAAAAATCGAAATATTAATATCTCAAACAATACTAACTGTACTTTCCATTTTCATTTATAAAATTAAAATTGTTGAATAATTTTTGAATAAAGGTTTCGTATTTGGTAGTAATATTTTATTTGACGTTACGAGGTAGTGCTATCAGATCAATAATCAAAAAGTTGTCGTTTAGAGTTACGTTTCTCGAGTTGTTGTTACCATGGTAAATTTAAAAAACGCGCGTTTTTGAAAGTTCGATTTAAACATGCTGATGCGTACTTTAAATAGGTAAAATGAGACACCAATAAAAAAAGATTTTAGAGCATTTTTAAGCAGTGGATTTATCACGCAATATCGAAATCGAGCAATGTTCTATTTAATAGGAATGTGTTTATGAGGTTTCCTTTTCTTCATTTTTCTAAAAAGTGAATTGAAAAATGTGACTCAATTAAATTTACTTTTTCAGTGACAATGAGGATTTGTTTCTGTTATACAAAAACTTGCTAAGACGACTTGTAGTACCTTCATAATTTGAGAAATTGGTGGACACTGAACTGGTAAACTTTAGTTTCAAAGAGCATCTGATGCATACATCATCAATGTATTTCGGTTTTGATTTTCAAAATATATCACAAGAACTTGAACAAAAGGATTTGTTGGATGTCAGGGAAAGATGCAAAAAATTTGTATTGTGCCTGGCCTACCAGATTTGAAAAAGGCTCCCGGATAATTTAACAATGTTAAAAACAGTTGCTGATTTTCACCCACAGGTTGCTACATCTCAAGTCAAACCCGATATAAAACCAATCTTCAAGCACATTCAGAGAACTTATACAGTGCTTCTCAAAAGTCCCCCCACCCTCTTTTCTTTTGAACTGTAATACTTAGAATGATGAAATTTGCAGCGTGAAAATGAACTATTGTAAGCTTCTCTACTAGAGGTAACAGGTGACGTACTAAACATCGGTGACGTCACCAGGCAACTGAAACCAATAATAATAAATGGAATCTTATGGCAAGCGACACCTCGTTTAAAAGGTATTTAGAATACCTATTCAATCATACTAATTTTTTTGGATTTACGATGTTTTTGATGGATAAAAGAAATAAACACTAAAATTTGAGTTTCGCTTTTAATTAATAAAGATTCAAAAGTCCGTATATGGTTAGTCGTCAAAAAATTTCAAGTTTTTCAATTGACATCTTTACATGCGATAATATCTTGAATTTTTAGTTCAAGTATTGTTTAACGAGACGTTTAAGTATCTACATAAACAAAATGGTACGTGCTCTAGCAGACAAAGTAACAGCTATCTTAATTATTGGTGAAAGTCGAAATAATTTTCATGCGGCGGAACGCATTTTTAATGAGAGATACCCCGATCCCTCTATATCGAGGACTTATTTGAGGGGGCTTTTTCTTTCATTAAATTTCAACAAACAGGTTGTATATTTTAACTTTTGTGCCACTGTCAATTTTATATTTTGTGTCACTGTGTACAAACCTGCCGGTGCCATACCACTTCGCCTACCTGACGACGAAGAGGACGGGGAGGGTAGCACTTCGGCTCTGAACTTGAAAACGTGAAGAGAGTGGCTTGCGTTAAAGGTGAATAGTGAACCAATACAACATCCACATCAACAGTACATGGTCCTTCAAGAGCCTGGATATAATGTGAGTCCTTTATTCTAAATTCATTTCGTATTATTTTGTTTACTATCATACATAACAGCAACACTCGTAGATTTATTACAAATAGTTACATATCCTGTTACTTGCTTATATATAGAGTGTTTCGTTTTTCGAAAAACTAGAAAACAGCAAGTGATTATCTTCGTAGTTTGTATACTTATTTGTGTAGCTATATAATATAACAATAGCTAAAATAATGCCGGAAGAATTAGATAAACTAAGACGCTAAAGGGGTTCCATCCAAGCTAAAGTTACATAATTCAGTAAATTTCTAGATTCGGTAGAAAATAAATTCCTCGATAATAATCTACTCAACAAATTAGAAGAATGTCGTGGAAGATTTTTACAGGGTTTAGACGATTTCGATCAAGTACAAGGCGAAATCGAACAACTTAGTGGCGACGTTACACACCTCGACGAAAGGGAAACATTCGATAACGAATTTTACGCGGCTAGAGCAAGATCAAAGACAGTTTGCAACACAAGCATCGCGCAACATACATACCGGGGTGATTCGAAAAGTAATGTAAGTAGCATTGATTCCGAAAGATCCGTCGCTAATTCGCGCTTTGGTTTCGAGTCTAATATTAAGCTTCCAATTATGCAACTTCCTAAATTTAATGGCAATTATGATAATTGGCTAGAGTTTCGAGACTCGTTCGATTCTTTGATACACAAAAATGATTCTATCAGAGAAATACAAAAATTCCATTATTTACGTGCTAGTTTTTCACATAGACTTTGGAAATTATTGCAAGCCTTGAATTTTTAACCCCTAATTATTCTGTAGCATGGCATTTAATCACTAAACGGTACAATACCACGCGTATATTAGTTCAAAACTAAACATTTATCAGAAATATCCAAGAGTCACTAATAGATATCACATTTAGCTCCGAATCATGCAATGAAGTCATTCATAACTGGAAAGTTCTGGATGATGAAGTAGCAAACCTACATCAAGCTATATGTTTGAAATAGGAAGGAACAGAACACGTATGCAATACACAAAAGACAGGATGTGTTAAGATTTGGTTCCTTTACTATAACATAGAAACGGTACTCAAATACTTAAACCAGCCAATCAGCGCCTAACGCGCGTAGAGTGCGAAGTGGAAGGTGTCAATGGTATAAAACCGACCATCTTAGCCGCGCCGTGATAAGTTCATGAAATATCTTTGAACAAACCGTAGTGTCTGTATCGTGTTCCGACCGGCATTTTTCGTAATCATTGATTGTAAATTAAATGCAGTCGAACAATAGTGTAACAAGTATATTATTATTGTAGTGTATCGAAAAAGAAAGCAAATTCGTTCCATCAATTAGGCAGTTTCGTTATTTTAAATTTAGTTCATTTGAACCAGAACATTGCAAATTTCGATCACGAAAAATGGTCTGGAAACCAGAATAATTACCAGGAAGAAACCTAAAACTGAACGACGAAGCCTTTAAGCACACCCTTAAAACACAAATAGAAAACAAAGATAATATTAACCCCTCCGAACTCATGGGAATGTTAAAAGAAGCGTGTGATGCCTCAATGCCAAAAAAGGAGATTTTCCTAGCAAAAAAGGAAAACAATGGCGGTCAGAAGAAATTGCCACACAAAAGATAAGAATGCATAGCACTAAAAAGAAAAAGAACAAGAACTGATAATAATAACCTACGAGAACGACGCGAAATAGAAGAAAATCTACAGGAAGCCAGAAGCACACTAAAAAACATATAGCAAACAGCAAAGCCGAAGCCTGGAATAATATCTGTCTAAGGCTAGAGGAGGATATCTGGGGCAGAGGTTATCAGGTAGTAATGGAAAAACTAAAGAAGGAATCAATGAAGGTAACAGGAGATTTTAAAGCGGAAATAATTAATACCCTATTTCCGAAGCAGGGAGGAAAGATATGGATTGAAGAGCAGTGAGGAGAAGAGGAAAAGCCGGACCTCACAATAAGCGAAGTAAAAGCAGAAGCAAAAAAACTTAAAAATCGCATAGCTGTCGGAACAGAAGGCATCCCACCGAAATTCATTAAAATGGTATTAAGCGAACATCTCTTAGAAAACTATAGATGGCATAATCAAAACGGGAGTGTTTCCAAAGGAATGGAATGTGGAAAAGGTGGTGCTAATAAAAAGCAAGGAACCCCTAGCTCACATATACCCCTATGTCTCCTCAACACAATGGGAAAGCTGACAAAATATATTATAGCCTCCAGAATTACGAAAGAGCTGGAAGCCGGAGAAAACCTGTCAAAAATGCAATTCGGCTTTAGGAAAGGAACATCCACTGTGGACGCTGTTAAGGAAGTAGTAGAAGTATTCGAAAAATAAAGACAACAAACCAAAGATAAAGAAGTTTCTGTGCACTGGTAACAATAGACATTAAAAATGAATACAGCACAGCGTCCTAGAAGTGGATAATCCACGAATTAAGAAGAAGGAGAATGTCTAAGTACATAAGAAAATTAATAAAAAGTTATTTCACCGACAGGAAAATAGTCGACGATGCAGGCAAAGAATACTGGATAGCTGGATGAGTCCCCCAGGGTTCAGTATTAGGACCTCTTTTATGGAATGTCATGTATGACGGGGTGCTGGGCATTGAGGCAGGACCAAATATAAAACTAATTGCATATGCCGACGACCTTGCAATAGTGGCAACATATAGGATAGGAGAAGTACTCATGAATGTAGTCAATAGAACACTGCAAATGGACTCAAAGGCACGAAGTAGCCCTGACTGCGGAAAAGACAGAAGCCGTGCTGCTGATAGGGAAAAAAAGAACAAGACTTCCTATAGAATTCCAGTTAGATGGAGTACCTATAACCCCTAGGATAAGGCTCTCATGCGAGCAGAGGGGAACCTCGTCGTGCAAATGACATCTGGAACTCTCCAAGGCCTGAATAACACCTTGGCTGAAGTCAGAGCAGGTCTTGCTGCAGATCCTGGAGTCATTCCTCCCGCCAACCTGTTTTGCGGGTATGTTGACAACGCGGTGGTCGGGTTCGGAGGACTCCAGCAAACATTACTACCGACATGCTAGAGGCCCTATTGCTGACTCCCATACAGGCGTTAGGAATCATCTATTACTACGCCCAAACCGGTACCGCGATGGCCCTCCGCGGAGGGTTATCTACTATTGTGAACACGGTGGTTGCCACAGTGAAGCGCGGCCAGTACACGGACCGGTTTGAAGCCAAAATTAGGACTGCACTCAACCTCGAACTAGGCAAGAGTGTAGATCTGGTCAAAGAGGCGATTGCCATACTATACTACAACTTCGCCACTGGAATAACATCCACTACCATACCCGGGATATTCACCCGCTGGGAGACTCAGATACCTAGAAAGGCCCTACGCTTGATCCTTACCATACAGCAAGCCGCACAAGGAGGAATGACGGTGTACTTTACCATCATGAAGGCAATAGAGACGTTTCACGATTTCAGCTGGCATAGGATCAAGCGAATGCTGCCCACCGACTGGGCGAATTTCGAGATTGCGGTGGGCATAGTTGGTAACGATCGTTTCTTCGGATTCAACCGTGGCCTGGGGAACGCAGCAGGGTCGAGATATAAGAATCTCGGATGGGTCGCCAAAGAGTTGTTGGCCCAAGTAGGAGGAGATGGCTACATTTCGCAGTATGCTGGGTGGCCCAGAGTTATACCCAGCCAAAATCAAATCATGCGTCTGATAACCGAATACGCAGATCGCGCGGAGAGAACCCCACTCCAGAGGAAGAGCAATCGATTGCCCGGATCCTGGAGGTGGCTAGAGCCCCTGTCCCGGGATTAGTTGTTCCAGCAGTGGGACAAGCTCCTGCAGCCGCCTTTAGATGCTTTGATAGAGTTGGGTTAAGGCTACTCGACGAAGCTCTGGATCTGAAGTAGGGCATGGAGTCCTATCAACATCGTTTAGGTATACTTCACGTCCAAAATTTGCTAGATTAGGCGTAACCTGCATGACTTCGTGTTTTGCTGATCGAATAGCGAAACCAACTTTTGCCAGGTACTTGTCCCACTGACGTTGATTCTCTGAGACGTAGCTAGACAACATAGTCTTCAAAATCCTGTGTAATCTTTCTACAGGGTTGGCCTGTGGGTGATAGTTCGCTGTGTGAGACACTTTCACTTTGTACTCTAACATCAGTTTTTGGAAAGCTTGACTTCGGAACTGCTGCCCATTATCAGCTATTAGTTTCTTGGGTGCACCATACACTAGAAATATATTGTCCTCCAAATTATTAACTATAGCTGAGGCTGTTGCTGACCGCAAGGGAAAAACAATACAAATTTGGTAAAACAATCCAAGACCGACAAAATAAAACTAAACTCTTGAGTGGACCTTGGGAGCGGACCGACGAGATCCACGCTTATTAGTTCCCAGGGTCGCGATACAGTAACTTGAGCTGAGAGCATCTGACCGACCGGTAATTTTTGTTCTCGCTTGGTACTTAAACAGGTTTTACACCTTTTTATATACCGAGAAACGTCTGCTCTTAACTTAGGCCAGTAGAAGCTTTCTGAAATACGGCTGACCGTTCTAGATATACCCATGTGCCCGCATGTAGGAGGGTCATGGTGTCTTCGAATAATATTGCTTCTTTGTTCCTTTGGTACAACCGTTAACCACTCAAAGGAAGCTAAATCATGGTTTTGAACTTGAGTTTTTCGAAGTAATTGACCATTCTGTATTCGTCATAAGGGATATTTTTGAGGATATTTTGCGACCGAATCACACATTTTTGAGTACCACTTGTCCCGATTTTGCACGCTCGGATTAGACTCGTCGACTATCGTGTCAATTATGGGCACTGTACGAGACAATGTATCCGGAACTATGTGGTCTTTTCCTTTACGATGAATAATTTCGAAATCGTATTGTTGTAGCCGTAAGGCCCATCGAGCTATTCTACCAATCGGATCTTTAATACTGAAAAGCCATTTAAGGCTGTAGTGGTCAGTTATAACAGTAAACTTAGTGCCTTCTAAATATGGTCGCAACTTCTCGACTGCAAACAAAACGGCTAGACATTCTTTTTCTGTTGTCGAAAATTTCCGTTCACTTTTAGTTAACGAACGGCTTAAGTAACAAATTACTCGCTCTCCTTCCGGAAGGCGTTGTAATAGGACAGCTCCCAATCCAAAATCAGAAGCATCTGTCTCTACAATAAAAGGTTGGTTAAAATCAGGACAGGCTAAGATTGGTGCAGAAACAAGACATTGCTTGATTTGTTTTAGCGCCTCCTCGCACATATTGGTCCACACAAATGGAGTATTTTTCTGTGTAAGTTTCGTTAGAGGTGCTACAACTGACGAAAAGGAGGGTATCAACCGTCTGTACCAAGAGGCCATACCAACTATTCTTCGTACTTCTGGAACTGTACGAGGTACAGGTATGTTTAAAATGCATTCCACTTTCGAAGGATCAACTAAAAGACCATACTTGTTCACCACATAACCTAAATATTTAAGTTCTGGACGACAGAAAATACACTTTTCTCTGTTAAGAACAAGACCAGAGTCAATTATTCTGTTTAGTACTGTTCTCAAAACATACAGGTGTTGTTCAAATGAGGATGTACAAATAATTACGTCATCCAAGTAGACAAATACGTACTTGTCTAGCTCAGGCCCCAAAATGGAATCCACGGCGCGTTGCCAAGTAGCAGGCGCTGGATGTAATCCGAAGGGCATTCGACAAAACTGGAATAACCCTCTGTTAGGCACCGTAAATGCTGTAAGGGGTCTCGATTCTTTAGCAACCGGTATTTGCCAATACGCGGATTTAACATCCAATGTTGTTAGATAACGTGCATCACGTAACTTATCCAGTATAGCGGATACATAAGGAATAGGATAAGCATCCGGTATGCTAACAGAATTGAGCTTCTTGTAATTGACACAATATCTCCATTTATTGTTGCGTTGGACCATCACAATAGGCGATGACTATGGTGAAGAGGACGGCTCCACTGTTCCTTTTCTTAACATATCCTCCAGTTCTTCATTCACTACTTTTTGGAGAGCTGTAGATAAAGGATAATACCTCTGTTTTATTGGAGCGGAATCTGTACGAATTATATGCTCAACGTTCTTGATGCATCCTACTTCTTTATCTCCTACCGTCGCAAAAGCTTTATCAACAATTTCGTTCAACTGAGTTTGTTGTTCTTCCGTTAAAGAGTCAACACCCTGAATACCAGATGTTTGTATTGCGTTCACGATGTCACTTTGACGAAAGTGCCATTCTCCGATAAACATATCCGGGACTATGCCCATTGAGGACCAAAAGTCTATCCCAAGTATTAGGTTGTGACTAAGGGCTGGAACTACCAAAATATCTAGTACTTGTACTCTAACTCGTAACTGGATGGTTACGGTTATAGAACCAAGACTATCACACGACTGACCTGTTGCAACGATACAAGAAATTTTATCTGGACGACTTATTCTAGCTACATTTTGAAATACGTTCCAACCGGGACCACCCATGATGGTTCTGGATGCTCCACTATCCAATAACGCTAGTATACGTTTTCCCAAAATAGACACTTCCAGATAAGGTCTCTGGTCGCCTTGCGCATGCGCCAGAATATAATCTAAAATAGCAGTATTAACTGGTTGTGTAGTTGGTCTAGACTGCTCATCACTCAATCGACCTATTGAGCGCCAGCTCTCTCGTTTTTTGTACACCGCGGACAATTGCGCGAAGTAACATTTTCTAGTCCACACTTGAAGCAACACAGCTTCTTAGTCTGGGAGCACTTCTTAAATTTGTGACCATCGCCACCGCAATTCCAACAGCTTCCTTTTTTGTTGAATTTCTGTAGCAACTACAATACTCTGTGAGGTAGTCGAAGGAGTATCTATGGAGTTACCACAAATAGAATAGACTGGTTTCTTATAGGCTAGATCTGGTTCGACGAGTAATCTTGTGTTTGTCGAAGGAGGGCAAAATTGTCGAATACGCGTCTCTGTTCCTTCGACGGATTTGGCAACAGAACACAGGTCGGATACACTGTTAATCGAACATAACGATAAACTTGTTTGTATATAAGGCAACATGTTCCTTCTGATGAGTTCTACCCTTTCCTTTTCCGGGGTTGGTTTGACCAATTTTCGGAAGAGATTTTCCATAACCGACACACAGTTTATTACTCTTTCTTGGGCTCCCTGCGTTCTTCTTCGTATTTCCTCCCATAGCGTGAATTCGTAGTCATGTGGTTGGAATGCCAATTTAAGTTTCTGAACGAGATCATCCCACGACGTGAAGTGGCCCATTCTGTACCATAATAAGGCATCTTTGGTGAAGAGTTCCGGTGCTGATCGGAGAAGTCGTTCTTTTGCTACTCCTCTGGAAAGTCTCAGTTCTTCAATCCGTTCCAAAAAGCTGTTAACACTAGATACACCATCATATTGTAATCGCCATCTGCTGACATCAAAATGGTACGACGAAACGTCGGAGCAAGTGACTACGACGGTTCCGTGCGGATTTGTATGACTCGGCATCGAAGACATTGACAGTCTCATGTTCTGCATCGGAGCACTTAAGGAATGTACATCATCTCCTGGATGACTCGTGTCGTTTACTCTTGACATTTCCGTATCTGCGAAGGAAACTCGTCTGGGATTGTAGGAATAATCGTCAAATTGTTGGTAACGTCTGTCTAGAGGGGTAGCCAAGGTAGAATTAGCCATATTGGAGACTCGATTGTAGTATTGACCTCTGGGCGATATTCCACTCGAAGCTTCTGAATGATTTCTCGGAATACTGTATATTTCCCCGTTACTAAATAAAGGATGAGATTCCTCTCTCCAAGCCGGCCGATCAAGTGATTGAACCATTTCAGGAACTCGTTTCAAATTAGAAGTATTGGGTACTACTTGTCTTTCTTCATTCCCCTCGCCAAATTCTTCTGTGTTCCTACGGCCTTCCATTATCCAAGTCTTGCCTGTGCGGGCAAAGCCACGTTACCAGCTCATTTAGATATATCCCCCAAAGGTTAGGAATTAGGCTACCAATCCAAGAACACCAGCATTATTTAGAGAAAATCGTTTAAATGTACAAAAATCATTTCAAGAACCTATTAAGAAACAAAACAAGATACAATCTTACCAGGTGTATCGCTACGACCAGAAGTATTTATAACTAACTAAAACTAAAATCTCACCACCAAATATGAAAATAAAATGATTTTCTATCTGAAATAAAAGCAAATTCTCAAACTAAAATGCATATAAAATTCAATGTTTATTTTGATAACAAGTTATAATTAATCATGTATCTATCAATTGTCAATATTGTCACTATCAAACTTCAAAAATCATTACTTCATAAATGTCCCTAAATCCCATAAGCATAAGTGACTGCTAAACCAATATTTGAAATCAGTTTGACCAACAATTCTAAGAATCTAATAGATTTAGGTGGGAATTTTCAGTGTACAAAAAATATATCTTTCTTTTTGCTATCCATGGGTATGGAGTGAAACGTTTGCCGCATTTTACGGAGTTTTTTTGAATTTTCGCAGGTAATATTAAGTATTACTTTGGTGATAGAGGCACCTATAAGTACCCTGAAGGGGATCAGAATTAGATATTTGCGGAAATTCAATTGTAGTAATTGAAAATTTAATTCACCTTGAGGTCACCCGACATCGAAAGGTATGTACTTCCAATATCTTGTACCTAGTTATACATCAAGTAATTCACTGTACTTGTATACTCTATAGACTGAAGACTCGAACAACGCAAAGTACATTCTTAGAGAACTGGTCAAAAGAACCACTGATCTTCAATTGCGGCTTTTACAGACATAGTCAGTTTAGCTTTTTAATAAAACCAGTAGCTTAAGTAATACTTGGTCATCATATTGAAGCAAAGAAAATTCAATATTGATTCCAACTTATTAACTAGCTCTACTAAGCGAAAGTTGTACTTTTCCGTAGATTTTGATAAGCTAACTGTATTATTGCTTGAGAAAGCTTCAGTTTCCTGTAGGAGAGTTAGGTCATTTAATATTAGGATATGCTTCGTATATCATAATTACTAGTGTCAGTTTCAATTATAAGATTAGCATGTTTTGATAGTCAAATTTAGCTATATAAAGAAAAGAAAAATTACAAATCAATATAAGATATCTTAGGAACAATAATTGATTCACCTATTTAAAATGGATATATTTTTATTATTACCTACACCTTGTCAGCAAAGGATGATACAGAATTATTCTTTTTAGACCTCTTTTGAATACCAATCATCATTGGACTCTCTGTTTCCAATTAGTCCTGGGAATATCTTGGACCCCAGATTCCTGTAGCAGCTGTTCGTCTGAGGACTACCATGTTTATATTATTTTAAAGGCTCAAGAAGCAACTGTATGAAGCGGTGCTGAACGAGTATTCCACCGTAATTCAACAGCTAACTGGTAGTCATAAGTGGGATTTGTTCTTTGTCAACATATAAAGTTTTAACACATATAGTTTAACATTCACTTAGGGAAAAACAACCACAATGAATTATTGAACACTGAACTCATATATTATATTTAATTACATATTAGAAAACCCTTCAGGACCTAGGCTCCTTATTGTAGATACATCAGTTCGTAGTCTAAAAATAAAGTTTAAGATTTTAGTTATTGGAACAATTTGCGAAACTTCAAAGTGACTTACTTATGTTATGTAAACGCAAAGTATACTCTGCGGTAGATATCCCTTAAACAATATAGCTGTTGGGGCATTTCAGTAACGCCAATTCGTTATAGCTAATTTACTTTTTTTGTTATTATTACAAAAACAATTGTGATTTTTTTAGATTCTTAACCTAATCGAGTTTACGTCGCCTCTTCGGGTAAATGATTTAAAGTGTACGGCCTCTTCTAGGCTACACAATTCAGCCACTAGTGGCCTTACGTTCGGCACTCTTGTATCGCGCCACAAGTGCCGCCACCCACAATACCTTGCTATTATTATATGGAAGTCAGAACCAAATATAGCTAAACAACCAAACTGTATTGTTTTATTAGTAGCCTCAAATAATTGTATGTAACCTTCCCTGAGAGGTAATTGGGCAAAAAGTTAAAAAAAATATATCTATCTAACATTCAACAGGAGTAACAGCTACTAAGGAAAATATCTATTTTAGATAAAACTGTAAAGTGCCAATTCGTACAATTTTATATTTGTTATGGCAGTGTGTATGTGAAATTCGATCGGGGTCCAGTGCTATGTCAGTTGGTTGTAGCAAGAAAGCCGTAGTGCAGTACTGCCGTTATTTTAGAGACATAGGTATGTTCTTGGAAGTTGATTGAGAGGAACGATTTATTTTTATTTGGTATGTATCACTGTAGCTATTAGTCGTTACGAACGACAATATCTATTTTAGATAAAACTGTAAAGTGCCGATTCGTACAATTTTATACTTGTTATGGCAGTGGGTATGTGAAATTAGGTCGTGGTCCAGTGGTATGTCAGTTGGTTGTAGCAAGAAAGCCGTAGTGCAGTACTGCCGTTATTTTAGAGACATGTGTTCTTGGAAGTTGATTGAAAGGAACGATTTATTTTTATTTGGTATGTATCACTGTAGCTATTAGTCGCTACTAGCGAAAATATTTATTTTAGATTTCATTAATTTTAGTAAATTTCGATTTGTTTTGAACTACACCACTTTTCAGATTTTTATTAGTTTCAATGAATCAACTTTCACTTACCTGAAATCAGTTATTGAAAAACTGATGTCATGGCAGCGATTGTTGTGACAAGTAGTAAAGATAAATCCAAATCATATTGTGTTCTCTTCCGAGAACTCGAACAGAAGCATTTAAATTTGCGCCGTCATGGTTTAGTGCCAGCAAGACCATAGGTTTTAGTGAAAAATGCGCGCCGGTTCGACGTTTAGTAATTCGCGCGCGCGAATTGCGAAACGTCGAACCGGCGATATCAATCTGCTTTAGTATTTCAAACGGAAATGCAATCTTCAATAATTCACATTATTATGAAATAATACGTGCTCACACTATCGGGAATACATACACAATTTACAAATGAAAAAATTCAACAAATTATGCAACTCGCGCATAACTGATTTCAGCTTAACGAAAGTTTACCGGTCTCGATTCCTTATAGGGTTACTTAAATTGTTCACATTTTTTAGGTGGGGACGGTCACATCTTGCAAATCGATGAATCCTTGCTGACCGAACGAAAATATAATAGGGGGCGCATGATTCCAGAGCAGTGGGTGCTTGGTATCTATGATATCACGGATAAACGTGTCTATGTAGTATTTGTTCCCAACCGAAAAGCCACTACTCTGGAATCAATCATTTTTCGTCACGTATTGCCGGGTACTGAAATATGGACTGACTGCTGGAGGGGATATAGTGGCCTCAAAAATCTGGGAGGTGCATCTTCTTAGATACATAAGGAAGTTAACCATTCCAGAAACTTTGTGGATCCGGTAACGGGAGTGTGCACGAACCATATTGAAGGCCACTGGTCGTACCTTAAACAATATTTGAGGCGTCTCGGGGTGATGTCCACAATAATTTTATCGGAATATGAGGATCAGTTTATGTGGTGGCAAGTGTTTGGTCCCACTCCTAGTGCGCGATTCATTAATACTATCGAACAAATTTCGGCTCGTTATCCTGTGTAGTTTAAAGTTGATATTTAGTTAGGTTAGATTAGGTTAGTTTAAATATTCATAAGAAGGTGAGTAAGTTAGATTGGGTTAGGTTAGGTTGACCGAATTCACATTTTTATAAGATATTTCAGGTACAGAGTGCGGACAGATTGATGGTGTAAGGAGTTATGCAAAACATAATACATCGTGTATGTGTTATGGGTTGCATATAATAGGTTAGGAGTTAAGATGTGTTTTTAGTAAATATATTACTGTACTGTTGACAGTGATAAATAATAAAAGTCAGTCTGAATTCCGACATAAGGATTGTCAATGGTAGTGAGTTTTTTATTATAAATGATCCCTACTAATTCCTATATACAACATATTACATGGCGCAGGACGGTAACTAAGTAAATACAAAGTTGACTGAACCTCATAGTTGAGCGAAACGCAAAATAATTGAAATATGGGTGACAATCGCGGCATTGTTTCATTGTCATTGAGAGGTAACGTTTCCGAGAACTTGAAGCTGTGGCGTGCCAGGTTCGAAAATTACTTGACCTTTTTCACCTAAAAGGAAAGCAATACTTATCAACAATAGACTTTTATTCTAAATACATTGAAGTAGAAGATTTAGGTGAGGACACAACCAGCCTGCATATTATTGAAAAATTAAAAAGCATTTTTATCCGGCATGGCATTCCGTTAACTGCGATTTCAGATGGGGGGCCACAGGTCTCATCAAAAGACTTTGTAACATTTGGACTTCAGTGGGAATTTGAACATGTAATGACATCACCAACTTTTGCACAGTCCAACGGAATGGCAGAACGAAATGTTCAAATAGCTAAAAATATTTTTAAAAAAGACATTAGAGGATAATGGTGACATTTTTTTTTGGTGTTGCTTGCATATAGGAATATGAAAATTGACAATGAATACAGCCCTTCAGAGATATTAATGTCACGCAAATTGAGAACAATTATACCATCTGTAGAGAGTTACCTCATACCCAAACAAATGAATTCGGAAAAATTTAATATGACTCTAGAAACTAAACAGAAAATGTGTGAGACATATTACAACAAACATGTAAAAAGTTTAAAATCATTAGAAGTCGGTACTCAAGTAACAGTTCAATTAAAACCAAAGGGTCTTTGGTTACCAGCAACGGTAATAAAAAGGATTAGAAATAGAGCATACAAAATAAGGATTGTCAATCATAGTGAGTTTTTTATTATAAATGATCCCTACTAATTCCTATATACAACATATTACATGGCGCAGGACGGTAACTAAGTAAATACAAAGTTGACTGAGCCTCACAGTTGAGCGAAACGTAAAATAATTGAAATATGGGTGACAATCGCGGCATTGTTTCATTGTCATTGAGAGGTAACGTTTCCGAGAACTGGAGGCTGTGGCGTGCCAGGTTGGAAAATTACTTGATTGCATCAGAAGTCAAGAGAAAAGGTGAAAAAACCCAGCTAATTCCTATATACAACATATTATAGGTGGTAGGTTTTAACAGGTAGGCGATCGACCATGGCTCTTTAGAGTGGTGTGTCCTTGGCCCATTAAGGGTTGAGGATGAACACATGATTGGTTGAATCTGGCAACTTGGGACTCCTTCTCAAGGTCTTTAGAATATTTCCCCTACCACAAAAAAAATAGGTTAGGTTGGTAGTTAATCAAACTTCGGCGCGTTATCCTCTCTAGTTTACTACATTGTTGAGTTTTATTGGGTCTATATACTTAGGTTAGGTGAGTAAGTTTTTTCTATTTCTTGTTTCATATCTAATGATATTCCAGTTACACTTTGATCTGTGTCCAGTTGGTCAGGAAGCGATATTGAATTGAGTTATGAAAAGTAATGTAAATTATGCTAATTCGGCACTAAAAAATTCCATTAAAATTTTACTACAAATATTTGTGACTCCTGGTCGGGTTATAATTGGTTCGAGGAGTGGAAGGAAATATCGCACTATGAGTAGAAAAGTGGCACAACCCAAAATTCATCGATTTTGAGTTATGCCACTTTTCTAAGTCTATGGAACACCCTCTAGAATTTAGATCGACTCCCGCGCTTCTATCTCAACTGGTTTCCGCTTGGCAGCGCTAGTGTCACTTTTCTGTTTACCGCGTATTTGCCATCTTCGTTCAAGAACAGTGGCACTTTGGAGTTGGTGTAGTGAGGACGTGTGTGATCCATCTTGGAAAGTGACACATCTTTACTTATTCCTTTTGTCATGACAAGGTGAGGACATTTTGTTACATATAAGTAGAAAAATGTTTTTTTTTTACATGTACCTGTTTGTCTGTTGAAGTTAGTGTATCAATGCTAGTTCTCATGAGAGAACACTGGCACATTTTGAGATATGCCTCTATTCATTTTTAAATAATTATTCCAGTGAAAGACGTGTGACAGTTTATTCACTAATAATTTAGAGTTGTGCCTCTGTGATAATCCCGAAAGGACAGTAGTGTTGAAAGGACATTAGCATAGAAACAAGATTAAATTATGTTACTATTAATTTCGATGTAAATAGCGGGCATTGATCTATGGAGGCCAGGCTAGATATACGAAGAGCACGTTCCAATTAATTTGTAAATATCACACTATGCGGAAGGTCGTGCATGCAGGTCACTGAGCGAATGCTTCCTATAAATACACAGTGTCGACAACCCATGATTCATTCATTCATTATCATTATTTTGAATAAGTTAAAATGTATGTATAAGGTATTGTAATCTGTGTTAATTCTAAATATACTTATCCCAGTGAGTTTTCTAAATGATGTTGTTTATTCAACCCCCGAAGATCGGTTACGAGGTAAGTGCTTTCCCAAAGATATAATACTTTTATGGTGGACGTAGTTTATACGAGGGGCACTTACCAAGTAACCACTACATGGCGATCCTGCAAATTAAATGGTAAAATGTAAATAGTAATGGTAATGGTAAAATTGATGGTAAAAGGTACATCGCCACTACATGGCGATCCTAAATGGAAATGGTAATTGTAAAATGGTAATGGTATAATGGTAATCGCCACAACAAAAATGGTAAATATTTCTTCAAAAGCAAATGGTAATGGTAAATAGTAATAATCGACAATAAATGGTAACTATTCCTGCAAAACAAAAGGTAAGGACAAGTGGAAGTATATGGTTTTCTATCTAAATTTGGGACCCTGGAGAAGAGAAACTATGGGAGACTCATCAACTAAACAAGAGGCAAAAGAAACTGGCACTGTCAATAATACTTTTATGGTACAGCAAGACAGTTTTGCAACGCACATAATGGTTCTATTATATATCATAACAGTAGCTTTTATCCTGAAATTTATTTGGTCATTGTGGAAAACGTATCGAAGAGCGTTGAAAAGGGACATCAACCGAGGCATTGCAGCAAAGCAGACATCAGGAACTCTGACTGTGTAAAAATAATTGTAAGTACTTTTGCATTCTATTCTTATGAACGAATCTTATAAATGTCAATAACGTGGGAAGATTTTGAACATAAGTTAAGATTAATTGTAGAAGAAGTTAATAAACAGGGAAAAAGGGTTTTGAAAAAGGAAACTCCTGAAAATCCAGATATACATATTGAAGTAATTAATAGTATAATAGTTCTTTATAATAATTTTGCTAAGTTAATAGCTGAAAATTGGAAAAATTTAGTACAACAAGGGAGTTGTAAAAATTATTCAGATACGATTAGAGATAAAACTGCTAGGGCATTTCAAGCGTTAAATTGTAGTATTAAAATACCTACCTCTATATTTGACGAAATCGATACTATTGTATTACAAACAATAAGCAAACATTTGAAAATGGCGACAAGTATGAATGATTTTTTTAATTTTGCGAGTAAAGTTTTACCGACCGAATTTAACGGTGAAGCAAGCAAATTACAATCATTTTTGGACTCATTAGATTTACTACAAACATGACAGGTAACGAAGATAATGCTATTTTACTAATTAAAACGAGATTAACGGGGAAAGCCAGAAGTTTGATCACGACGGAAAACTCCATTACAGAAATCAAGAATAAACTAAAAACAGGAATAAGAGGAGACAATCCAAGTCTTCTCTTAGCGAAACTTGGTAAAGTAAGACAAAATGGAAAAGACGTAACACAGTACCGGTCAAGAACAAGGAAGCATACACAATAGCAAAAGCAATATTTGACAATTTTATACCGAATTACGGATTGATGAAGGAGATAAGAACAGATCAAGGGACGGAATATAAGATTGAAATAATGAAGAACTTCGCGAAACTTTTAAAAATAAAACATAATTTTTCAACAGCATACCATCCTGTGGCAATAGGCAGTTGTGAAAGATTACATAGAACATTTAATGAGTATATAAGAAACTTTATCAAAGATTCTAGGGATAACTGGTGCGAGTTTGTAAAAATATTTGCATATAGCTATAATACAATACCAAACACGTATCACGGATACACTCCTTTTGAGTTATTATACGGGAGAAAACCCAATTTACCAGAATTCTTAAATGTTTGTTGCATCAGCTGATATGACAATAGTGATTTGATAACACTTGCAATGTATTTATTGTCTTCTTTCAGAAAACCTATTCATAAGGTGGCTAACCCAAACACTGTACCGAGCTGTATTTAACAAAAAGTGTCTTTGGAAATATTCTAAATTCCACTTGAAAAAGTTCTGCGTTAGTTTAAGTTATGAGACAAGCAATTAATCAATTTACACTTATCTCAGTATCCCCTTATATTTCAGGTAAAAACTCATTACTGGAGAAGGTATCATCTTATTCACCACCAAAAAATGACCGTGACATAATCACTCGAATTCCTAGTTCCAAATCCAATACAAAAAAATATTTTTATATATATTGTCATATGTCACAAAATTTGTAGTTTTACCAAAAAAATGTGAAGAAAGGAAGCAAATTATTGGAAGAATTAGAAAAAGAGGGTGTTTTGAGTTCAATACCAATAAGAAATACAATGATGGGCACCTAATTGTAAGTCGTAGGCCTAAGAGTACTTCAAAAAAATCAGCTGACGATTATAAACCTTGCCCATCCTGCAAAGGCCTGTTCTCAAAGAACACAATTCGGAAACATTTTCCAAAGTGTGTGCCGGACTGGAAAAAAGGAAATAAATTATTGTATATTTTGGGGAAGAGAGTCTATGGAAAAGTACATGAAAAAGCTTGCAAAGTTCTGCGGGAAATTATTTTCCCTTCGATGAGGGAAGACGAGGTGATAAAAATTATAAGATATTATGATTTAATAATCTAATATGGTAACAATTTGAGTAGAAAATACCGCTTAGAGCATCTGAATAAGATGATACGCAGTAAGTTAAGACTCTTAGGAAGGTTTCTTCTTGAATTAAAAAATATTGATGAGACTATTACTGATTTCTCTTCCTGTTTTGTCTCAGAAAAGTTTTAGATGCAATAAACAATGTCGCAGGTTTAAATGAACTAGCTCAAACATATAAGGCACCAGCAACAGCCTTTGAACTGGGTTCGTTAATTAAAAAATGTGGAAAACATCTAGTAATAATTTGCATAAGTAAAAGGGATGAAATAAGTAAAAAAAGAACCGAAGATTTTCTTTCTTTCTTCTTTAACTATCACATCTATACAAACATTCAATAGACGTAGGGCAGGTGAAATAGAAAGAATTATCCTTGATGATTTTAAAAAGTACCAATCAATATGTGATAATAATGAAGCTGACCTATTCGAAAATCTACCTGAAGAATATAGAAACAATGCAAATAAGTATGTCAGATTTATGATTAGAGGAAAGAGAGCAAGGGGGGTTCCTGTATTATTATCATCAATGGAAATATTAAATTGCATTAAAGTAATGTTGAAATATAGAGAACAAGCTGGTGTTCCCAAAGATAACCCTTATCTATTTGGGTTGACAAGTCATTCAAAATCTAATTTACACTTGGATGCATGTGCACTCATGAGAAGATTTTCAGAAGAATCTGGAGTAAAAAATCCTAATCTCTTCAGAGGCACGATATTGCGAAAACATATTGCAACAAAGACTGGTATGATGGATCTTCCACAAGCTGAAGTTAGCGATCTTGCCAATTTTATGGGACATCATGATAAAATTCATTTAAACAACTACAGGATTCCAGTGGTTTCTAAGAAATTGGCAGAATATCTCAATAACTAGAAGCAGAAGTAGGACAAAGTGAGTTGTGGGAAATTAATATACTTTGAAAATTATTTTTGAGCTTTGTATTTACTTTATAGGTGGGCTTAGGTTGCTTAGGATGTGAAGTTGTATCAGTAAACATCTGATAATGAACCATTCTAAGCATCAAGTTCAAATGTAAAAAGTTGGAGTTTATTGGCCTAGCAATAAATAAGAGCGTTCCACAAGGATCTGTTTTAGGGCCCATTTTGTATTTATAATATTTTCAAAATAACTCCAAAATAAGATGAGCAAGTAATTATACTATCTATGCAGAGAATACAGTGCTAAATAAAAAAACTAACATTTTAGAAAATATATGCAAAATATAAGATACGGGTACCAATAGATGACAGCTGTTTTTGATGATCCTATATAGGGTAATTTATTAGTGTGGAAAGTTAAGTGACTTTGTTGTCATAACAAATATATCAAAAAGTTATTAATAAAAATTGGAAGCAGCTTTAAGCTTCACATTTTAAAATTAATTGTTATGTTACAGGGTGCCACATCAAAGTTATTTGTTTTTTAAAACTTTAAAATTGAAATCCGCTTTACTTTCCCATTACAACAATAAAAGGTTGTAATATGTTGCATAGGGTATTTAAAAAGTTATAATAATTTTTTCATGAAAATCTTAATGTTCAACGTACTATATAATAAAAAAAAAGTATAATAATAATAGTTCATTGGAGCCAAAGTTTTTTAATGATTGTCAAAATTTATAAATACAAACGAATTTGCAAATATTTATTAAATCGGATACAGGGTGAGTCAAAATTCAAGTACATTATTTTCTCATTAATTTTAAATGGAACAAGCCTGTATTTTATATTACTTTCGAAGAGTAATAATATTATACTTTTATTTTGATTAACTATTCCTTATACCTAAAGTTAGTAGTTTTTGAGATATTTCCATTTTTCTATGTAAGGTATTACTTAGGTGTATCTTAACGTTTACCAATTGCTAGTTGGCTTTGATTAACTAGTCAAAAAATGATTATTACTGTTTGTGAATCCATTCATGTCATACATTCTAAACTAGCAAATAAGAATTTTAGTCGTGACAGTAGATATGATCTGGATAGTGGGGAAATGCAATAAAAATGCATTAGCATCAGTTAGAATTTATCATAAAAGGTATCCTGAGAGGTGAAAACCTACAAATAGAAGTTTATAAAGATTAATGGATCGGTTTCACCGCACTGGTTAGGTTACTCATAAAAAACAGAAAAGAACAAAAATTACCATGAGAGAGGATGAAATGAATGTATTTCTGGGAGGTAACGAAAATCCATATACAAGTATTAGAAATATTTAAAAAATAAGAACTTAGCTACAACTGTGTGCAAAGAATTATTTCGAAACTTTTTGTTGTAGGTTGTCACTTCTCAGGATACCACCTTTCATAATAAATTTTTACTGATAGTAATGAGTTTTTATTGCATTTTCCCACTATCCAAATCGAATCATATCTACCATTTCGTCACGACTAAAATCCTTATTTTCTAGTTTAGAACTGCTATATTTGTGGTGTCAATGAGACAATAAGCCTTTTCTTGATGTTTCAAACTGGAGAATTGTGACAGTTCTTTTGTTCATATTCTTTATTTTCTTTCATTTTCAGGATGTATTGAAACAATTGTGGCTCCATCAAAAGCTCAACAATAACTTCCGATTCAAAAATAACATCTGATTTCACTAACAATCAAGAAGAACAAGATGTGGACAACGGCCTAGACCAAACACATAGTGAACGCTCATGGTCTCCTCCTCCACAAGATTCATGGAATGAAAGCAGCTCCTTTACTTTTTACGGAAAAACACGATGTGGTAATGAAAATTCGTGCAGTTTCTCTTTCATATTTTAACAGAAATGCTGAAATGAAATTGTTGCGTCTATTTTCTCAAAGTCGGCAAAGTCTTTCCAAAAAATCTAGTTGCTTATTAATATGACTACGACTTATATTTCTCGATTATTGAGTTACAGATGTTGGCATAAAAAATGTCTAATTTGTTCCTTTTCAAACGCATGTAAATTCAGATATATTTCATTTGCTTGGTACATATTGATAAAGCACACATTTTCAAACCAGTGGATAAACTATCTCAGCTTCGTCGGTCAGCCGTAAAAATAGATTTTCAACAGAATAAACTGAAGTATAATCGGATTTTCTCAAATGCCACACGGCCCCAGGAATGACAAATCAATTAGACACGTAGATGATACCTAAAAAACCGATAAAATTATATATCGATAAACATTTTTTTCAATTTTCACTCTTCCGCTCATTTTTTTTCATTTCACTTGGTCAATTTTCGTCAAATTTATATTTCCGAACCATTTTTATCAATAGATGATTTTATCGGGCCAAAAAAATTATAAAAAACTATAAAAATACAAAAATCCAAAAAAAAACGTTGCTCATATTATGTATACCATGAATACATTAATTCATTTATTTTCTTTTTTCATAACTATGTATATATATTATAATTGATATCCTAAATTTTATTTTATATATGTAATTTAATTTTATATGAATGATGTATGAAACTTTATATCGGCTAGCTCATAATTTATCTTTTATATTGATGTAATTTTAATTTTTATTTTATTTATAAGTCGGAAGCATGAATGACTCCTCTCTTTGGATTCTTGGCGCACACGGTATAAATATAATTGGATTTATATCTGTTTATTTAAGTATTTGAAAAATGATAGTTCAGAATATAATTTCTTATAGAAAGATGGAAATATGTTGATTCAAATAATTGTATGGAAAACATGAAAGGAATAAAAACACCAACACTTTATTGAAAAATTAATTTAATAAATTGTAATTATGAGAAACTTTGTATTCTTTTAAAAATATAAAATTATTGAATATCCCTACATACTAGGCAATGCTGAATACACATTTATTATTCTCTCTTCTGCACTTGCGCATAAGTAACGCATGCGCTGATATACCTTATTAGGAACAGAAAATGCAATTCATTGTCGATGTAGTATAAACGGTAAACACCCTTCAGCGTGTATACAGTTGTGATAAAGTTTTAATGCATTATATAAATTTAAACGAAACAATTACATATATAAGAACTCTTTTAAATAATGTGTGTGAAGTGTAAAGCAAATAGTAATTAGTCAGAACAGTTAAGCATGCATGAAAGATAAGAAAAAATGAAATTTATGTGAAAGTTTATGAAACATGTGAACATTGAAAATCGATTATTATTTAACAAGTAAGTACAAATATTCTTATGAACTATATTGCATGCATTTCCATGGAGGTAAAGTACTATGCATAGTAATAAATTGTTTTTAGGCCTTTTCTTTTAAAATTTCATTATCAAAACGTTTTTGAATATACAATAGTTCACTGTTCGTTTAAATTGAATTCCCAAAAGTTTTAATTAAAATTCACAGACCTTATTACATAGTCCCCGGATGCGTCTACGACTTTCTTGCAGATCTCTAACTAAGAGATACACCTTCAGAACGGCCTGTTCTTCTCTACACGAGTTCACCAAACTTATTTAAGTGTTTCTATCACTATTTTGAGGAATTTTTTTAACTTTTTCGGGAAATATTAACAAATTTAATCTAAGGGAATTTATCACACACCTCGCTACTTCATCACCCCAAAAAACTATCTATTGTTTTTTAAGTCAACAAACTTTTCTGCTTCCTAAATCCAAAGCTTGCTTTTCCTTGTTTTATTGTTACAAATTGTCACTTTCTATGTCTTTTATTGGAAAAACTGTAATTGTTTGATTTTAAAGTCCTGGAGGATTAACACATTTATACACTACTGTTCACTAAGTATTCAGGGTTTTATATAAAGTCTTTTTTACAGAATACATTAGCTATTTTAATCATTATCCCGTTTTTACGGTTCATTTATTTATATTTATTTTTACAAAATCTATAACCTAAATTATTAATTCATATAGATGTAATTGTTTAATTTTTAATTCTTAAATTTTTAATGTATTGGTCTTACATAAACTATTCCTTATTATTGATTTTATTGTTATTGTCCAATATAAAATAAATAACCCATACATTTAAGTTGGTAATGAAATTACTAGATTTCATTACTTCCTGTTTATAATCCAATGTTTCAAACTATATTTGGGCTGTGTTCCATATATCATTTCTCATGAAGCTTTCAACCCTTTCTTTAAAATTGTTAATTCTCATTATAAACACCTGCAAATGTTGCTAAATAATTATTGAAATAGATATTAATTGATATTATTTCAGGTTTGACGTTTAAATGGAATTTTATTTCTGCTGAAATTCATATGGCTGTGTTCAGATCAATATGGAACTGATTGACATTAGTGTAAATCTGGAACTTGTTGTGCAGGTAACTTTTAATACTTATTTAAATAATGTTGTGTTTAGAATTTCGATTCATAGTTCTTTTATGAATCATATTGATATCTGATATTATATTCATGCATATTTCCTTCTTTCTATTGATTTCATATCTGAATTGACAGTAACTTTTATAAAATGGTTGTGTCTACTGATACACCTTCCTGAATAATAGATACCTTTTTCTTTCATGTTTATTTATATACAATTGTTTCTAGAACTAGTAGACTAGTTCAATATATATATATATATATATATATATATATATATATATATATATATATATATATATCTGTATGTCAGAGCCAGACTAGGTTAAGTCCAAATATTGCCATGTCTGGGTTATTATAATAAGTCACATACATTTTACCGTACTTTTATTATCTCTGTTTAGTTTGGACCTATCTTACAAAATAAGGAAACTAGTTGATTTTAAACTAGGTTAAGTCATCATGTCACTTTAAGCAAAACAAGGTTAAGTCTCTACGTCATAGTTTAGCGCGCAAATTATTTTCAGTTTACTAGGTTATGTCCGCCGGTTCAGAAGCTCTCTCTTGTGTGTGTGTGTAAGAAATTGTTTTATTGCAAAAACTTAGTAAAAACATTTTGCATTAAAGTGTTCCTTAGCCTTAGCGTTATGTATAGATCAAAGAGAGTGGTGGATATGGCAATAACATTGAGAAAAAATAACCAAGCTTGTCCTGAACCCCACAGTAGCGGTTTTGCAACAACAGGTAAATGTATTGAATAGCTTATTAGGTACTAAAAAAAGATCAAATTATGTTCCAGTGTTTTGAACTATTTTACCTATTTATTTTTTTATTTATTAGTTTCCTTAAAATAGGATATTCTTAGTAAATATGTGACTTATCCTAGTTTACTTCTACCTTTATTAAAAATCATTGTGACTTAAACTAACATATTCATTTTTATTAACTAAAGAAATCAAGAGTTTATAAAAAAAAACTAAACTAATAGTATAAACATTAAATGTTTATTACTTTTTAAATACATTATTTTCAACCCACAATTATTTAGGTATTATTTTATCGAATTTTAACGTTTACGTTAAATAATAGATAATAATATTTGCACTGTTTTTTTTTCTTTCAGAAAAAGTAAAAGTCTCGGTACAATTAAACGAACTCAGCCCTGTTATATATGCCGTTCCAACACTTAGGTCCTTATGTACACGTGCACTGGATAAGCAGCCTTTAAGGGAACATTGAAAAAGTTTCAAACAAACTCCATCAGGTTCGACTACTTTAGTAGATTTCCACAATACTGCCGACGCTGAAGAAGATAGGATTCGGTATAAGACCCCAGAAAAAGAATTTTCGGATTTCGATAACGACGACGATATTGCGGACCCCAACTACGTAAGTGGCGAAGAATCGGGCGATGAAGAGGTAAGTGACGTGGAATTGGGCGAAGATGGTGAAAATGACAACCCTTTGGACCAAAATACAAACGAGAAAGAGAAGAATTCTCGTAAACGAAAACGTAATCAAGAAAAATGGAAAAAACATTACAAAACAAAAAAGGCTTTCGGGAGTTGAGTATACCACAGACAGTGGAAGTCGGGTAATGGCAGCAAAAATAATGAAGGTATCGTGCTCTGAAAAGTGCAAACTGTCATGTAATAAAAAAATTTCCAAAGAAACTCGAGAAGCAATACACAAAAATTTTTGGAGTCCTAGCAAAAGTGTTAACGTAAGACGACAATTTATTGCATCCAGGGTGAAACAAATGCCAATAAAAAGGACCAGAGAGCGTACAGGAGAACGGCAAGGTAAACGAACCTTTACTAATCAGTATAGTTTTGAAACAAAAGGTATTACAGAAATAGTATGTAAGACATTTTTTTAAATACCCTTTCTATCTCACATCAGACTGTGGAAACTGCAATTTAAAAAAAGAAGGATGGAGGAATTGTTACGCCCGATAAAAGGGGGAAACATGAAGCCTTTAATAAAATATCAGAAGAGGTTCGCAATACTGTCAGACAACATATATCACAATTTCCAGCATACGAGTGTCATTATTCTAGGGAAAAAATCAAAAAACTTTACCTTGGAAATCATCTAAATATCAGCAAAATGTACAGTTTGTACTTAGAAGAATGCAAGGAAAATGATCTTAAAGATGAGGATATTGCAAAAGAATGGTTATATTCAGAAATATTTAATTATGAATATAACTATTCATTTAAAAGCCCTGATACGTGTGATATTTGCGATAAGTACAAAATTCAACTCCAAGAAGCCAGTTCTCCAGATTTAAGAATAAACTTACAAAACGAATACGACCACCACATTTCAGATGCAAATAATAGATACATCTTAAAATCAGAAGACAAAAAAAAATCCAGGCAAAACTTACTAGAAGAAAAGGTTGTTATTATTGACCTACAAAAATGTTTGCCAACCCCTGATTTACAAACTTCCCAAAGCTTTTATTCTTTGAAATTATGGACATTCAATTTAACCATACACGATTCGACAACAGAAGATAGTTTTTGTATGATGTGGGATGAGAGTGTATCAGGAAGGGGAGGAAACGAAGTGTCGTCGTGCGTAATTAAATGGTTGGAAAATAATGTTTCCGATAAAATAATCGAACTGACTATATGGTCAGATAACTGTCCTAGTCAAAATCGAAACATATTAATGATAATGTGTTACTTTGGGGCATTAAACAGAAAACCTTCTCTTCAGGTTATTAATCATAAATTCCTCTCAAGAGGACATACGCATCTTGAAGCAGACTCAATTCATTCCGTTATTGAACGCAATAGAAAAAAAATTCCTCAGTTCCAAATTATGACACCATGGGATTGGCAGCAAATGGTTAGGATGGCGAGTACAAAAAAGCAGTTAACAGTCGTAAATATGGAAACTTCAGATTTTAAGGATTTTAAAAATCTTTTTGAAGGACCAGCAGCACCATACATAAACAAAGAAAAGAATACAATGGGAACAAATTTCCTTATTTCCCAAGTGTGTCACATGCAGGTACGAAGAGACACTCCTGGCATTCTTTATTACCAGAATGATTTTAATGAAGATTTTTTACAAGTAGACTTTAACAGAACAACACGAAGAGCCTGCTACCCTATACATCTGCAATGTATTACAGATAGCCCTAAGCCCATATCTGACAAGAAATACCACCACCTACAAAAATTGCTTAATTGGGTTCCAAAAAGGTTCCACCAATTTTACAAAGATTTAAGACATGACATTACGGGGGAAAATGATTAACTTTAAATAATTTAGTTTACCTTAGTTGTAAGAATATTTTTTTCTTCTAGGTATTTTTGTTAAACGAATGTTTGAAAAAATTTAAGTTTAAAGCCATTTTTTATTAATGTCATTATTTTTAAATAAATAAAAAACTAAATAAATTAAATAACATACTTTATAGCTTAACATACTAACAGTGCTGTGTGCAGTCTAATGTGGAGTATGAGAGGCTAGAAGTATCAGTAGTTTTATTTTGAACTTTAGTTCAAATTATTATGGACTTATGTAATAGTTTAAGTCCACTCCAAATATTATATGTCTCTGAGATAGGACTTGTCATATATACTAAGTCCCGAAATATATTTTTTTCTCTAAGCCAAACTAGATTAAGTCACAGTAAAAGAAAAAGCTAGCGAAAGATTAAATTTTCACTTTACTATCTTTTTTTTTACCAAAAAGGATAAGCACATATAAAGTTACAGCAAATTGTGATAAGTATTGTACGCGCGACAGTCAAATATACAATATTTAAAACTTAAAACCTCTCTAGCGTAAAATCATTTTTTTGGACTTAACCTAGTCTGGCTCTAACATACATATATATATATATATATATATATATATATATATATATATATATATATATATATATATGAAATTGACTGTCTCGACCCTTACTTCGTGGAATATGCTCATATTAGTGTTTTTAAATGAAACTCAAGGTCTCTAGTTAATTCCACAATATTAACTAGAGACCTTGAGTTTCATTTAAAAACACTAATATATATATATATATATATATATATATATATATATATATATACATAACAATAATGGAATATCACGCGATATTCCTACATCAATGTAACTACACTTTGGACCCAAGATGGTCATTTAGGGGACGTCCCCAAAGTGCCTGCCAATTTTTGTCATCGTTCATTTCATTTTGGGTACTCCAGTCCTCAAAGTGTAGCTACAACTTGTATACTACAAATTAGGTACATTTTGCATTATAAATGCTACATTTTAAAAGAATTATATTCGTCGGAACGACAAATTCGAAAGAGCTATGAAATAAGCCGTTCTAAAGCAGCACCCACGTTAAATGCGTAAGCTTTTTGCACTCTATTGTTGTATCACATTCGACGAGGATTTCACAGAATATGACGCCATTTGGCAACAGTTTTGTGAACATATGATTGACGATTTCGTTCATTTGAAACGTTATTCATATGAGCGGAGGAAGAATCTTTTAAAGGAATGAATGAAGAATTAAAAAGGAATAGAGCAAATTTATCAATGGGAGGCGTTAGGTACACGTCCATTCTACGTAAACAATGGAGGTGCTGCTACTGCTGAGAACCGTGGATCTGAAGTCACGAATAATATTAACGGCGATCGTAATAACGATTATGGAATCAATTACGATAACGATTTACCTACAGCTTTGCGTCGTCGTCAATCGCAAATTGACGGCGACAATTTTCAGTAAGATCCTTCTGATCTTAACGCCGATCAGAAAAGGCTCTTCCCGAAAGTTATAAAAGTTGTAGCGCAAACCATTAACGCTTCCGTTCCTTGTGAGCTCATCGATGAAATAAGCGACGTTGATTCTGAATAGGATATTAACGATCCCTTCAATGTCAACAATCGTTTATTTTATTTCGATGGACCTGGACGAACGGGAAAAACGTTCTTGTATAATTGTCTTTTGAAAACCGTCCAGCGTTATTTCAATAAGAAAACCATAGCTGTGGCGTGGACCGGTATTGCTGCCAATGTTTTGATCGGCGGTACTACAGTCCACAAGGCTTTCAAAATTCCAAATAATATAATGAACGACACCATGCCCGGATGGCCTTTAAAATCAGAACAAATCCTGGCGATATTCAATGATGTTTTTTTGATGGTTTGGGATGAATCTCCCTTGACCCCCAAAGTAGCGGTCGAAGCTGTCGATAGATATTTGAAAGATTTGAGTGCTCTACCGATGGGCGGCAAATGCTGTTTATTCGGAGGAGACTTTAGACAAACTTTACCGGTAATTATTGGTGGTCATAAGAAAGACATCGTGAACGCGTGTCTCAAACGGAGTGTACTTTGGTCTTCGTTCACTACATTCCATCTCAGTATCAATATGAGGGCAAGGTAATACGTTGACAATTATGAAGAATTAGGTAATCGAACTTTCGCCCAATGGTTGTTGGATTTGGGAGACGGTCACGTTCAACACGTTACCTTACACCCAAATTCGACAATTTCCGGGATCATATTATAGGGTGTGAAATCCTGTCGGGAGTCAATTACGGACGTAAAGTCCTATTACCTCGCATAAGGATGATAGCTCGCGATAGTATTGTAATGATGGGTATAAATAAATTATAAAAAGGATTATGGGAATTGGGAAAACCTGCATCATATAAAAAAATGGAATAATATATCTTCAGCTAATACGTTACGAAATTATATTAAACAAAAAATGTTTATCATGTCGTAAAACTAGGTTATTGGAAGTTGTTTTAGAACCATAATTTAAAACAAAAAATTGAGAAATACATTAACTCATGTATGAAATCGCAAATTCAGCGATCTACATATGGAGTTTAGTCGACAGGTAACTGAAAAAATTTTTAATGAAGAGGGGAATGAAAAAAAATTGAGAGACCAGAGCGTGTCCTGCCGGCGCGGCCATCTGAACACCCCGGGGAGTTTTCGTGAATATTGCTAAAATCACTAGCATCGGTGATTTTTTGTTGTTTGTTCTGTGCATATTCTTTGGGTCTCCACGCTCCACGTCTGAGGAGAAGAGATTCGTCTCCGGTGAGTAATTTGAAAGTTTATTTAACAGACTCACCAGTTTTGAGGGGTGTACATGCAGAATCAGGACATATAGAGATTGACTGAGAGTTGTCATATTGTACAAACTAGTAACCTGTCCACTACATCTAAACTACTAATCAGATTTGTCAGGGTAGTATTTAGGGAAGTATTACAAAATATTGCCGCCGAGAATCATAAAAGGTCATTAACTGATCTACAGATCAAGAGGACCAGTAAGAGGCGATAGTTTGTAACGGCTTCACAAAAAACTCTTTTTTTTTTATTTTATATATATATGTGACCGTAAATACCCGAAATCCGTTAATACGCGTAATAACTAGTGAGAACCCGAAATAACTAGGAGTATCGGTAAATTCGCGTTCTTACTAGTAAGAACGCGTAATTACTACGAGGTTTAGGAAAATACCGAATTAAAACTTTTATTCGGCTATTTACTGAAAATTTCAGTTAGAACGCGTTCTTTCTAAGCGTAAGTTAGTAACCACTGAGTGTTACTCGATCTTTGCAGGGATTGGCTACATTTCATCTCGCGATGTCTCGAAAGACAGGGGAAGGTTCCCCCGCACTTTGCGCGGCTCCATAATACGTTATTTTATCTGAAGTTGTTACTGTGTGTACCACGCCGTTGGCCGTTTGTTACTTTGATAAACGTTGTTCTTCGAAAAATGAATTCTTCGCTGATTGCTTGTAAAGAAAAATTTACGAATGATTTATTAAGTACGTGCAGTAGAGATCCCAAATTATCGAAATATACTATTATGAATAAAGAAACTTACGAAAATCTACTTCAAGAAATTAAATAAGCTAAACTGACAAAAAAGAAAACTACCCTACAGTATCGTCGTTTAAACCGTTTTGACATCATGGAATTAAGAGGCGTTCAGCATATTATAGCAAAATCCAAGAATGATGAAATATTATATTACCTCCCAATTGAAGAAATCTTTGATGTTATTGAAGCTGCTCACGTAGCAATTGGGCACGGTGGTCGGGACCGACTTCGAATAGAAACAGCAAGAAAATATGCAAATATTACTACCAGAATGATAAATTTATTTCTGTCGATGTGCGAAGTCTGCAACAGTAAAAAATCTAAGAAGAAAAGGGGATTGGTTTCTAAACCAATTTTACACAATGAATTAAACAGCCGATGCCAAGTAGATCTGATCGATATGCAGACCCAATCAGATGGAGAATATAAATTCATAATGGTTTATCAAGATCATTTAACCAAGTTCATTTTGTTAAGAGTTTTAACATCTAAACGAGCTGAAGAAATCGCATACAAATTGAACGAAATATTTTTGACTTTTGGAGCGCCGTGCATATTACACAGTGATAACGGTCGAGAATTTGCGAACTGTGTTATAAACGAATTTAAATCCTAATGGCCAGAACTTAAGATTGTCCACGGAAAGCCAGGACACAGCCAGAGTCAGGGATCAGTCGAAAGGGCCAATCAAGACGTTGAAAATATGATTTCTTCATGGATGTCCGATAATAAAACTGTAAAATGGTCAGAAGGTCTACCATTTGTACAATTTATGAAAAATCGTGCCTATCATTCAGGCATAAGGCAAACTCCACATAAGGCCATGTTTGGCATCGAACCTAGAGTTGGATTAACTACATCGTCTTTGCCTCCTGAGGCATCTTTAGAGCGGGAAGAGGATTTAGAAAAAGTCGTTAATGATGTTACCACCATGAGAGAAGAAACTCAAAGAGAAGATTCAAATTCAGAAGACGACATTGCTGAAAAAGATCCAGTAGATCAAGAACAAGAACGCTTTTGCAACAAATGTGGTGCTATTTTACCGACTAACATTGATCGTGACTTCTGTTTGAATTGTAAAACAGAAGACAATATAAAAGCAGTAAGGTCAGAAGCAAACCAATCGCTAATTCATGAGGCAAAAAAGATGAAAAGCTACAGTGATAAAACACATCCACCTGCAAACGTTGACGATAATGTTACGGTACCTATTCCTGATGTGGATAAAGCAAAAGGTGCTTTCAGAAATATAATAGCTGTTGTGTTACTGAAGACCGACGACAACATGTACCAGTTAGGTACAAAAGATGGAGTCATAAATCATCTGTATACCAGATCCGAATTTGATATTTGCAAGCAAAAATTTATTGACATTGATTTAATAAGGAAAGATAAACAAATTTCTTTACGTCAAGCAGCTTCATCTAATTTTGGTTCTAGCCAGAGTTTTTTATGTGAACATGCACTAAAAATTGTAAAAGTAAATTATGCAAATGCAAAAAACATAATGTTCTATGCAATTCAAAATGCCATAATAGTACCTCTTGCAATAATAAGTAAGTAAGTAAGTTATATTGTTCACTTTTGTTTGAATTTAGCTTGTTCTATGTTTCATTTGTTCTGTAAATTTTTTTTGTGCAATAAATTAACTTAAACCAACCGCACTTTATTCTCTAACAGATACTTACCTACAATATTAATTTTAGGCATTCATAAATTTTAAAATTCGGTTATTTACTGTTGTGTGCTTAGAAAGAACGCGTTCTAACTGAACATTTCAGTAAATAACCGAATGAAATTTTTAATTCGGTATCAACCTAAACCTCGTAGTAATTACGCGTTCTTACTAGTAAGAACGCGAAATTACCGACATTCCTAGTTATTTCGGGTTCTTACTAGTTATTACGCGTATTATCGGATTTCGAGTATTTACGGTAACATATATATTTTTATTACTAATTTTTTTATTTGATCAAATAGTCCCAGGCAGTTTAAATCATTTTATGGTCTTTTTAAACACGTATGCAGTGACATTTAGCGGATACATACTTTTTTTAATAGAGGGAGGAACTAATCCTCAGTAGTTAATGATATTGTGGACAAAATTTCACTGTAACCGTGTGGACTAGTTCCATTAGATTACGGCCGTATAGGCTAAATATATAATTATTTTTTGTTTGGTTATTAATAAAAAAAATCCTATTTTAAAGTGTTGTCTCACGTTCTCTCATAAATTTCATATTGTTTATAGTTTTACTAAAAACTAAGGGAATTGTAACTTCAGCGATTTTTTTGCGCCAATTAGAGAATAGGCTAATTGTAAACCTTCTATATTTTCTTCAATTTTTTTTGCTTATTTTATTTGTTTGTTGATTATAAAATTCTGACTATCTTATAAAGGAATGTATATATATATATATATATGGATTAGTTAAACTCAGGTTTTTCATTTAAAATCACTCTAACCTTTTCTAAAACTAAATCCTCGTATTGTAAACCGAGTTGGGGCTTCAAGCTCTTTCGGAAAAATAGCTTAGACCGTTCGAAGGAATTTAAAAAGGGATGTACTTAATTCATAATCTTTTTTTGTGGTGACAGTCCCTGGGCATAAGCAATCAAATATAGGGGTGAAATCTCCCTCAAAATTACTTTCGTCAGTAATCCGTAAATAACGTAAATAGGTCCTTAACGACCCTCAGGGTTACAATCTGGTGACAGCGGTGGGACGTCTTTTTAAAAGAAAAGGTTAGGTTAGGAGGGATTGTTTTTTTTAAGGATCAAGTGGGATCTATTTTTTTTGACGAAAAAATCAATATATCAAAGTAGGTTGAAATAGACCCAAAGAGACCTACACTTAATTTTCAGTCATTGAATAGAGCGTAAAAATACAAGTTAACAGCCGATTGAAATTATATTGCGGAATTTATGAACAAATCAACTGGAAATATTCATGTAAATTTTATATTTTATTTGTATTTTTTTCTATAAATAATTAGCTACCCTAACCTGTTCAACCCTCTCAAGGACACCATCTTTCAATTATAGTTATTTTGTAACGGCGCCGTGAATAGCTGTTCCCATCTCCAGGAATTCGCGGAGCTTGCAAAATTATTTGTTGGATATCCATTTTCAGAGTGAAGAGAAAGTCGATTTTTATTTTGTATGTTAACAAGAATTTTGGGGATTACACGAATGTTATAGTAGGCCCACTTGACCAAGGAATTCGTTGAGAACCGGGAAAAACTGAAATCCATTTAACATAATGTGTTAATTATCAAACAAAATTCAAATTAAATATATTTCGCGCGCTCTCCTTGCAAACTTCCCGCTAATTCTCATCTCATAAATTTCACATTGTTTATAATTTTACTAAAAACTAAGGGGATTGTAATTTCAGCGATTTTTTTTGAGTTGATTCTTTTTGCGCCAATTAGTGAATAGGCTAATTGTAAACCTTCTATATTTTCTTTAATTTTTTTTGCTTATTTTATTTGTTTGTTGATTATAAAATTCTGACTATCTTATAAAGGAATGTATATACATGGATTAGTTAAACTCAGGTCTTTCGTTTAAAATCACTCTAACCTATTCTAAAACTAAATCCTCATATTTCAAACCGAGGTGGGGCTTCAAGCTCTTTCGAAAAATAGCTTTGACCGTTCGAAGGAATTTAAAAAGGAATGTACTTAATTCATAATCTTATTTTTTTGTGGTGACAGTCACTAGGCATAACCAAATAAGCAATCAGATATCAGAAGGGTGAAATCTCCCTCGTTAGTAATCCGTAAATAGAGTAAATAGGTCCTTAACAACTCTCAGGATTACAGTATGCTTCCGAAAGACATAATTCGCACGCAGTTTCCCATTCGGCTTACTTATGGTACTATCATAAACAAGTCTCAAGGTCAATTATTGACTAGAGCCGGAGTCTACATGAGCAGACCCTGTTTTACTCACGGTCAACTATATGTGGCATTTTCACGTGTCGGCTCCGCAGAAAATGTTCGCATATTGGTGGACGATGGGAACCAACAAGTTTCGTGATAGACGGACTATCACTAGAAACGTCGTCCATTTTGAGATTCTAGATTCTGTGGATCGTCATCAGAAATGTCCAAACGATCAAACCGACAATGTCACCGTCGACATCAAAAGAAAACGTCCTCAAATTAATTTGAGGTCGCTATCCGATGATGAAGACGATAACATTGAAAGTAGATCAAATGTTAATATTTTCTTCGATGGAGGTGATAATAATTTGGTTGATGGTAACGATAGTGATTGTGATACTCACTATAAACGATTTGAACTAAATTGAAATTAATAGAATGTTAAGAAATGCAACCCATTCCCCACATAACCATCAGTCGTTGCAATCATTATTACCGCCACCACCTCTGCCGCTTCTATCGTTACGTCAACCAAATCCCGTAGTTTCCATTGATTTAAATCGTTTCTGGCAAAATGGTATACCTTTACATATGAAAACCGAACTTCGGTCTCGTGTATCAAGATATGACGTACCTGGTACGTCGCGATTAATGCCGCACGGTCCCAGGAATGACAAATCAATTAGACACGTAGATGATACAAATGATAGCGATATTATGTATTTATAAAATTTTTTTCAATTTTCACTCTTCTGCTCATTTTTTTTTCATTTCACTTGGTCAATTTCTTTCAAATTTATATTATATATATATATATATATATATATATATATATATATATATATATATTATATATATACTAATTAGTCATTAGTCTAGTTGTGGCTTGACATGGTGTACATCGAATTTTATTGACTCTTAAAATCTTGTCTCCTGATAAAGCTATTGAACAATGGCGAAATATTGAGAATGGGAATATAGAGTTTTAATTCTTATACTGACCGCATACCTGATAATCATCACCTTTTGCTTAGAATAATAGTATGGTCGATAATTACCACAGAAACATCTGTATTGATTTTCTGATTTAAATATATATATATATATATATATATATATATATATATATATATATATATATATATATTAAGGTGGATTTATAAACTCTGTTGTTCCCGTTGTTCGTTGCTTGCCGTCTTTCCCAAGTTGCTGGCGATTCGTTATTCACAGTTGTTCCCGCGTCAACTAATTTATATCAGTTTTTCGTTGTTGGTGTTCTTGAAATTTGATTGGTCACAACGGTGACGTCATTTCATGCTGCCGAAGTGCATCAATAAACAGTAGCTTATTTGAATGTAGTGCCTCTCTTTACTGACCGTAAAAACAGTAGTGCCAGTTTTGACTTTAAAATTATAGTTAGAAATCGTGGGACTAACTTCAGTTTTCATTGGTGGAAATGCGAATCACGAATAACAAGATATAAAATTTGGTTATTTGAGAGCAACGACGAACGATGTGGAAACGACTAACAACACAACAACAACGGTTTATAAACGCATGTATGTAATATCAATGTTTTATTTTCTAGCAGCGGGAATCACGAACAACAGAGTTTATAAATCCACCTTTAAGGTGGATTTATGAGCTCTGAAATATTTTTAGGGCCCCCCCAGCAGTGGACTGAAATTAAACGTGGAAGTTCGAGATGATGTTTTTAGGCATATGCGCATTCGGTATATAGCTACGGTGGTCGAAAAAAAATTTTAACCTCAAAATTTAGCACTTCTTGTGGCGCCCTCCTTTTCAACAAAATTACAGTATATACACTGTGTTCGTAAAGTATGGAACAAATTCATTTTTAGCTAAACAGACCATTTTAAGAAATAATCCTGAAACACGTCGAATTTTGATTTTAATTTACCGTATTTTAAAATATTAATCTAATATACAGGGTGAATTACTTTCGAGTAATGACGTCACCGTCATTTTTTTTAAATGGAACAACCCCATTTTGTCTAAATTTTCGGATTACTCTAGCTGAGCTGATTCCAAAAATGTGTCACATGTTGATTCCAATTGTTACAGGGTGGACAAAAATACAATAGTTTTGTGTGTGCTCATAAAGTAACGCGTAACATTCTTTATTAGTTAAATTAACAATATTATCAAAAATACTTATTGTCTAGCGGCAATTGGTTTAAATGTAACACCCTGTAGTTTGTTACATTTTTAGATTAATAAAAATGAGCTGCTTCCAAACATGTTTGATACTTGTGGTCTAGCAGACAGAATATGAAAGAAATTTTTTCTTATCAATTTTAAAAAAACGTAGTCGTCTAGTTTTTTGTGAAATGTCATTATTTGTTTAGTAATTCGTTGATGTTAAGTGACAGTTTAGTACTACAATATTTTTGGTATTCGTGAATGTTTTAATTATTGCTTAGATTTAATTTGAATTAGAAATGGAGTTAAGTGTAAAACAAGAAATTGAAATACTTAGGATGATTGGGTATGGAGACAGATCACGAACTCAGATGGAAGTGTGCAAGTGTGACCTATAACGCGTTCAACAGTCAGTAAGATTGAAAAGAAATTTCGAGAAACTGGTACGGTTAAAAATGTACGCAAATCAGGTCGTCCCCCTGCAAATCCTGATATAGCATTAGATGTTTTACTTAGTTTTGAAGAAGACGCGCACACTTCTGTGCGTAAAGTTAGTCGCGATATCGGTGTTAACAAAACAACGGTACACAAATTATTAAAGCTTGGAAAATGGCATCCTTATAAAATCAAACTTGTGCATGAATTAAACGAAGATAGAAGAATCCAATTTTGCGAAATAATGATGGATAAATATCACCGAGACCCTCTCTTGATACAAAACTTTATTTTTTTTGATGAGGCAACTTTCACGTTAAATGGCGAGGTTAACCGTCAGAATTGTAGATACTGGGCAAAAGAAAACCCTCACTGGATGCGTGAGCATCATAAACAATACCCGCAAAAGGTAAATGTATGGGCTGGAATGGTAAGAAATCGAATCATCGGACCCTACTTTATCGAAGGTAATTTAAACGGGGCAACGTATCTTGGGTGTTTAAGAGGGTATCTCGTACCTACTTTACGTAATTTGTTTCCCAGCAGACGTAATCCTGGAGGTTGTGATGAAAGTTTATGGTTCCAACAGGATGGTGCACCTCCACATTATGCTGTAGATGTTAGAAGGTACCTAGAGGAAATTTTTCCGAACAGGTGGATTGGTAGACGTGGACCTATTTAATGGCCAGCGAGGTCACCAGATTTCAATCCTTTGGATTATTTAATGTGGGGCCATCTGAAGAATGTTGAGTATCAAACGAAACCAGCAAATATTCAAGAATTAAAAGAGAGAATTCGGACAACAATAAACAATATTTCTCAAGACACAATAAACAAGCTTCAACAAGAATTTGTACACCGTTTGGGTTACTGTCAAATACAGCAAGGGCTGCAGTTCGAACATTTATAAAGTCATGTATTTCATCATATTCTGTCCGCTAGACAATAAGTATTTTTGATAATATTGTTAATTTAACTAATAAAGAATGTTACGCGTTACTTTATGAACACACACAAAACTATTGTATTTTTGTTCACCCTGTACCAATTGGAATCAACATGTGATACATTTTTGGAATCAGCTCAGCTAGAGTAATCTGAAAATTGAGACAAAATGGGGGTGTTCCATTTAAAAAAAATGACGGTGACGTCATTACTCGAAAGTAATCCACCCTGTATATTAGATTATTATTTTAAAATACGGTAAATTAAAATCAAAAATCTACGTGTTTCAGGATTATTTCTTAAAATGGTCTGTTTAGCTAAAAATGAATTTGTTCCATACTTTACGGACACAGTGTATATATATATATATATATATATATATATATTTAGTTTGTTTTATTTCTTGAACCTAACTTTATTATATTTTTCGGAAATATTTTTCTTTGGATTGTAAGGTTCTTAGTCAGAAATTAAAAAGGTTTTTTGGGTTTTATTATTATTTTTGTTTTTTTTTCTCCATTTTTGTTGACGTTTCGGACAGTTAGTGTCCTTCATCAGAACTTTATTTTCTACAACTAGACGTTTATAATTAACAAATTATACAATACATATACATTTCTTAAAAAACTTACCACAGAACAAGAGCCTGCAAGCGCATGTCAATTTATAAGAAGACAACTATTTTCATTTCACAACAATTGACTGTACAATAATTATATTAAACAACAACTGCTTCACAAAGGAAACAAAAATTTGTTGTTAGTAAATGGAACTGGTTTTTGTATCGTATACATTAATTATGATGGAAAAAGAGATATTAAACAAACTCATTTTTGTCCTGAAAATTCATACTGGTATTATTTTGGTATAAGGTGTTAGTTATGATACAGGATGTAATTTCAAATTATAGACAATTTTTCGAAATGACACTTATTTGATTAAATTAAAATAAATTTTCGATAAATTTTTTGTATCTGATTTGGCATTGATAGAATGTTGATTTTTTTGGATTTCTATCATTTCGTAGAACTCTCTTTTTTTGATGGCTTTCAGTTCGCAGTATTTTTGTGTTGTCATAGTCGAAGGTGTGTTTGTGTTCAGAAATGTTTTAATGAAAATAGTTGTCTCCTTATAAATTGACATGCGCTTGCAGGCTCTTGTTCTGTGGTAAGTTTTTTAAGAAATGTATATGTATTGTATAATTTGTTAATTACAAACGTCTAGTTGTAGAAAATAAAGTTCTGATGAAGGACACTAACTGTCCGAAACGTCAACAAAAATGGAGAAAAAAAACAAAAATGTTAATTAAAACCCAAAAACCCATTTAATTTCTGACTAAGAACCTTACAATCCCAAGAAAAATATTTCCGATATATATATATATATATATATATATATATATATATATATATATATATATATATATATATATATAAAAATGAATATAATTTCATAAAATACGAGGTGCTATATGAAATATAAATTTCGATTTTCTACTACACCTGTTTTAGTCGAAATTTCAATAATTTCGACTTGTTGGCCTGACCGTTCTTCGAAGGGCAAAACAACTACATTCCTGGCTAATACCACGCAAAATATTGAATTACATCCCCTTCGAAAACCGTGACGTCGATCGGCCATTTTGCCGATACGGACATCTGTGGTGATTCGCAACTGATAGCGGAAGAGCATAGTACACTTACGCGTTTCGACCTTCTTGGGTCTCTTCAAGAGTGCCGTAATGCCTTCCAGTTCAGAATCTCTAATCCGAACTGAAGATTACACCCTCCGACAACCTCTCTTGGTTAGTGTAGTTACACAAGCGAGAAGTAGTCAGTTGGCGCCATCTTCACTTTCAGTTGCGAACCAACACCTCAGATAAATGCGACCGTATTAGTCGTATCAAATAAAAATGAATATAATTTCATAAAATACGAGGTGCTATATGAAATATAAATTTCGATTTTCTACTACACCTGTTTTAGTCGAAATTTCAATAATTTCAACTTGTTGGCCTGACCGTTCTTCGAAGGGCAAAACAACTACATTCCTGGCTAATACCACGCAAAATATTGAATTACATCCCCTTCGAAAACCGTGACGTCGATCGGCCATTTTGCCGATACGGACATCTGTGGTGATTCGCAACTGATAGCGGAAGAGCATAGTACACTTACGCGTTTCGACCTTCTTGGGTCGCTTCAAGAGTGCCGTAATGCCTTCCAGTTCAGAATCTCTAATCCGAACTGAAGATTACACCCTCCGACAACCTCTCTTGGTTAGTGTAGTTACACAAGCGAGAAGTAGTCAGTTGGCGCCATCTTCACTTTCAGTTGCGACCGGACATTTTTGAAGGCGACAGTAGTGCGATACAGGGCGACCTTTTCTGTGTTTTTCTCAAAGCCTTTGAAACCCCGGTTGCGAGCTCTTGTAAGTTTGCAGCCACTCCTAGTCAAGTTCTGCACACCTCCCCGTGGTAGAGTCGGTAACACGCTAGATTATTTTTAGCGTGGCTAACGTGCAGAACGCCCCAGATAGGTTTCAAAGTCTTGATCCATCACGGCAATCTCTTGTCCAGTCTCTGAGATTGGGATCTTCCGAAGACTGTTTCACAGTCACTTATCTGGTTCCTATCCGGACCGTGCCCCCCTCCAGACTCCTGGAGTTCTTAGTTTTTAGGGATAGTACATCCTCCAACTTTCTAATACAGTGGTAGGCAAGTCTTGTTTTTGTCTACCCAACTATCCCAAAAATCTATTTGAATTACTTGAACCTAGTCTCATTCGCTGAGCTATGGTTTTGTGCATCTGCGGTAAAACCTTCGCCACAGATGCAGGGCTTCAGACCCATTTAAGACGGCTCCGCTGCCGGGGTGCTCCCCAATCTGACGGCAATGTCTGCTCCGTATGTGATAAAACATTTAAGTCCTATGCAGGTACTAGGCAACACATGCGGAGGGCACATCCCGTGGAGTACAATGAGGAGTTGGAAGCTCGCTATGAAAAACCCGATGCCCCCTTAGAATTCGAGGATGAAGATTTAATAGAAATGGCCCATCACGAACTTGCCTTTAAAGGCCATTCCATAAATCAACATCTCCAGACTATCTATCCTAACCGTACCATTGACTCCATCAAATACAGACGAGAACAGGATAGATATAAGAAACTCCTTGAATCGCTTAGGCAAGAGCATAACATCGAGGCCCGCGAAGACGTCCTCGAACAACTTGAGGACGAACGAATGAGGCCCCAAGAGGAAGCAGAGGGTGAAATAGTCGAGTTTTCTCTTCTCGAGAGTCCTAGAGGTCGAGGCAGAGACCAACCCGACGATCGTTTTAGTTTGAATCCAGATGCTGAGGAGTTCGTACCATCTGCGATAGAACATCGGCATGAGAATTCTAATAAAATCTCTACGCTCCTTTATAACTACTGGCATGATAAAGATGGGTGGAACACTACTGACACTGCTTTGTGCAGATATTCTCAGTTCACCAATTTGGACCGCCATAGGGAAGGAGTGAGAAAAGAGGTGAACAACTACATTACCGCACTTTTCAACGACGTAGCGAAGACTGGGAAGCCTAATACGAAGGCAAATACCAACCGTAGGGCTCCAGTGATGAATAACAGGACCCATGAGCGTGCTTATAATTTCAAAGTTGTCCAACGACGGTACCGATCCGATCGAACCGCTTTGGCGCGTGATATCCTAAACGGGAAGCCGCTCTGGGGGAACGATGTATACCCTGATATTGCTTCAGTCGAGTCCGAGTATCGGGACATTTTCGGAAGTCCCTCTCATCTAGACAACGAACCAATCTCCGATCAGAAAGAGAAATATTTCCTGGACCAGACCATTACCGAGTCAGATATTCTCTGGGCTATTGAAACCTCAAAATCAGGGGCGGCTGGTCCTGACGCATTACCCCTGCTGGCTCTGAAGAAAGCCCCTGTGAAAAGATTGGTTCTATTGTATAATGTGATGTTCCTCTTTGGAGTTACTCCCGAGGTGCTCCAAGGGAACAGAACTACACTTATCCCCAAAGGGGGGGACCGACGTGATATTAAGAATTGGAGACCGATCACGATTTCATCGGTCATTATCAGGGTGTTTCATCGTGTCCTTGGTAGGCGGTTATCGTCGTTACCGATCCACGCCCACCAAAGAGGCTTCATGAAGATCGATGGTGTCCTGTTAAACAACATCTCACTCCAAACGCTCATAAAAGAAAGGAGGCGTAGAGTTAAGCGGTATAATATCTTGTCGTTGGACCTCACAAAGGCCTTCGATACAGTATCGCAATGGTCCATCCTACGAGCTCTGAACAGGTTTGGTTTAATGATACCACAAAAACTTATATAATGGACTCCTATCAAAAAACGTACACAACTGTCTCTGCTGGCAACAAAACTACTCGTCGAATTTACATCGATAGAGGCGTAAAGCAAGGAGATCCTTCATCGCCCTATCTCTTCAACGTGGTGGTGGACGAGTTAATCTGCGAGTTAGAGAATGGTGGATCGGGTATACCTGTCTCGGGCGACATGAAGGTGTCAGCACTAGCGTATGACCTAGTGTTGTTGGCCGAGTCTGCCACTAAGCAGCTTAGAACTGTAACTGAGTTCTTTGCGAAGCGAGGGATGTCGATTAACCTGTCAAAGAGTGTTGCCATGACGGTAAACATCAACCGCGGCAATAAACACTCGTACGCGGTTACTCGACCACTCTTTGCGGCAGGGGGTCAGTTCATCCGCCAAATTACACATAGTGATGTTTTCAAATACCTTGGCAGACGATATGGAGTCATGGGGCAGACTCAATCTACTATTTCCGACCTCAAAGTGCAGCTCGATCGTATCAACAGAGCAGGACTGACTTCGGCACAGAAACTATACATCGTTAAATGTTTTTTGTTGCCTGGATTCCAAGATCAACTACAAAGCGCCATAGTCACCAAAAAATTACTTAAGGCCGCAGATACGATCATTAGGGTGTCCGTCAGAAAGTTTCTTAGTCTGAACCGTACATGCGCTGATGCTTACTTGCATGCACCAATAAGAAGTGGTGGCCTCGGCGTGACGTGCCTGGCACGTCAAGTACCGGCTATCATGAAAAGGCGACTGAATAATTTGATCAATGACGCCAGTCCTACAAAGGCAGCAGTCCTTTCCCTGCCATATTCAGTTCGTCTTTATGATAAGCTTTTGAGTTGGACGCAGGACTACGGTGGCAGCAGTAACATCATCGCTCGGAAGATGGCTGAGAGGCTGGAAAACGGATACTCGGGAAATGGTCTCCATCAAGGTGACTGCTCCACAGAAAGTGGTAGCTGGATAAACAACCCTCCGCCCTACTGGTCGGGGTCAGATTACAAGAAAGCTGTGCAACTTCGAGGCAATCTCCTTCCTACTAAAGGCGTCCCATCCAATCCACCACATGAGAGAAAATGCAGGATGGGATGGGATCGTAACGAGTCATTGAGCCACGTTCTTCAAAAATGTCCTGCAGCGCATTGGCAAAGAATAAGGCGGCATGACCAGCTCGTTACGCATACACGTAAGATTGCTGAGAAGAGAGGATGGGTTGTTGAAGATGAACCTCATATACGTTGTACCGAGAGCGCATTAAGAAAACCTGATCTCGTGCTCCAGATGGGTTGCAGAGTAATAGTGTGTGACGTTGCCGTCAGTTGGGAAGGACCTAGCTCCCTTTCATTAGCCGCGCTCAATAAGCGCGCCATTTATAGCGAACCGCGCTTTCTAAGTGCCATGGCACCCCGCTACCCTGGGAAACATATCGTCGTGGCCCCTCTAATAGTCTGTGCGCGTGGAATCTGGTGTAGGGATAATATCATGATTTCTAGTATCCTCAGCTTTCCGAAGCAAGACATCAGATCTTACATTACCAAAACTATCATTGGCAGCATTTCCATTCATCGCTATTTTATGGCTAAATCTTAAATAGTCTGATGAACATCTTTCCACACAATATAGCCCTTCAAAATGTTTTCTGCCCGAGGATGTACTACCATTTTAGCGTTAGGTAGTTAGTATTGTTAATTTTACACGATTTCACTAACAGTACTATAAATGTTCGTGCATGTGTTTTATTTTATTAACTTTTACTACTTATATATATATATATATATATATATATATATATATTACTTACTTTTTATTATTAGTGGCAATAAAATAGCATGCGCTATTTCTATTATTTCATCCTCAGGCATCAGATGCCATAACATCTGGCAATACCGCAGATTTTTCCAGGCCCAAACGCTTTAGCGGATGGGACTGGGAATGGGTTGGTTCATTCTGCGACCGCAGCTAACAACGGCTGCGTATACAATGTCTTGGTTTCACCTTGGATACAAGTCGTGCTTGGAAAGTGACACGGGCTGTGATAACAAATTATTGGCGGGGTAGGTTAAAATCCTTAGACCCCTTGCCGTGCAGTTGCGGATGCCGAGGCCCGTCGTTCTTAATTGAGCGGTAGGGCGAACCAGGGCAACACGCATTCCTCACCGAAGCGCACGATGAGTAGAAGAGGTGGAATTCAGGACCTTGTACGTGACAGGCCACTTTGACTGCATGATGATCAAGTGTTGAGAACTGGCTCTGTCCAGGTCCGCGCGGCTTTGCCGCAACAAAGACATTTATTCTGATAGCCAAATGCCTCGCCATTTAATTAGTGACGCGCATGAATGGATTAACGAGATTCCCACTGTCCCTACCCACTCAGTTGCTATTAAGATACGGACAACGACGGACGTGTGTTTCAAGCGTGCGTTTGATCTGTGTTAGTAAAGGTGAATTAAACGGGCCCCAATCAAGTGTCTAGTGTGCGAAGCCCTAAACGAGTTTTTCAGTGTATCGGGCCCCAATTAAGTGTCGTGTGTGCGAAGCCCTAGACAGGTTTTTGTGCGACGACCACTGGAGTACCAAGCCCAGCGGAGCACCCTGGGCCCCAGGTAACTTTTCAACTAGCTTGAAAAGTTTTTGGTTTTTTTTATTTTATTCTCCTATACACTTTTTAATAATCAAGAATAAAATACGGACACTAAGTGCCAATTATTTCTTTTGTTACTACAGTTTCTATACACTTTTTTACGGACTGTGAATAGTATTCGGACACGAGGTGCCAATATTTTTATTGCTGTAGTTTCCCATACTCCTTTTTATTTTTCTATTGAACAATCGGACACGAAGTGCCAAATATTCTTTAATACGTTATAGTTATAGTTATATTTAGGCTTAGAACTGTATATCTGTAAACACATTTTACACACAATATATATATACAGACATTAAACACACAGCACACTCTACAAAGCTCTAGTGAAACTTAGAGCTGATGGACGGCATTAAGGACCCATTCCAGCCAAGACTGTCGATTGGTAGATCGCCAACCAGAGATCGATCAGTCAGTGTTGGAGAACTGGAGATGCAAAGGGGCGACAAGGAGAACGACAACAAAAGGCAGAGGGAGGAGGACGAGGACATTGCCGACGAGACGGACGATGCCACACAAATACATACTAAAAAGCACAAGAAAAGTATGAAACACAATATTTTAGAAAATAACATCAAAATGAGGGAACTGAAGCAGCTTATCGTGCAGGCCGTAACAAGAACGACGCCGGAAGCTAAAGGAAAAATTTCCTTTACACTTAGGGACAAAGCGACGGTACTAGATTCTACTGAACAGATTATAAATATGTACCAAGACCTGCTTACATATTTATTTGTGCAAGAAACAAAAATTACCGACCTCCAGACAGATATTATAGAGTTGAATCAAAATAAAATGGAAAACCAGAATAGCAGCATAGAGAGGTTAACGAACATAGTCAGAGCCGTAGAACCTAAGCTCCAAGTGCTGGAAAACTTAACTCAGGTACAGACGCCTAGTAATCTGACTGAAACTGCATCAAAAGTAGAACAAAATGCAGGAACAAAATACGACATTACTTACCCCCCTCTGGTAACAAAAACAACTACCTACGCGGAACTAGCATCGCGACCAGTAGAGAATAAGCCTGCTAAAGCCCCATGGAAGTCACCAGAGCCAACAAAGAAGAAATTTGAGTCCATGATTAAATTAAGAGAAGGAGAAGACGGCGAGTCTCAAGCCAAAACAATGGCGGAACTCAAAAAGATTATAAAACCAGCTGAAATGGAGGGAGCCTTTATACGCAGAACAAGAACCTCAATAATAATATCCACCGAATCAGAAGACAAACACAATGAAATACTCAGGAAAACACAAGCCGCGGAAAAATTAGAAAGCAAAGACGCCACCAAGATAAACACACCAGCTATTATACTTACAGGAATGCCCAAAGAAACAACCATAAAAGAGCTAATCGAGAACATCAAATATGAGAATGAAGACTTAGCTGAATTTGACAAACAGATCGACGATATTAAAATACTGACAGGAAGGCCCTGCAGGAACCCCTGGAAAGTCAATCTTATAATTCATGGACCAGTAGAGCTGACTAAGAAAATTTTAAAAAATGGATTTATTTACTACGACCTTACGAAAGTATACGTCGAAGAGCACTTGTCGGTGGCGCTGTGCTTTAGATGCTGTAGATACGGCCACGTTGCTAAATACTGCAAGGAAACTAAAACCTCCTGCTACAAGTGCGGGAAGAACCACGACGGTAACGCATGTAATACCCTAGACTACAACTGTATAAATTGCGAGACTCTCAGACTGCAACCAAGATGCCATCAAGCCAGAGACACGAGGTGTCCAATTTATCAGAGGAAAGTCGAAGAGACTAGACGACAAACCACATATTCATAAACTTAAACCAAACAGCACACAAACAAACCGCACTACACTTAACCACAACACAAACAAAAAACAACAGAGTCTAGCCACACCTACACAAACACTAACATGAACATTAAACTCATTCAATTTAACGCAGGTAGGGGAACACGGGCCACAGATCAACTAATACATACAATGAACACACACAACATAGACATCGCATTGATTCAGGAGCCAGGACGTAATGTGTGGGATAGCAGTGACTACACGGCTATTGGCGAAAACCGGGCCTCCAAGGCAGTAACACTAATACACAAAAAACTGATACAACACACCACAACCCTCACAGACAGAACAGATCAAAACGTAACAACACTACACCTACAAACACCTAGTAAAAACATAACCATAGTGAACATATACGACGAGCCAGGTGGAAGTTTAAATACTAAACTAGACAAACATAAAAGACACATTGAAAACGACACAAACAACACGATAATAGCAGGTGACTTCAACGCCAAACACACTACATGGGGGGGATCAAACATAGACGACAGGGGACAAGACATACTCGAATGGACGACACGACACAACATATACATAAACAACAAACACGACAGTACACCGACATTTCAAAATACAAGGGGGAAAAGTTGGGTCGACTTGACACTTTCAAGGGACATACACCTGCAGAACTGGACAGTATCTGACCAAGACACGCTCAGCGACCACCACTACATTACATACGACATAATTACACAACGAGCACAACAACAAACTGTAAACAAAATACACTTGGACAAAATTGACAAGAACAAACTGACAAGACTTATACAAGAAACACAGTGGGACACAAGAGGGGACTTTCAAGACAAAATCGAATATACACAAAACACAATATTACACTTAATACACAAAGCATCACCAAAATACAAAAAACAACACAAGAAAACACAAATCTGGTGGACAGCAGAACTTACAACACAAAGACACATCACTAATACACTAAGAAAGAAATACCAACAACAAAGAGACCCCATTAACAGACAACGAGACATAATAGACTATAAAACACAACGAAGACACTACAAAAACCTAATCAAACAAACAAAACAAACTGCAATTCGACAATACTTCACTAACACCGAACCTGACAACCCTTGGAATGTAGCTTACAACATCATACGACGAAAAACACCAGACAACAGAACAATCACAACACTTAAAAAAGACGACGGCACATGGACACATGACAGAATTGACACAATACAATACCTACACGACAAATACTTTCCCAAAGACGACGACAGCACTGACACAGAAATACATAAAGACATAAGACAAAGACAACACGAAAACAGTAACGGACAAAACCAGACACTTTTTACACAAGACGAAATCACGCAAACATTACAGGACATGAAAAATAAAAAAGCTACGACAAGGGATGGTCTTAACAAAGAAATACTTGAATACATACACGCACAACACCCACAGATACTTACAGACACGTTCAATAGCTGTTTGACGGAAGGGAAGTTTCCCGATTTGTGGAAGAGGGCAGATATGGTTTGGCTTCCGAAAAAAGACGGAGGCAAAAGACCTATCTGCCTTCTCCCATCGATGGGGAAGGTTCTTGACAAGATGACAGCTAGAAGACTTACACACTACCTAGAAACTACGCACAGAATAAACGACAAACAATACGGATTCAGACAAGGACACTCCACAATTGACGCAATCACACAAATTACAGACAGAATAATACAAAACAAAACGAACAAACAACACACACTACTTATTACACTTGACTTGAAGAACGCCTTCAACTCGGCGTGGGTCCCTGCGATAATACAAACACTCATCGACACATGTACACCACACAACATAAAACAACTCTGCCAAGATTTCCTGACGAACCGACAAATCAAAACAGAGGAAGTGACGAGCTTCACATACAGAGGTTGCCCGCAAGGCTCCAGCCTCGGTCCAACATTGTGGAATCTGCTGATGGAGGGCTGGTTCACAGCCATACACACAACAGGACTTATAACTGACGACGACGTAGTACAGGCTTTTGCGGATGACCAGATCCTAGCCATTACAGGTCAAAGTTTAAAAATTATAGAAGCCAAGTGGACGGGGGTCTGGGCAGCCTGCGAAGCTTGGGCTGAACGCAACAAACTTACATACAATACTAACAAGACGGGGTCAATGTTTATCCCGTACAAGCGGACTAGGCCACCAAGAATCAAAATACACAATACACCAATACACATTACTGACACTTTACAATACCTAGGACTTAAAGTTGATACCGGGCTCCTATGGCTGGAACACGTCAAAGCCAATAGACAGAAAGCTCTAGATATAGGGCATAAACTGTTTGTGATATCAGGTAGGGACTGGGGACGTAAACCACAGACACTCAAACGCATATACGAGGGGGCGGTGAAACCCATGCTGCTATATGGAGCGGAGGTTTGGGGAGGAAGAGCCAATGACTCGCGCATCCAGAAACAACTGGCTGCGTCGGAGAGGCCTTTTCTCCTTGCAATAACAAAGGCCTACAAGACGGCACCAAACTCAGCACTACATGTACTGGCCGGGGTGACACCGATCGCCGTAGACGCCAAGACCATACACAAAACATACACTGACAAAAGACACGAACTACACATGACCAAAATTTTCACTAAACAACTACCACATCCAACAAACAGAACAATCAAATTACTAAACACACAAGAACCAACAACAACACAAGTATACACAGACGCAAGCGACAAAGACGGGGACAAAACAATAGGGGTTTACATTAAAACACAGGAGGACACAGTTAAAAAGAAATATAAAATAAACACAACTCTACACATAAACAAACTCGAAGTAATAGCACTCATGATAGGCACAGACTTACTACTCAACAGCATACACAAATACAGAAACACACACATAACATTCAACACTGACTCTGCAAATACACTCCAGGCCTTACAAAACGGCAACAGCCGAGACACATTCATAGTAAAAATTAAGAAAAATCTTGAGCTGTTATTAAGCAATAATATTTTGTACAACATAGCGAAACAGCCAAGGGCCAGTGCAGGCATCAGAGAAGCACACAAACTCGCTACACTTGCACATGACGACCCAGATTACACTTTCACAATTACAACTAAAACAGACATAAACAGACTAAGACACACAGACATGATAACGACATGGCAACAAAGGTGGGACAGGGATACAAAGGGCAGGAAAACATACGACCTCATTAAAACAGTCAGAATCACACAACCGACACTTACATGGAAAACAACACAACTAATAACTGGACACGGACACATGAACCACTATTACTTAAGATTCAACCTCAGACAGACAGACGGACACTGCACACACTGTAATACATTAGAAGACCAAAAACACATTATACACGATTGCACACTACCACAGAGACACAACGCAAGACAAATACTGACACACAGATTAAACACGAAACAAATGACATACCCCCCGGAGGACATCGATCTGAACGATCGAGAGATCGTCAGCTGGATTAACCAATGGGGGGATGACATGATACTGGACGACGACACAGACACATAACTCAAACACATACATATCTGGTTCCTGCATTTGCTCTTGGCCAAAGCTTAGAGTTAGCCGACAATGTTACTTAAAACATTTGCATTAACTATCAATTATTTACCTAGTAGCAATACATGCAGACAACAAACGACCTATTGCGTAATCAATAGGACAGGGTCTTCTTTTCTTGCGACATTTTTGGAGTGTGGATGTTGGGATGGGTTCTCCTTGACAAGTGGGACGGTAGATAGTGGATAGATATCAGCCATATGCCGCAAGGTGGGTGGGCTGTCGTCCTCGAGGCTTGGCTCTCATTGATTTGGGGTCAAGTTGAGAGGGTGACAAATCTTCTCTTCTGTCCCTACCCACTATCTAGCGAAACCACTGCCAAGGGAACGGGATGGAAAAATTAGCGGGGAAAGAAGACCCTGTTGAGTTTGACTCTAGTCTGGCATTGTAAATAAAGATTTACAAGAGCTTGGAGAATTGAATAGAGTGTATTTTTCCTCTTTTGCTGCAATCCCCAAAAAGATATTTTTCAATTTGTGTTCTAATTGATTAGCAACGATCACGGCGTTTTTCGCTTTTCAGCTTTATGCAAGATGGGGTTTTTTAATGATATTCAGTCCACCTATGGGATATATGCAGTTGGGTTGTTGAAGAGATGGTCTAAAACTAAGATGAAATTGGCAAAAGAACGTAATAGAAGGATTTTCCTGCTAAAATGTAGAAAAGCAGGCGTTTTACCTGGTCATATCATACACTCGACCATTCCCATTGAAAATTTAATTTACAGACAAGATACACACACACACACGTGACTAGGAGTTTACTTAACAGGTTAGGATACAAATTGTTAAATATTGAAATCAATGTTAATCAAAAGTTGATTGTTACTCTTGAAAACAATCTCTTTAATTTGAAAATTGATATAATTAATCACACAAATGAATTCATTTGCAATAATTTCATTCATAAACAGTTGAGACACTATAATAGATCTTTTCATAATATTAAAAGAAAAAACATAAATAAATTTAATAACTTGAGAGATGAGTGGTACGGTACATTTCTTAAGACAAAGCCCTCTTGGATTAAGAACCTTTCTAATGTGAGTATCCCCCCTAATGTAGAGAAGTTTCTGTCGTTAGGTCCTAAATTCAGTGTGGAACCTCAATTAGGTATAGATATACCAATTAAATCCATCCTCTCTGATATCGATTACATTTCTTCTCTAATTCCGGACGTTGACAATAGAAGTCTTGCTGTTGCTAGGTCCATTAATGTTATCACTAATCATGCTCATAAAGATGATTGCCATCCATCTCCTTTTCGAAATTTGTTGTTTGAAGCAAGATGTTTCCCGAGAATGCACCCTGAGTTAATTGTTACTAAATCAGATAAGGGTAACGTGACGGTTGTTATGTTGAAGGAGGATTACCTCAAGTTATCTCAAGATATAATCGACAATGATTCTTCCTATGTTCCCCTCTCGAGAGATCCCAGTAGGACGATTCAATCCAAATCCAACACTCTTGTTAAGAGATTATATAATAAGAGACAGATTGATGAGATCACGAAGAAAAAATTAACTTCGTATAACTCCGTCATAGCAAAATTTTACACTCTTCCTAAAATTCATAAGCCTACCTTGGCAATGAGACCTATTGTCGCTTCTATCAACTCTTCTACTGAGTTTATTGCCTCTTTCCTCACAGATATCTTGACTAAGGCATACAGTAATGAGAATGAGTATTTCATTAAGGACTCCTTTCAGGTTTTTGAGTTATTTAACAGAAGAACTCTTCCACAAAACTATGTTTTGGTCAGTCTGGATGTGGTTTCACTTTTTAGCAATGTTTATTTACAAGCAGTCATACGTTCAGTTCACAAACACTGGCCATCCATTAGTGCGGTGTGTAATATTGATATTGACATGTTCATTGAGTTAATTGAATTCCTGTTCAGTTCTACCTGCTTTTCTTTTAATAATAAATTTTACAAACAGACTTTTGGTACTTCTATGGGAGCTAGTATTTCTCCGATATTAGCGTGCTAAGTAATGGATGATCTGTTGGACGTGGTCCTTCCGGTACTTCCTTCCAATGTACCTTTCATCAAGAAATATGTAGTTGATATAATCCTGGCTTGCCCTGTGGACTCCACCCAAGATCTCCTTTTCACCTTTAATAGCTATGATCCTTATATTCAGTTTACTCTCGAAACAGAAAACTCTAACATGGCTGTCCCCTTTTTAGATACTTTATGGACTAGGTCTCCTGATAATGTGATTATAATTGATTGGCATAGAAAACAAAGTAGCTCTGGGAGATATCTCAACTACAATTCTTACCATAAATTTAGCATAAAGGTTAACTTGGTTAAACAAATGACAGCTAGAGTTATGAACCTCTCTGACCCTATGTTTAGAACTGAGAATCGTGATATTCTCTTCAATTTGTTCCTGGACAATTCCTATCCAAAACAGTTACTAAGAAAGATCATCTTCAACACGTCTTCTGTTTTATCACATACTTCAATACAATCAATTGACGCAGCAGGTGCAGCTGAGTTGAATCCTCTCTCGGCCTCTAGAACGATTCCTTCCGTTTTAACGGTTTCTCTGCCTCATATAAGGGAAATTACGCCCAGACTTACTAGGATTTTTTCACAATACTTACAGAATGTTAGGTTTGCCTGCAGGAGTTCCTTGATTGTTGAGTCAATTTATAGTCCTTTAAAAGACAAGATACCTGTCGTGGACTGCAGTAATGTTGTTTATAAGCTGTGTTGTAACAGTTGTGGCCTCTCATATATTGCTCAAACCTCCCAAAAAATTTCCAGCCGTGTATCCCTCCATAAAAGTGATATAAGGTTACATCCTGAAAGATGTTCTCTGGCTAATCATGTCTCCTCGTTGGATCATGTCATTGATTTTGAAGGAGTTAAAATCGTTTCTCATGAGAGAAGTTATAACAAAAGATTGTTTTTGGAAATGGCCTTCATCTTCCAATAGTGTAATACATAGCGTCATTAACCTTACTACCACAAAAATCTAAAGACAGGTATGAAAAACAATATGTACAATATAAGCAATGGGCTGAAGACAACAAGATACATAAATATTCAGAAAATGTTTTACTGGCATATTTTTCACTACAAGGAAAATCATTAAAAGCTTCAACACTTTGGTCTAAATATTCAATGCTACTCACAATGATACAAATGAAGGACAATGTCGATATTAAATATCCAAAGTAGATTGCATTTCTAAAACGTCAAAATGCCGGATACAAACCAAATAAAGCTAAAACTTTTACAAGAGAAGAAATAAATACATTCTTAATGGAAGCCCCCGATGATGTTTTTTTATTAATGAAGGTAAGAAATGAAATCCCATGCAAATAATTCAATTTTTGATATAAAATATTCATAGGTAGTCCTTGTTATTGAAATTTCTGGAGCATGTCGATGTGATGAGCTTATTAAAATGACTATGGATGATATTGAAGAGAAAGATAATCTTTTAGTCATAAATATCCACACTTCAAAAATGTATAAACAACGAACTTTCGTTATCAATACTGCAACAGGTAACGGCCCAAATTTTGTTCAAATCGTTAAAAAGTATATCTGTCTACGTCCTAAAACTGAGCATAAACGATTTTTGGTATGCTTTAAAGCAGGCAAATGTATACATCAAGTGGTTGGCAAAAATAGTATATCCAAAATACCACAAAAAATTGCAGAATATCTCAATCTTCCAAATGCCGAACATTACACAGGGCACAGTTTCAGAAAAACTTCAGCAACTCTGTTAGTAAACGCTAGTGGGGATATTTTAGCTCTAAAACAGCATGGCGGTTGGAAATCAACCAATATCGCAGAAGGTTATGTAGAACAATCTTACACAAAAAAAGAAAAATTTCTGATCAAATTATGGGAAATAATGTAGAACCTGAACTTGATCAAAAGCAGCCAAGCACTTCTAGAAATTACCACCATTACAATCTGCTAAGCGAAAATATTTCAAATACTAAAGCTCCTGTCCAAACCCTATCTTCTTCCAATGGTGTTCATATAAGTGCTGCTCAAAACTGCACATTCAATATTAACAAATAATTCTAAAATATAGTTAAACAATACTATGTACTTAATTGTATAACATATATTGATTAATTTGTTTAATAAATAACTCTTATGTTCTTAATTATATTCGTTACCTATTTGTGTCGTAAATAAATTTTGCAACAAATATGGAAGGCTGAAATTGATTGGGACACGCCCTTGTCCCCTCCTATTTCAGATTCCTGGCAGCAGTTAAAGTCAGAACTCCCTAAACTTTCCGAAATTTCCTTACCTAGGTATATCCTTGCAGATACGTATACTAGGTGCGAATTGCATGGTTTCAGTGACAGTAGTGAAGTTGGCTATGGGGCTGCCATTTTTTTAAGAGTTGAAACTCTATTTTAGTATCTATTTTAGTTTCCCTGCTTTGCGCAAAAGGTCGTGTTGCGCCTCTAAAAACAGTTTCATTGCCAAAACTAGAGCTTACCGCGGCTCAGCTACTTGCAGATCTAATATTCTTTGTGAAAAATACTTATTCAGCGAAGCTGAATTTTGACGAAATATTTGCTTGGACTGATTCCCAAGTTGTCCTGGCTTGGCTAAATTCCCCTCCTTGTCGTTGGAGGACATTTGTTGCAAATCGAGTTAGCCACATACAAGATATCGTTCCCTACTCATCTTGACGTTATATGCCATCCGCATTAAATCCAGCCGATGTCGCTTCGAGAGGCACAATCCCCTCAAATGTATTGCCTTATGATTTGTGGTGGAATGGACCACCTTTTTTGTCTCTTTCTAGAGACAAGTGGTATAACAAGTCTTTTTCTAAGCAACTAGGCGAATGATGTTCAGAGATCATATCCAGCGAAGAGAAAAAATTGTCTTCGAGGTCACGACAGCAATCGAACCAATAGATGCGTTATTGGAAAGATTTTCTACCTTGTTTACTATTCAAAAAATTCTTTCCTACTGTTTTCGATTTTTTACAAATTTTCAAGTACGTAACATACCAAGCGGAAAATATTTCAGCAGACCCACTCTAGACGAGTTACAGAGAGCCTTAATGTGGCTCGTGAAACATGTTCAAACCACAGTTTTTTCCAATATCATTTCCATGATAAAACAAAATAAATTGTTTCCAAAACCATTTCGCAAACTCTCGGTTTTCCTTGATTCCAATGGTTTTCTCAGGGCGGGCGGTCGCCTGAGAAACTCATCAGATTAACCATTTTCAGTAAAACACCCACTATTATTACCTAGTTCACATCGTCTTACTGCGGTCATAATAGAATATTTCCATAAAAAATATCTTCATCCAGGATTAAAAACTTTGCACCATATACTTTTGCAACAATTTTGGATTATTTCGGCCAGAAGGGCCATTGAAAAAACACTAAGTAGTTGTGTAAAGTGTTTCAGAGCACGTCCTAAGACGTATACCCCTCCTACTATGGCGGATTTGTCTAGCTATAGAATATCCCAGTTAGCTGCATTTTCCCACGTACCGTTAGATTTTTGCGGCTTCTTTTTGATTACGCCCTTAAGAGGCAGATGTATCACAAAAAATTCAAATCTTACGTTTGCGTATTTGTATGCACTTCAACAACGTCGGTTCATTTAGAGCTGGCAGTGCATCTCACCACAGAGAGTTTCATTGCTTGTTTTCGGCGATTTGTTGCAAGGCGAGGTTCGGTGGTTTCCTTCTAAAGCGATAATGGGACTAACCTTGTTGGCGGGTATAATCAGCTACTTGAGCCGGCAAAACAAGCTTCTGAAGAGCTTGCGCTAAAGTGGAGGTTCTCTCCCCCTACTTGACCATATTTTAACGGTTTAGCGGAGGCTGGCGTGAAAAGTTTCAAAACACACCTAGTTCGTGTGGTTGGCGATCAAATACTCTGTTATGACGAAATGCACACAATAATATGTGAAATTGAGGCAGTATTAAACAGTGGTTCTTTGTATTCCCAGTCGTCAGATCCAAACGACTTAATATCTCTCACGCCGGCGAACTTCGTTACCTTGAAAAACTTGGTTCCTATAAGCCCATCACCTGATTTTTCTAATTTCAAATTAAATAGATTAGACCGCTGGCAGCTAATTCAAAAATTAGTAGCCGATTTTTGGAAAAGATATTACACCGATTATCTTAATACTTTACAACAGTGTACAAAGTGGATTAAGACTGCAGTAGGAATAAAACTTAATGATTTGGTCTTAATCCAATGCGATACCACATCGCCATTAAAGTGGCCCCTCGGTCGAGTTATAGAGCTTCATCCGGGACGCGATAATTACGTGCGAGTTGTGACAGTAAAAACTGCAACCGGACAGCTTCGCCGCCCGATCGTTAAACTGTGTCCCTTGCCCAATCAGGACAAGGGGCAGTTATAAAAGCAATATATATATATATATATATATATATATATATATACCTTGATTTTTTTGTATTAATTATTATTAAAGTTATATAATTATTATTTATGAAGTTTATCTATGATTGAAATTTATCTATGTTTTAAATTGTTGAATTGGCTAGCTCAGGGTAAAATGATTTGTTTTATTTAGTTATTAATTTAATGGAGAGCATGAGAACACTCTACTCCCGTTGGATTCTGGATTATTAAAATATATGAAATTTGTATTTACCAAATATTACATTACCATTCTCTCCTCCAAAAATACTGTGAGTAATAGCGCGGAACATACTCATTTGACCTCTATGATATCATTCCTTTTTCTATCATCAGCATATGACATAAATAAAATGCAGAAGAGTCTAAATTTAGTTTATATAATTACGAATCATCATCAAATTGAAAAACATTATAATTATTAAGGAAAAAACTTCTGTTAAGCAAATTATTATTACAAACTACGATACATAAATTGAAAATTCTTATACATAGAAAATTATTAGTGGTGAAATTTGGCCAAATTAGTTAGATATGTCTGAATTGTTTTAAATGGTACCATATAAATTATTTATACACTGACCTGTTCATAACACTTGAAAGTTTCTTTGTGCACTCTGTTCCTGTTCTCCCCTGGAATGAAGCTGGACTCTCTTCAAATCGTGGAAACAAACTCGATAGTTTGTATTGCAGGTAAGTCGAGAAAGTTTTATTAAATTGTTCTTTAAATTTGACTTAAAATGTTTTACGATGATACTAAATGTTTTTTATCTAATACTTGTGACTATAATGTAGTAATTTGATTAAAATTTACGCATAGCGTCCCTTCTCAAATTTTAATTATTTGTATTTTCCACAAATAATTATTATTCACAGATATTTTCTGCTATAAATGTTTATAAGGTTATAATTTAGCATTTGTATTCGGTTTTGACCTCAATTTCAAATAATTTCCGCTTATTTTAATTAAATTTTAGAAAAAATTTCTTACATGTACATTTTCTTTCGCATCACACCACACACTTCTTTCTTTTCGCCCAATCAACAAACTTTTGTTGCTAGTTTTGTTATTTGAAACAAAACACTAACAAGTTGCTAGATATATCTTAATCTTTTTATTTAATGTTTAATATTTAATTTTATTGTCTTCCTCTTATTCCTATTGTTATTAATTATTTGTGTAAAATTTCAAAATAATTCATTATACCTATTTTCATGTGAAATATTTCCAAAAATATACCTTATATTTATATACAATGATAATATCTATCCCACTTTAAATTTAAATATCAATGAATTTACAATCATTACCTCCTTAAAATCTTTCAAAATGCCTTTCAATTCATTTCTAATATATATGATTTAACAATTATCTCATATAAACTTGTCCCATCATTTAATACAGTTACAGTTTTTTAAACATTCTATCCGCTTTGAAAATATTCAATACTTCAAGACGTAAAATACTTCTGTGGTTGAATATATTTCTGCCATTTTAATTCTATGTTACATGACATGAAGTTTGTATTGACAGTTCAATGATTTCATTTCAACAAATGTGACAACTTGTCTGTATATTAGTATCAAATATCCTGTTTATTATCGTCTAATAATAATTTTATGTTCTTTTCAGATTCATTTTGATATTCTAGATAAAATATACAAATGATCAACTGTGCTGCTAATAAAAAAAAATGATTTTATAATTTACCAAGGGAATGGATTAAAATTTATGACTCACAATGTTTACAATCTGAAATTTAAGGTAACGATTTTCAATATTACTGGTGTATTTATATAGTTATAAAGGATAATTGATATCATAGGTGTTTGATTTGATATGAGATATATTTCTTACTTGTAATTATACGTAGAAATGATAATTCTATCTGTCTGAAGAAAGTAATATCCATTTACCATCTGACAAAGTTACAAATTTCATATATTTGTCTCTTCAATATTTCCTACGATAAGTTCAATATATATATATATATATATACATATATATATATATATATATATATATATATATATATGTTTCATTTGGTTGTATTCAATTTAATAAGGATTAATAGTATTGCTATTTTAAATGACAGATTTTTTGCTACTTCTGGAAACTATATATCGGCCATCTAGCTAACAGCAATTATATAACTCGTGCTTCATGACCATTCACCCCATAACAGAATAAGATCAAAGATTGAAAGAAACCATGAGTATTGTTCTCCTACACATCACGTTACAAAGTCGCATTCAGAAGATATTTTTCTTTCTTTAGGTTAACATCCATGCCAGAAATGAATGCCTTTGCTATCATATCAGCGGAGAACATATGATTTTATCGATCACTGATCCATCTTCATAAAAATTCCAATGATGCAGACTTGACTTTCGAAAACATAAAGTTTCATAAAAAAACCCAGTAAAAACTTGTGTAAAACACAAAAACAATAAAAACTAGGACATGGAGACTATATACAAACTTATCTTTCTTACCTTGCTACCAGCAAGAGTTTTTCGCCCATAATAACAATAACTATTATTCCAAGGGAAAATGAAAGGCAACTATTCTACGAATCAACCATTGCTAACAGGCCTTTGACTTGTAGAAAACGTGCAATTACTTTAACATTTTATGTACAAGTGAAGATGAAACGATCATAATCGAAAATATTGAAATCTGATTCAGATACAACAGAAATTAAAATTAATAATGCAGTACATGATGTAATTTCAAAAGCATCCGTTGAAATTAGAATGAAATTCAAAATAGTTTAAAAGAAACGCGTCAAATTTTCATATAGTTAGTAATTAGGTTATTTTATGCAAGGGATTTCAGGAATTTTAATAAATAGTAAATAAGTTATGTTAATATTTATATGTATAAAAATCTTTATCTCTATATGCTAATTTCTAATACAAAAGTGTCATTTTCATGTTTCATATACGGCTTAAAAATCCATAGTAATATAAACAGTGAATCGTCGTTAATCACACAATATCTATACAATTCATACGATTTAGAGAAGTTTCGATAGCAACCCGCAACGAGATAGATTATGAGGAAAATCAAAAAAGTCAGTTGGATTTTAGAATGTCAAAGTTGAAAGTCGTATTATAATTGATCTCGTCAATAAGAACGATACAAAAAGTTGATACTGAAAGTATAATAGAAAGAAATTTAAACCAATTTTATAATAATAATAATAATTTGAAGATAATTGCAATATACAGGAGAGAAAAGTTATTCTGATTTAAAAACGTCAAAAAAAGAGGCAAGGGATATCGTAATTTATTTCTACAAGGACGATAAAACACGTTTATATTTGATAAACATGGAAATTTAAACAAATTTCATAATCATCAGAAGAAAAGAGAAGATAATTGTATATCCAGTTAAAGGATAGATATCTTGGGAAAGAAATCAAGGCATTGCATGTGAAATTTAAGAAGAGCTTTTCAATAATATTTTGGACAGTACAACAGAAAGAAATTGATAGTGAAGATTAGTTTGAAGTGGATACAAACTTAGTAAATAAAAGGTACCATTTTAAAATATTATATTAGAGATCTTTAAATCAAAAAAGGCTTTTATTTAAAAAACATTTTAATTGTTCCATAGTAATAGTAGTTTATTTTTTTGTAGTATATCTGTATACATTTTATGTTTATACATTTCTATGTTTTGAAAAAAATTCCTGAAACCATAATTTTGTTCATTTTAATTTCACAAACCAATAATTAGAGTAAAGAATGGCGCACTTGAACCCTACCCTTTGATAGAGTTGGTATGCATACTTAACGATTATTCAATCACAAATAATAAAATGATAATAAATATTGAAACCAATACAAATTTGGCGGCCCAACGTGTGGTGAATTAAGAATTTTTTCGTTTAAAAACATTAGAATTAGATACAATTAAAATGGCAAAGAGAATGATGCTAAGGGACGGAAAACAAATAGGTTTAGAAGGCAGATCAGATGAGGAACAAGAAGAAAGGAGACGTGGAATGGGAGATTTAGATGAAGAGGAACAAACCTTAATAGATAAAGAAAGTGAAGAATCGAGGGAACAGCAGGATAGTAGACAAGACAGGCAGGATAGTGTAAGCAGAGGAGATCAAATAATGGAATTTTTCATTAATTTGAATGGGAAGATAGATAATATGAGGGGAGATTTGAATGGGAAGATAGATAATATGAGGGGAGATTTGAATGGAAAGATGGACAAGATGAATGGGAACATGAATGATTTAAATGGAAACATGAACAGGATGGAAAAGAAAATAGAAGAGGTGAAGATGGAAGGTTTGAAGGAAATTAAGAAACTTAGGGAGGAAAATGAAGAATTTAGGAAGCAGATAGATAAGGTGAAGGAAGATACGGTTGAACAAAATAAACATTTGCGTATAGAAATACAAGAAAATGAGATCCGAATTAGTGAAGGGATAAAAAACATATGATAGAAGAAATTCATGAATTAGGGAAATGTATAAATGAAAATTTACCGGGAACTATTCAGGCTGAAGTTGCAAAACAAAATGAAAATATAACAAAAGAATTGAAATACATTAAATTTCAATGACAACCAATAGAGGAAGTAATGCAGAGCTATCAAGAAAAAGTAAAAAAAAAATTCGATGACTTAGATGATCTAGTAGAGGAAAAAACAGGTACATGCGTTGAGCAGATGAATAGGAAACTGAGGGACACTATGGAAGAAATGGAAGAGAATATAAGGAGAAATAGTGGAGGCATAATATATGCAGGAAATACGAATAACATAGAAATAGGAGTTAAATTTGATGGAAACATAAATACAATACATCCCAAAGTCTTTATTAAAATAATTAGAAGCAAAGTAAAAGGAATTAGGGACATTGTAGAGATGAAAATAATAATTAGGGGAATCTTATTGGGTCATGCGTTATTATGGTTTTGTAATAGGGAGGAGCAGATTAATAAATTCGAGAAACAATTTTTAATGTATTTTTGGGGGGAAATACAGCAAGTTAATTTAAGGGAACGTCTCTATTTTGAGAAATTTGATTACAATAAAAGTAAAAATTTAAATAATTATGCAATGCAACTTGATAATATAGCCCAATATCTTGAACCAATTATGAAAGAGGAAGAATTAGTGTTATATGTTGGAAGACATTTTAATACAGAAGTGTCTGAAACCATAGCATTACATGACATCAAAACGATGGACAATTTGTCAAACTACCTGCAGAGAGTGGAACGAAGCATGCAAAATGGAAATTGAGTGAACAGATACCAAAGAGACATTAGAAATGAATACACGAGAAATGATAGACAGAGAGAAAATGGACATTTTAGAAGAGATAATTATGATAGGTATGAAAATGGAAATTATATAAATAGAAATTATGAAAACAAAGGAAATTATGGAAATGCAAATAGGAATAATGGCAATGAAGAGAGAAATTATAGAAATGGAGACAGAAGTAATGGGTACAGGCAGCACGATAATAGAGGAAATTTTGACAGGACAAATTATAACAGAGATCGAAATGGAAATTGGCAACAAAATAGAGGTAACAGGGATTATGATGGAGAAAGAAGAAATCAGGGACAAAACAATTGCAGAGAAGTTAGAGACAGGGAATATGAAAGAGGAGGCAGAGATAATGAGGACAGAAGACAAGTAAATACGGTGATTCAGAACAATCAATCTGAAATTGCGCTGAATCCAAGTGATGATAGGGATTTTGCCTAAATCGCTCCTACGGTCATAATATCATCTATTTTTCCAAATATGAACATCCAAGAGAATTTAGAGCTGACGATAGTAACTTAGAAAAGATAGAAAAAATTAAATTAATTTTTGTAGAGGGTATATTTCAAGGGAGGTTATGTAAGATACTTATAGATACCGGATCAGAAGTAACATTAGTTAATCACCATATAGTGGAAAATATAAAGGAGGATGATGAAATTTCATTAGTAGGGGCGAACAACAAAAAGTTATATGATACGAACAGTACCATTGTAGCAAATATAGAAATCGGTAATTGTAAATATAAATTTCAGATGTTAATTATTAATAATTTAAGTTATGATATAGTGTTAGGAACTGATGAATTGGATAAACATCAAATGATTATTAATTATCAACAAAAGTGTTTGGAATGTAATGAAAACAAAATATCCTTTGAAACAAAGTGGAAAGAAGACATTTTGATGGAAAAGGAATGTAATATGAATTATGTACAAAATATAGATCTGGAGAAAATATGTACAAGAAAACATGCAATAGAAGTTCTGGAGCTGATTAATAGGTATACAAAATTATTTAACGAAGAAGTATGTGATGCCAGGGATTATGTCCATAAATTGGAAGTGAGACCTGAAATTAGGAATTTCAAAATGAAAACATACCCTATCCCATACAAATTAAAAGAAGAGGTATATCAGGAATTAGAGAAAATGCTTCAAGATAAAATTATAGAAAAAAGTGATTCTCCATATATAAGTGCTATTACTTGTGTGAGAAAAAAGTCTGGAGAAATAAGGTTATGTCTAGATGCACGTAATATTAATTTATACACAAAGAAACAATATGAAAGTCCGATGAATGTAGATGGTATATTTGGGAGAATAACAAAGGCTAAAGTGTTTACAAAATTGGATCTTAAACATAGTTTCTGGTTGATTCCCTTGGATCAGAACAGTAGACAATATACTGCATTCATGATTGATGGGGTGGTTTACCAATTTTGTGTAGTACCATTTGGACTTCAAAGTTCATGTGCAGCATTGGTCAAGACTCTACATTCTATCTTGAATAAATATGAACATTTCATTCTTCTTTATATTGATGACATTTTGATCTATTCTCAAGATGAAAATATACATAAGCAACACTTAAATATAGTTTTGGGTGAACTGGAAAAGGCTGGATTAAAATTAAATTTTGAAAAGTGTCAATTTTATAAACAAGAAGTAAAATATTTGGGATATGCGCTATATACTACAGGAATAAGTATGGACCCTGAAAGAATTGAAGCTATCATGGAATTTAAGACTCCAACCAATTTAAAACCTTTAAGAGGTTTCTTAGGAATATTGAACTATTTCAAGAGACTTGTACCTGACTTAAGCCAAAAAGAAATTCCACTCATCGAGTTGCTTAAGAAAAATGTAAGATGGCAATGGACAGAAGAAAAGGAAAAAGCTTTTCAAGAATTAAAAAGAATATTTACACAAAATTTGAAGGTGTATCACCCACAATATGACCAACCAATTATAGTAAAAACAGACCCCTGAGGACAAAAACGAAAAATGGAAGAAAATAACAGCTTAATGACACTAAGAAAGAATCTCTTACTACAGAAAGCGAAAGCTATATTGAGAATGAGCAAGGAAGCTATGCAGGCTTTGTAAAAAAGAAGCAATAGAATGGTGGGTCGAGAAAAGTGCAGTGCCCAGTCAAGAGGTGATAGACGTTATAAACATACTTTACAGGCCCCACAGGGAAGAAGTGGCCAAGTACTTAGCTATTGAGTGGAAATACACCAAAGTAAGATACGGGCAACCTATCCTAGAAAGGAGAAATGTGGCCACTAAGACAATCCTCACTGATATCAACAAGAACCTTCACGAACCCCTGGTGAAATCAGTATTGTTCCCACATTTAACTGTGCCTGATCCTAGAATAACACCAGCTCTTGCATCCAAAATAAAAGAAGTCTTGAACGTTTCAATCACATCTAAGATGAGCTTGATGAGTCAAATTAGGATAATCTTAAACAACCTGGAGCCCAAGGTAAGATGCTTGCCTCTGATCCCCGGTTCCTATGACTCGGCTGCCTCATTCAAACACGCTATATGCCACAATAATTTTGTGATACGTTCAGCCGCAATAAAGCCAGAAGAACAAACAAAAGATTCTAGGAAGCTCTACGAATCCATAGCCAATGTAATGGGAACAATAATTTACGAATCAAAAAAAGAAAAATGGGACATAGACACCATATATGAAGCTGTAACTAATGTGTCTGTGAGAGGACGTTCTATAAAAAATCTGCTGGACCAACTGAAATCGTACAATTCTATTGAACTCAAATTTTTGCGTGCATTGTTCGAAAGAGAAGACACCTTAGAGGTCAACAGAAAAGGCTTCATCACTTGTCCTCAGATAACACCCGTAATAATAGTGGAAAAGGAAAACGAAATAGGAACCAGCATGTTCTTCGAGAGTGGGAAGCAAACTGTGAATTTCAAGTTTGGTGACATGAGAGGAATTTTTAACCACAGCGAAGGTCAATTGTTTGATGTGAGTTGCAATTACACTGCGAAAAAAGAGCTGACAGAAACATTAGCAAGGATTGCTGCTCACATACGATATGGGTTCACTACAAGTAGGAAGCGAACTACTGGAGAAACTATGAGGAAAATTAGAAAGAACCCTCATGTTATAATAGGAGTGACGAAAGACGATTATAAGAAAATTCGATACAGGAAAGAACAAATAACATATGGAAACTTAACATTGACTGACAAGGCAGAATACAGAGAGACTGGAGCAATCAAATTGTCTATTGATGTTGACGGTGATCTATATATACCTGGCACCAACCAGGTCATTCCAGTTGAGGTTGACAGGAAAAAGCTCCAAAGGTACTCAGCAGACATAGAATGCCATTATCGCCCATTGTTGAAATACTACCAATTGAAGCAGATGATAGAGGAAATGTTCGACTTTTACCACAAAAATTGGTGGGAGACAAGAAAAAGGATAGCGAGAGCTGACTACAAATGGGAAAACGAACACATTACCCACTACTTAGGGTCCCAGAAAAGGTCTGTGTCTAGAACATTTAGACGAATATTAGGTGAAATAGCCCAAAAAGAGGAGTTTAACAAACAATAATCATTTGCCTACATATTCGTTTTTGCTGAGCCAATGGGTGCAAATTTTTCTGACAACAAAATCAAGCTTCCTTGGGACTACATCGTCGACATTAATGCCAGCACAGGTATTTTCAGGTACTCCTCCAATAGAGAACGTTACATGTTGTTTCAAAAACCCATAGAGGAAGAGGCTGAAAGAATCGACCTGGGAAGCTTATACACTGGGTTTCTTCAGGGATATAGAATAAGCAGCTTGATAGATGAAAACAGCAGATTGGTCAGCCTTGATTACCTTGATAGAAACCATAATAAAATACCGGAAGGTACTTCCTTTAGAATATACATGAATGGCAATGAGCGAAAAAGTGGTATTGGGTCCTATTTACACGTCTTTTAGATATGTCCATTGTAAATGGTTGGATAATACACCGAAGGGTAAATAACTCAGATATGCCTTTACTCACCTTTAGACGAAATATTGCAATGGCTTACCTAAAACATGGAATTAAACCAGCAATGGGATGTCCGCGTCCCTCTTCCTTGTCGGCTTCCAAAGTTATCGTTGACGTCCGATATTATTGTAAAGCCCAATTTATGGAGTCACGGGGACAACAAAGAAGATGCCAAGGACAAAATTGCAAGTCAAAACCTTTAACATTTTGCATAAAATGTCAAGTAACACTATGCAAACAATGTTTTATTTCTTACCATACTAAATGATTTTTTAAAATTTTACATGCAATAACAAAAAAAATGTTCAGTTTCCTTTAAAATGTTTGTTCGTTTCAATAAAAAAATTTTATAAGATAATATTGTATTATTCGTTGAAATCATAACTTTAAAACATCCAAATAGTCTTGAACAATAATGATACTTTAAAGGACGAGCGTCCTATTTTCAGGACGGCCTATATTTTCAAAACTTCTGAACATGTTTTTATTTCGTATTTTTGTATCTTTCTATAATTTAAATTAAACAAGTTACTTGAAAAAAAAACGGTAAGATTTCAAATTTTTAAAAGTTGGCACCTAATGGGATAAGTTATAAAAAGGTTGCTCCTCCTAGAAGACAGTACAATAGCGAAGATGAAGAGCAGTCAGAAGATTTATTTATTGGGATAATACGTGCGATAGACAATAAAGCGGTAGATCGTATAACTTCAGAATTTAATCAAATAGTAAAAATTGGAAAAAAATAAATAATATTTAAAATTGATACTGGTGCTGATGTAAATATATTAAACCATACAATGGCTAAAATTCTGGGAGTGTCTATTGCACATTCTATATTAACATTAAAAAATCACGACGGACCTCCTATAGAAGTACTAGGGAAGACAAAAATACCCTGCAAAATAGAACTAATTGAAAAGATTGCTGAGTTTCAAATAGTTAAGTGCAATTCGCCGTGTATAATTGGCTTGCTGATGATCAACCTTGGTTTGTTAAAAATAGTACAAGCTATCGGAAATGATACAATGAAACAAATGCTGGCCAAACATGAAGATTTCTTCTCTGGATTTGAAGAGCTTACGGACTATACTACTTATAAAATTAAGTTGAAAGACAATTGTCAGCCCATTGCAGAATACCCTAGAAAAATACCTATCGAAATAGAAGATGAAGTAAAAAAAAGATCTTCAGAGAATGAAGCAGATAAGCATAATTAGAAAAGTGAAAGAACCTACAGAATGGGTTAGCTCTATGGTAGTCGTAAAGAAACGAGACAATTCATTGAGAATCTGCTTAGATCCACAAAGCTTGAATAGATTTATGATCCGAGAGCGAGACCGATTACCAACATTTGAAGAAGTTGCCTCTGACATGAATAATGCTAAAATATTTTCGATCCTAGATGCAAACAAAGGATTTTACCTTTTTATCTGTGGCTCGCGAAAGCGAATACTTGACAACGTTCAATGCTGGAAAGTATGGGAGGTATTGCTACAAGCTGATACCTTATGGTATGTGCTCTGCACCCGAAGTGTTCCATAGAACTTTCAGTGATATATTTTTAGAGAATTGCCGGGTGTCCAGGTCTATTTATATTGATGATGTCATTGTTTATGCTGATAATGAAGAAGAACATCTGAAGAGGTTAGAAGCTGTCCTCCGAAGAGCTGCAGAAACAGGTATCAAGTTTAATAAAAACAAGTGTAAGTTTGGCCTTAGTGAGGTTAAATATTTGGGTCACATTTTTAGTGCAAAAGATCTTAAACCAGATGATAGTAAAGTACAAGGTATTTTAGACATGAAAGAACCTAGCAACAAAGAAGAACTACAACGTTTGTTGGGCACGGTTACCTATCTTAGTAAATTCTTACCTAACATTTCAGATATTACTGATTCTATGAGACAGTTATTAAAGATAGATGCTGCTTTTGCGTGATCAGAAAATGAAACAAAATATTTCTATAAACTTAAAGATTTACTCATTCAAAAATCTGTTCTGAAATATTTTGTAGTCAATAAACCTGTGGTCTTGTCTGTTGATAGCAGTAGCGTAGGTTTGGGCGCAATGCTATTTCAAGTTAATTTACCTGTAACATATGCCTCCAAAGCTCTTACTACTAATCGAAGAATGTGGGCTCAGATTGAGAAGAAGCTCTTGGCCATCGTGCATGGTTGTGAGCGATTTCATCATTACAATAAAACAGTAATTATTGAAAGTGATCACAAACCGTTGGAAAACATTATTTAGAAATATCTCAGAAGAACTGTTGTTGGCAGATGCTCTTTATCGAAATTATAAGCCAGAAGTTAGTGAATTATCAGAAATTGATGAGGAAGTTAATTTACACATTTGTATGATTGTTAATAATTTACCTTTTTCTGATAATAAACTGGAATTATTTCAAAAAGAAACTGAAGGTGACAAAGACGTGTTCTTAATAATGGGTTATGTGCAAAATGGATGGCCTGAATATATTAAAATCATCATTCAATAAGAAATGAATTATTTGTTGTAAACAAATTATTATGCAGAAATGAAGAAATTGTTGCTCCGAAAAGTTTACGTTCTGACATGCTTCTTCAACTCATTCACTTTAATCATTTAGGAATTGAAAAATGTAAATTCGGGCTAATAAAGTATTATTCTGGCCCCATATGAGCAAAAAAATTGAAAATTTAGTTAAAAAGTGTAACAATTTATGAAGTATGTAAGGGTATCATTGTTTATCTTATTAGAAAAAGAAGAGATTATATAAAATATGATTTATCTCCTTCTCATCATTTGAGTGAAGTAGAGAAGCCGAGTAACCACTATTTTTCTATTTTATGAGGTCAGAGATTACGTTGTATTGTGTGTGTTGTTTTTTATGTGTTTATCGATATAAAATAAAAATATGGAAGAAAAACAAAAAAGAACACCAAACTTCACTAATTCAGAAGAAAGCTTGTTGGTGCAGCTAGCTAAACAATATAGAGATATTCTGGAAATTAAAAAGAGCGCAAAAAAGGAGTGCTGGATCAAAATTGAATCCGAATTTAATTTGAAAAAGTCGTTTACTTTTCGAAAATATTAAAAAAAGAACAAAAAAGATGACAGCGGAAGAGAAATGCTATAGATAAGCGACAGGGGGAGGGCCACATATGGAATTTCCATTAGATACTGTTGTACGAATTTCTCTTTAAATTCGTACAAAAGTCGGTCCGACACTGGTATAATATTTGAGTGCAAATGTTAAACACTTGCTGGTCTAGTTCGCTTTCCCGTTAAAAACTTACTTGTTCGTTGACAATGTCATAGAAGGTACCGGAAACTTTGAAAGGGTTTGGATTTTTAAGTACTCTTGGAATATCTTCAAAATAAGTTCAGGCAATCGTTATGAAGAAGCAATCAGGCTGTGTTGTTTATAAAGACAACCGTGGAGGACCTAGGAAGTTTAAATATACTGAAAAAGATAGAATTAAAGTTAAAAATCACATAAGCTCTTTTCCAAAAGATGTTTCACATTACAGTCGTTTGAAATCTGAAAAAGAGTACCTCAGTCTGGACTTAAACTGTATGTTTAATGCTTTCTTAAAAAAGTATCCTCAAAGAGGTATCACATACAAGTTCTACCGGAAAGTTTTCTTATAAAAATATATAAAAAACAGCTCGAGTTACTCCACAGAAAAGCTGGAAGAGCTATTTCTGATATGAAAAATGATACAGTGTCCAGCACATTACCTGACAGCCAGGTTCGTAACATCGTAATGGATCTTGAAAAGGTGTTAGATTTGCCTAAATTGACACAGTGATATGTATTACTTGCGCCATCTATCATGCTACAATTTCAACATTCATATAACTGACACGAATGTTGCCGTAATATGCTTGTGGCACGAGTGAAACTCGGGTCAAAGTGGGAATCAGATGACATCTTGCATTTTGCAGGCCTTAGACACTGGTTTACTTCCAAATAGAAAGAAACATCTTGTTGTATGGAGCGATAATTCCTCAGGACAAATTAAAAACAGAATGTTGTTTTTTTGTACATGTTTATAGTAGAAACGGGTATGTTTGATTCGGTTACACACAAGTATCTAGTATCTGGGCATAGCTTTTCTGTTGCTGATCGTGATTTTGCGATTATTGAGAAAATAAATCGAGTTGCCAAATTGCAGGCTACGCAAGATCTTGAAAATATGAATAAAGAAGCAAGGCCTTCAAAGCATTTTAAAGTTTTGAATATGTGTGACCGTTTCTTTGATTTTGAAAAAAAGCTACTGAATGCATTAACACAAAAAAAATTGCTATTACTCAGATTTCTTTGATTAAGGTAACAAAAGAAGAGCCTGGTTACGTATCTTGTAAAAAGAGCTTTTCCGATGTATGTTCTTGGGATAAGTTTCAAGTCCTTTAACAAAGCAAAACAATGAGAGACATTGCTAACGTGGAATTACAAAAACTTCCATCTACTGTTCCACTGGCCTCTAAGAAGAATAAAGACCTGGAAAAAGTGATTGAATATGTTGACATAAACAATCAGGAATTTTTCCGACAGCTTTGTCAATAAACTCAGTGTTGTGTTTTGGCACTTAGATTATGGTTACAGCTTAATGAACACACATCCAAGACTCTTAACGTCGGCACTATTATTTATTGAAAATCTATGACCTCGAGGACGCCATTTGGGTGTAAATGTCAGCTGTAACTTTATTTTGGTACCGCTGGCAGGGCCGTCCTTAGACATATTAAGTAAACATTCTCGCATTCTCGTCACTGATCTGAGACGTTTTACACCGGAGAGCGTGTATGCGCGAATAGCTGCGCATTCTGTTCCCGTCAAGTAAGAGTCTCTGCTGTTTGTTTCATATGCTGTGTTATGGTAGTTATACCAGATTAGCAGGGTGACAAATCGACACCCACATCGAATAAGGTTGTAACTCAATTTACATACTTTTTGAGATAAAACCACAGGTATACTCAGGACAATGAGACGAATCGATCAATAATAAAAACGTAACTCTAGATCAAATGGTTGCGGAAATACATAATCGAACAAAGAAGTATTTGAACTTATATTTTTCAGTTGAACGTTAACAGAGAAGTAACGTAATTTACCTCTTTTTAATATTATCCATAAATATTATCTTGGCGCTAAAATGGATGTTAAACGACTTACAACTTTGTTCAACTCATATTTATTTTGTTTTCCTTCTCAAGTACGGGCGTACTCGTCCTATCTTTCAGTTTACGTCTTTGTCGTGCGAATATTTTGTTCGCGAGACCTATATTGCCAGTTGAGTTAACGCGGTCTTAAAGCTGAAAGACTTTGTAGGTGTTTGTATTGTTATTAATATTCATCTTGTCGATACAGTGATTATTGGTTCATATCATTTATTTTGACATATTGGACTTGTGAAATGAATCGCTGTCAACACATATTAGAGTTAGCATTGAAGAACAGTGGAATAGCTGAAGGTTGTTCCGGTAAGTTCCTAACCTAACTTATTTGAACTACGTTTAGAGAACGTTAATTTTGAATAATGTTTGCGTGGGGGATCACTAATTCAAATTACATTTTATTAGTTGAAAGTTTTTATATCTGTGTTACATAAAAAAGGTGTATAGTTGAAAAAATATGTGGTTTGTTTTTTAGAGTATGAGGCAGAATCACATTCTCAGTTTGTCCTGGCTTCAGGTGGCACCGGTGAAGGGTCGAATGAACTTGATTCAGTTAACACTCCTGTCGTAAACAGTGGCACTGAGCTAGTGGAATTTAAACAATATTTACTACGAACACGTCGAAATGATGTTTTATCACGGATCTGTAATAATTCAGAATCGAGCCAGGAGAGGCAGAGTGATCCCTTTTCCCCAGACGTTTCAGAATATGTGCCATCTTTTCACAAAGGTGTAGTATTGTTCTTTTATATGTCAAATACAGTATTATTATAATGTGGAATATAGAAAAAAATCTAGATTCACTGTGCTCTAAGCGTTGAGATAGTCCTTTGGTAAAAGTATACAACTGCATATTTTTTTCAGGAAATTATACGAACACAATGGAACAGAGTAATTTGAGCGAGTTTTCGGAGGAGGAAAAAAAAACATACGATAACAATGAACCTTGTAGTAGCAAACACACCGTTGGGGAAGAAATTAGTGAAAAGGTAAAAAAAAAGAAATATGCCTCAGAAAATTGATCCGGATCGAAAAAGAAAAAGAAATCCTGCAAATTGGAAGAATAATGTAAACAAGAGAAAAAAAACATGGGACACGAGTTTATCAATCAAAGAGGAAAACTTATAAAACAAAAAGAAATGAAACCAGGCTGTAATCAACAGTGTCGCTCAAAATGTTCGGAAAAATTGACTGCTGAATCAAGAAATAAGATTTTCAATGAGTTTTGGGCCCTCTGGGATCACACTATCCAAATGAATTTTGTCGGCAAGTGTGTTGAAAGAGTACCTCGAAAACAAGTTACCCTAGCTACCATTGGAACTTCGAGACGCCAGTGGACTTACAAGTACTGCCTTGTTATCGGAAGTGAGAAAATACAAGTATGTAAAAAGATGTTTTTCAATACTTTGGCAGTTACTGACAAGTGGGTAACAACTATATTCAAGAAGATTGATATTCAAGGGTACAGTTGTGCTGTGCTGGAAGATCGACGCGGACGTCATAATAACCGTCCAAATCAAATATCCGAAGAGGTGAAAGTTACAGTGAGGGCGCATATTTCTTTAAAAAAGGTGGTAAAGCATGGGCATAGGGAATTTCTAACCAAACCAAGTAGGTAATTTAATTATTGCTACTAGGAAAAGGTTTCTTTTGGAATTGCTACCTTTTCTTTCCCTAAAAGAAAATAGGGCTATCCAAACAAAATACATAATATTTACTGCGTACATGTAATATCGCTTACTTTTTACCCTTGTAAGCGTTTTGATCATCTGACTATACGATTCAAGGTCATATTATTGGTTTGTGCTTAGCTCAATTACACATAGATGGCGATACTAGTTTTAGATATGAAGTAATCGAATATGTATTCATTTATTATTTGTTCTTTAGTTGATTCGCATTACGTGAGAGCAAGAACTTCTAAAAAGTATTTTGAAGCAACTTTATCATTCCCAAAATTATATAAACTTTATAAAGAATGGCTATTAGAAAATAATAACGAAACTTCGGTGTCAGCGACAGAAAGACAATATAGGGAAATTTTTTACAGTGAATTTAATATAGAGTTTTTCAAACCGAAGAAAGATCTTTGTCCGACCTGCGATATCTATAATAGAGCTTCAAATGAAGAGAAGGAAGCTCTTGCAAATAAATACACAGAACATATAGCATCAAAGTTTGTAGTAAGGGAATTGAAATCACAACATAAAGATATTGCTCAACAAAGCAACTCTGTTGTTGTAGCAACTTATGATTTACAGAAAATTCTGACTACACCTGCATCAGAAGTGTCTGTATTTTACTATAAAAGGAAGCTTGCAGTCTATAATTTCACGATATTTGACATAGGGAAGTGTGACGGCTATTGTTATGTATGGGACGAAACCATAGAAAAAAAAGGTGCAAATGAGATTAGTAGTGCTGTATACCTATTCATTGCAATTAAAGCAGAAGAAGGCTTCAAATACTTTGTCTTTTACTCTGATAATTGTGGCGGACAAAACCGGAATCGCATAGTATTCGCTATGTACGCCTATGCGGCTGAAAAGTTTGATATCAATATCACACATATTTTCTATGAAGTCGGTCACACACAAAATGAAGGTGATGCACGCCCTTATCGAGAGACGAAAGAAACATCAAGTTGTGTAAGTTCCGGAACAATGGATTACAATTATACGCTGCGCAAAAACGTCGGGTAAACCCTATAGAGTAACTGAGCTGAAACAAAGCAAAATACTCAATTTTAAAGACTTGATGAGCAAACAAACTAATTTTGTAAAAGGTACTGACAACTATAAAATCAAATGGACCAGAGTGAGGCATTTAAAGATAGAAAGATCCAATCCAAAGCGCATACAGATAAATTATGATTTTTTGTTGGAAGAGAACTTTTACATTGACCTGGCCCAACAACGAAAATATTCCACAAGAAAATCGGCAAAAACTGAAAATCTGGAAAATGTATTGGCTGGTAATATTATATCACCAGCTTATAGTGGATCAATTCCTATTTCGCTTGCAAAGTACAAAGACTTGAATGCACTGTGTACAGCTCAAGCAATACCAGAATTGTATTGCAACTATTATAGAAATCTTAAGTACGGTGAAGCTACCCACGAGCAATCAGACTCTGATTAGATACACGCTTGGACTCTTAGTATTACCTTTTTATTTTGTGTTCATGTTTAATGATAGGGTATAGCCTCAGTGGATATTTTTCGTTATTTACCACTTCACTCTCATTAAAATATATGTTTTCATTCATCTCGATTTTTATTTTTGAAATATTTCCTATTTTCCGAAAGGAACTTTCTCAAAAAACTCAATTTTTGTTAACAAGTTTACTGCTGTAGTTTTATATTACTCCTTTTACTTGACAATTTATCGTAACAAATCCATATTTTAGTGTGAAAAAGCAGGTATTCACAAGTTACAACCTTGTTCTATGAAACACTAGGTAAAGACGCAGGGTTGTAACTCACTGTTATTCCTTTATTAACCAATCAAGAAACGCACGAATACGTACACGTCATGCCAAAAACATATCTTTTTCGAATATCATTAATAAAAATACCATTTTTTTTTCTTCTTGAAAAAAATGTAAACAAAAATTTTATTTTCATAAAACTCGTGTTTCTGTAAATCCATCAAAAATGAGTTACAACCTTATTCGATGGGGGTGTCGAAATGATGGACTTAGATCTTTCTGCAAAAAACTTTTAATTTTTCTTTTGTTTCATTTAGTAACAATAATTAAATTTGTAGTCCTTCTAACAATCATGTAATAATTTCAGTTGTATGTTTACAGTAATAAATATTCATTTTTCTGAAAATGGTGGAGTTTTCTTTAGTTCCTAAAAATTTTTATTTTTTGCACTTAGATCTCTTAGCAATTCTACTCTTCATATGAGTTCAATTCCAAATGAAATCAATATTGGAAATGACAAGTCACACACCTGGATGAAATACACACCTGATATGTTGAACATACCTCAATCAAAATCTCTGAATACAGGGAAAAAAATAATGGTAAGTTGCTATATTTTAAATTGACAATGACCTTAAATCTGTAATAATTCTGTATTCTAAAAATATAGATTTTTTAGATAAATATCGTGAAAAACCTGAGAATCATATAGTGACAAAAGTTTCTCATTGGGCAAGTATGAAAGCAGAGATGGAGGTACAGAAAAAGAATCTGATGGAAGAAGAACATAAAAAAAAATGAGACTTATGCAAGAAAAGCATGATGTTGAAATAAATTTTTTAAAAGAAGAATCACAAGTAAAACTGGAAGCATTAAAGGAGGAAAACAAAATAAAAATAGACATTTTGCAGGTGCAAAAAATGCAGTTATGTAAAAATTTAAATATTGCAACAGTTAAAAAAGCGTCAAATAATTCTTCTTTGTTGTTAGTAATTGTCAGGGTGTAGTGTACATGGAATAGGGTTCACGAACGCACCCCTCCTTAATGACAGTGTAAAAAGAGGGGTTAGTGTGTCAACCGATAACGGACGAAGACTGTACTTAAAAATAAAAGTGTTTATTAAATAAATCCTTGTTTTATTAATAACTGACATGGCGCTGACCTTAATACAACGAAAAAACTGCTCCACGCTAAAAAATCGCTAGAAGTCTAGAATTTCCAGTTTTTGGCAAAAGTGCAAGTGTGTTTAAAAAGGCAGTAAAAAATAATTTGCCTCGTGTAGAAAAAAGTTGAGTTATTAAAATGGAGCTAAAACCACCTGCTCCCTTATCTATTGATGGAGATGTGGCTGTTAGTTTCAAGAAGTGGAAAAGCCAGTTTGAAATCTACATGTTAGCATCAGACTATAAGGAGAGTACACAGGTGTCAGGTGAGAGGAAAGTTGCTATATTGTTGCATGCTATAGCCCCAGAGGCACAGGAGACTTATGGTACTTTAGAGCTTACAGCTGCAGAAAGAAAAGACTGGGAAAAAGTTCTGGAGAAATTTGAATAACATTTTAAGCCCCACGAGAATGAAACTATTAATAGACACATGTTTAACACTCGAAAACAGCAGGAGGGTGAAACTATAGAGTCCTTTGTGACAAATTTAAAAAAGATGGCCAAAAACAGCAACTTTGATACTCTCAAAGATAGTTTGATCAAAGATAGAATAGTTTGTAGTATCATAGATGATAAGGTAAGAAATACTTTACTACAAAAAGCCACTTTAAGCTTGAGACAACATGCATAAACATTTGCAAAGCCGCAGAGTTAGCAGGACAGCTGTCTGAAAAATTAGAAGTAGGAGGCAGTATTGTCCAAGCTATACAAAATAAAGGTTTTAAAAGCCAAGGAGAGTATAAACATTTCGAGAATAATAGACTCGACAAGAAGAGAATAGTAATAAGACTAAAAGATGCATGCCCTGTGGACTTTTCCATGGTAAAAGGTGTCCTGCTTATCGGAAAATGTGCAGAGGTTGTGGGAAATATAATCATTTTTATAATGTGTCCTAAAAATAGTAAAAAAGTGCATGTAGTAGATTCACAACCAAATTAAGATAATGAGGAAGACGAAGAAACAGATTTCTTCATTGGCATGGTGAAAAGCGGAACCAAAAGTGTCAAGTATGTTAGTATTATATCAGAGTGGGTACAAAAAATAAACATCAATGGAAGCGAGATTGAGTGCAAGGTGGACACAGGAGCATACGTCAATATTTTAACTAAGAAATGTGTAGACAAGTTAAATTTGACGGTTCTCCCAACAAAAGCCAAGCTAAGGAGTTACAATGGAACAGAAATCAATATTTTGGTTAAAACATTGGCAAAATGTCAAATTAAAGAAAAAATTCATGAAGCAGAATGCCATGTGGTTAATTATAATGCTCCATGCATTATTGACCTTCCATTGATCAAAAAGTTTGATTTGTTAAGAAAAATAGATATGGTAAAATCCGAGGCTGAATTAAATAGCTTGACGCTAAACAAGTTAATCGAGAAACATAAAAGTTTATTTGTAGGAATTGGTGAGCTGCAGGAAGAGTATAAAATAAGGTTAAAGAAAAATTCAGAGCCTGTTTGCCATGCACCTCGAAAAATACCATATAACATGCAAGACAAAGTGAAAGTGGAGTTGGATAAAATGGGAATCATAAAAAAGGTTGAAGAACCAACTGAATGGTGTTCTTCACTAGTCACTGTAAAAAAGCCTGATGAATCGCTGAGACTGTGTATAGACCCAAAAAATCTTAATGATGTAGTGGTAAGGGAAAGATATTCTCTACCAACGTTTGAGGAATTGGCGTCAAAAATGTCTGGTGCTACTGTTTTTTCTATATTGGAAAGCTAGCAGAGGATAGTCAGCCGTTAACAACTTTTCATGCTGGAGATTTTGGAAGGTATGCATACAGAAGAGTACCATATGGTATTTGCTCAGCTCCAGAGGTGTTTCACCGAAAGTTCAAAGATGTTTTCAAGGAATTGGATGGTGTTGAAGTCTACATAGATGATATTATAGTGTGGGGATGTGACGAAAAAGAACATAGAGGGAGGTTGAGTGCTGTGTTAGATAGAGCAAATAAGTGTAATGTGCGGTTTAACAAAAAAAAGTGCAAATTTAGTCTTTCGGAGGTAAAATATGTAAAGCATTTGTTTAGCAGTGAAGGTTTAAAACCCGACACAGAAAAAGTAAGTGCTATTTTACAAATGGATGAACCGAAGGACAAAAAAGAGTTGCAAACAATACTGGGTATGATTACTTATGTTAGTAAATTTATTCCTAATTTGTCTGATGTTACCTACTCGCTAAGGCAATTATTAAAAAATTATGTACAGTTTTGCTGGACTGAAACTCACGAAGCTGATTTTATAAAACTTAAAAACTTGCTGATAAAAACGCCTGTATTAAAATTTTATGATCAGTCGAAAGATATTGTCTTATCAGTAGATAGCAGCAGCAAAGGCTTGGGTGCTGTTATATTACAGGAATATTTACATATTGCTTATGCTTCAAAAGCATTGACACCCACTCAACAGTCCTGGGCACAGATAGAAAAAGAATTACTTGCTATAGTCCATGGCTGTGAGAAATTTCATCAATATTTGTATGGAAAAACATTTTGTGTTGAATCAGACCATAAGCCATTAGAAAGTATCTTTAAAAACCCTTTAAATGATACTCCTTTAAAATTGCAAAGACTAAGATTAAGACTACAGCCATACGATTTTGTTGTCAAATATAAACCAGGTAAAGATCTTCTATTGGCTGATTGTCTGTCAAGGTTATATTTAAAAAGTAACAAAGATACATGCTTATTAGATATTGATGACGAGGTTAACGTTCATACTTGCTTTTTAGTTAATAACTTACCACTTTCAGAAAGTAAAAAAGATATTTTTATATGTGAAACTGTAACGATGTTACTATTTTTCGTTCCGACATCCCACTGTATACATTTTAATTTCTCATTTTATTAGTATTATTATTAAGTTATGTTATTATTTACTTATACACCCCTCTTTCATCAGAAGCTGTAAATTATTTGCTCTTAATAATTTTTAAATATGTATATTGATTTTGATACATCCGGTATATATTTAATATGTATTGCTTACTGCACCGTTCACGCACATCAGTCGGCGTCGGTCTTAAGATTGTTAAGTAGGGAACCTCCTGAGTGGGGTCGAGAAAAGGATGTATAAAACCGGCAAACGGGACGAAATAGGTCTCTTTTGCTTTTTTACTCTTGTGCTCTCTTAGCTCTATAGCTCTGTGCTCTTACAGTTCCGCCGTTTTCCGCCGTATCCGAAACGCCGACTGATTTTCGCCAACAAGGTAAGCGAATTCAGAAATTATTTTATAAATCATTCTTCTTGTGTTAAAATTCATTTTGCTCCTAGTGTTTTTCGTAACTGTATTAATAGATTTTCTTTTTGCTTACTGCTTGTTTAATCTGAGTGATTTTTCGCGTATTTGTGTACGATTCCGAAGTAAGAATTCACTGTTGGTTTTAACTTTAGGGGAAAAAATATAGTTGGGACGCTCCCAAGCATTCTCGCTGTAAAGCAGGTAAATTCTTGGGGGATTTTCAAGGTATTTCGGGAATCCCGATTCCGGTATACAACACTAGGGAAAGGAAATACCGTTGGGAAACCTTCAAGCATTCTCGCTGCAAAGCAGGTAAATTATTGAGGGATTCTCAAAGTATTTAGGGGGTTTGCTCAATCTAATACCATAGGCCTTGGTAGCGTGACTTTAAAATATTTGATATTAGGCCACTTGGAGGAGTCTCGTCTGTGTTCGCTGCCATAGCAGGGACATCATCGAGGGTTTTCCAAGGCGTGAAACGAGATAATATCACGAGCGTTCGCTGCCATAGCAGGTTCGCCATGGAGAGGTTTTCGAATTCTGCCGGCTAACTGATCTTTAGACGATTGATTTTAGCACCAACGGCCGGGGAATATCTGCATAAAAACCGAGGGAAATTTATTATTTACCGCTGTTCTATCCTAAACCGTACACAAATGCCAAGAAAAGCTCCCGTAAAACACTGCTAGTGCCTTGATAACGCTTTCTCTGTGTAAAATTCTCACCGTACTGCTAGGAAATTTTCACCGATTTTTACCGGCAATTGCCGAAAAACTATTAAAGCTTTGCACGTTAGGCTTGTGAGCGTAAAACATTTATTCTGTAATAAAATGCTTTGGTCTGGGTTGTAATTTAATATAAATCGTAAATACTGAAGGGTTTTCATCAATATTTAGTTATTTTAAATATAGCTACGTGGTTCGTTTTATTTTCCTTTTCCCAAATTATTTCGAAGCCGAAATAAATTGTAATATTTTATAAAGCACAGGTAGTTTCATTTTCCGACAGTGGTAAACAATTAAAGTCTGTTTCTCACTTCGCACGGCATAGAGGTCAAGAACAACAGACCCCTGGAATTACTTAACCTCCATCTGTTGCTACCCTGGTAACTCTTGACGCTACCATTTTCGAGAGTTCGGTGGAGTAAACCATCCCAAAAATCTGGCACCCGAGAAAATCTGGTAGATAGTAAAGTCGCGGGTGTCATAGTGACGTCTGTAATTCTTTTGAGGAAAGAAAGCACGTTACAAAACTGCTAAAGACTCGGATTTGACTTTAATTATAAAATATATTACTGAAAGGTGGCCAGATTTACTAAAATACCCGATCATTTAGAATATTATAGTAGTATTAAATATGAATTATTTTCAGTAAATGGGTTAGTTTTTAAAAATAATACTGTTGTCATTCCAAAGTCATTAAGGAAAGAAATGTTAAAATATATTAATTGTACTCATTTATGGCAGGGCAATGCAGCATAGTAGACATAGTCAGATGGGGCAGACAGAGACGAAGATAATGGTACGCGCACGTACGAAGAATGGACGAAAACAGATTACCGAGAATAATGATGGAAAGCAAGCCACACGGAAATCGCCCACCAGGAAGACCCCCAAAAAGGTGGCAGGAAAGCTGGCAGTCCACCTCGCAAGAAACCATCCAGAGACGGCTTCAGCAAGCAACAGACCAATAGGTCTATTTAAAAGAAGAAGAAGAGTACTCATTTAGGGACTGAAAAATGTTTAAGTCGGGCAAAATCTATTCTTTTCTGGCCACACATGAAAAAAGAGATTGAAGACTTAATCATAAATTGCAAAAGTTGTGCTAAGTTTCAAAACAGACACTCTAAGGAAAAACTCTTACTTAGAGGGGTACCAGAAAAACCTTGGGATGTTATGGGAGTGGACATATCTTATTTTATGAATAAAACATACTTATCAATAGTTGAATATTTTAGTAAATATATTGATTTTGCTATTTTAAATTCCGAAACAACGGAAACTGTTATTGTGACACTAAAGTCATTTTTTGCAAGATTCGGAAGGCCAAGATTGTTATATTCTGATGTTGGCCCACAGTTCAAATGTTATAAATTTAAAGAATTTAGCAAAACTTGGCAATTTCAGCATGTTATGTCCAGTCCTTACTATCATGAATCCAATGGTATGATAGAACGATACGTATGTATATGTAAAACTATGCTTAAAAAAGTAGTTCATTCAGGATTAGATCCCTATATAGCTTTAATTGAATACCGTAATACACCAATAGATTCTAAAATAAATAAATCTCCTTCAGAGTTAGTTTTTGGTCGTCAGGTAAATGCCTTCTTGCCAATACCTGAATATTTTGGCATTACGCCTAAAAATCAAGATGTTAAAGATTCTGTCAAATCTAATTTGCAAAAACGGCAAGAAGAATATAAAAATTATCATGATAAAAATATCATACTAAGCCTAAGGAGTTTGAGAACGGTGAAGTTGTACATGTCAGAGACCCGGTACATAAAATGGTTACAGCAAAAATTGTTAGTCCTAGTGAAAGACCTAGAGCGTATAAAGTTCAAATGCCTAGTGGTAACGTAGTTGAAATAAATCGTTTAAATATATACAAAGCTTCACCGTTGCAAACTTTTAAGGAAGAGTCAATTGTATTACCTGATGATACTAGTAAAGAGTTACCAAATGTTCAGCAACAGATAGTGTTTGCACCAAAACGAGAAAGTATTGGTCTTAGTACGCCACAAGTTTTGTCAGAAAATAAATTAGCAGAAAATAAACTTTTGGTATCTCGTTCTGGCAGAAATGTTAGCAAGTCAAAATATTTGTCTGATTGTATTTTAGAATAGGTGCAAATGCTTTAAACTTAAAAGAAAAGGAATGTCAGGGTGTAGTGTACATGGAATAGGGTTCACGAACGCACCCTTCTTTAATGACAGTGTAAAAAGAGAGGTTAGTATGTCAACCGATAACGGACGAAGGCTGTACTTAAAAATAAAAGTGTTTATTAAATAAATCCTTGTTTTATTAATAACTGACAGTAATCATAGTTGTATAAATCACTTTTACAAAGTGCTTTGATGACCGAACACTTTTTTAAGGTGGCTTTTCATTATGAGCCACGCTAGAGGATATCTTATATCTAATATATTATGAAAATGTTGTTCCCCATTATTATAAATATATCTTATAGCTAGTATGTAACATACTTCGTTAACTATAATTGACAGATGTTTTCTGTCAGTCAGTTTCACATCAAACACATAGACGGTATATTTCTTCAATTTTTAGTTTTCGATTATTCATCGCTAGACATTTCGGACAACAAGCTTAAAAAATTTTACTAGGTTGTGGTTTAGCAGTAGATCTAAGAAATTTGCTGAAGTTGATAAATTTGCCAACTGATCTCTATTTCAGAATCACCAGTGGGGAAGTGGTGGACATTAGCAATACTTCACTAACACCAAGATCAAGCAGAATTTTGACAATGTCAGGAGCTGCATATAACAGAGATGTCATTGCGGCAGCAGTTAAGGAGACAGAAGACACAATAAAAATTTGTGCTTATGCAGGGTTCGGCCTCAGAGATGTCATTGCGGCAGCAGTTAAGGAGACAGCAGACACAATAAAAATTTGTGCTTATGCAGGGTTCGACCCCAGAGCAGCAAGAGATCATATTATCAAGATAAAAGGATACTGTATCCAGGACATTTATAAAATGGTCCAAATTTTCTTAACAAGAGGAACCAATCTAAGAAGTATCAAGAGCACGAGTTCTGAGGACGGTAAGAAGGTGATTGATGCTTTAATTAAAAGATATGCTTTGACTTCCAGCATCAAAGACAACCAGGCCTCGACAAAGAAAGTTAATTTGGCTAGGGTTGCTGCGGCTTTTTCAGATGTAACCATGAGTGTTTTAGCTCACTTTCTGCCAATGGAGATACACAGGCCAATTTCACAGGACCAATTATGCACAGATTTCCAATGCGCTATGTTTCCACCTGAACTGACCACAAACATCACCTTGAGTATTCTTCCACACAGTGAGGAGAAAATTTCAAAAGAGGACACAAACAAAGTATTCTTCATTATATTATCCTACTCAGCTTTAGAAACCCCTATACTTAACCCTGAATTAAGAATGAAATCTTTCAAGGAGTGTTTTTATCATAACAAGGACTATGCCTCGGCTTCACATCTAATAATCGCTAGATCTTATTTTTTTTAACATGTAAATGTAATAACTCTAGACCATATTTTTACACTCTTATAATCGCTGTCACCAGATGTACAACTCTACCCTTTGTTACCGAGTTGTTTCTCAACAAAAAAAAACCGCTGTCACCAGATGTACAATATCTTGACCAAAATACCCCTACCTCTTTTGGTCACTCTGTATTGATCCCGTCCTTCGATTCCACCAAATTCAGTCTCCAATGAGCGGCTGAGCGTGTAAGGCAAATCCAGTCCGATTTTTGAGCTAAGTTCGCCTGGTCTTAAAACGGATTAATCTTCCTTTGCCAGGACAGGGTTGTTGTCCTCGTTTCTGTCACACTTCCACGATTGTTACACTCTCCAGAGGGGAAATTATGGAGTAGGGATGATAGGTAAAACAAGGTAGAACCACCACGTTATACAAAAATTATATAATAAAAAAACAATTTCTCTGATTACACATATACAGATATATATAACCCAAAAAATACAATCAACTAAGATTGCCTGGTATAAGTCTACCTATACATCTATCTATCTATAATTGGTTTTTTTTAAATCCTACCCCTGTATATCATATAACTATTCAAAAAAAAAACAAAGTTATGAACAGAGTTCTCGTTTGTGCGATGGTTCGGCAAAACTATCCCTCTTATCGGCTTGGTCTTTTTCAAAGTGCGTGAGAGGCGTATGGTTTATTATATTCGTTTCCCAACTTTCTAGTCACCGGTGTCGAGACAATAAATAAATATTATGTGTAAATACCTTTAATCGCAACAACTTTTCAGCTTACGTCGTTTCAGGTCGCCATTGACCTTCAAGGAATGAAAGCGAAATTTTTGTTCTATAAAATTCTGCTGAGCTAAGGAAAACAATTAAATTATTTATCGACACTGGCGTTACAAGTTGCGAAATTCCCCAGTAATTAAATTACCTACGATGATTTATGCATTTACACTGGCAAAATAAGAAAAAGTTTTATTTTATAATCACGGCTGAACAAAAGAATAACAATGTTTCTCTATAATAAATTTACTTATCAGCGCAAGTTCGCTGAAACCCACGAAAAATGGAAAACATACGCTCCGGCCTTTGTGTTACCAAGTACAAAATTAACCTCGCCTAACTTTCTATCTCTTTCCTGCCTACGAGGTGGAAGAGAATATGTGACCCAACAAAATGATAACTCCTACTTAACAAAATGAAACCTAACTTGTGTTTTTGTGTAACTGGGTGCACTTTGTATCCTGTTTCTCATTCTGGCAGAGCGTATTATCTCCGGTGGAGGTCGTAGTGAGAAGTGTGGTCTTTGTTCTGTTCTATTCCCTTTATGTCTGGTTTGGGATGATGGTTTGTTTTTTGGTGGTTGCAGATTCTCGTTCGTTGACCATAATGGTAGTGCTGCTACTTTTCCTGGATCTACTTCATTTTCTTCCTGCTCGTGTATTTCCTCTAGCTCTTCTATACTCTCCAAGTTACCTATATCTTGTAGTATCTTATGTTCCTTGTCCTCTATTTTTCCTAGGTATGTTTTTAATCTGTTGATGTGTACTATTTGTGTCTTCTTCCCTTTTTGTGAAATGATTTGATATGTAACCGGTCCTACCTTCTCTTTTACTTCGAAAGGTCCTGTCCATTGGTTTTGTAATTTCTTTGATTTTCCTACTTTCGTGCTCATGTCGAGTAGGTATACTAAATCTCCTGGTGCAAATTCTCTTAGTGCTGTTTTTTCGTTATATCTGGCTATCCTTTCTTCTTTTTCTTTCTCTGTGTTTTTCAGTGCTGTATTGTATACTTGACTTAATCTAGCTTCTAATTCTGACACATAATTTTTGAAGATGTCGTATTTGATTCTTTTCGGTGTGATGAATTTTTCAAATTGTAATGATTGGTCTCTTCCGTGTAGTAAAAAGTATGGGCTGTATCCTGTTGAAGTGTGTACGCTTCCTCTGTATGCCATAAGTACGTATGGTATCCATTTGTCCCAATCTCGTTGATCTGGTGCTATGTAGTGTGCTAGCATGTCTCTCAGTACTCTGTGTAATCTTTCTATTTGACCGTTTGTCGTTGGCGCATAACTTGCCGTGTGTAGCCTCTTTATGTTTAGTAACTTGCATGTTTCCTGCATTAGTTCTGACATGAAATTTGTTCCTCTATCTGTTAACAGTTTCTGGGGTGTTCCGTGTCTTGATATTATTTGTTCAACGAATGCTCTTGCTACTGTATCTGCTTTCTGATCTGGTAACGGAATTGCTTCACAGTATTTGGTAAAATGGTCTTGAAATGTTAGTAGGTATTTGTTTCCTTCGCTTGAGGTTGGTAGTGGTCCTACTATGTCCATAGAGGTTATTTCCCATGGTTCTGTGACTTTTGTAAATTTTTGTAATGGAGCTTTCTTGAAGTGGGGTGACGTCTTCCGTCTGTTGCATGCGTCGCATTGTTTGCAGTAATTTATTATGTCTGTTCTCATCGTTGGCCAAAAACAACGTCTCTTTATTGCCAATAATGTTTTCTGTTGTCCTTGATGACAGTATATGGGTGAGTCATGAAAGTCTTCTATCACTTTGGTGATATAGCTTCTCGGTATTACCAGTTGATCTCTATGTTCTTCCTGTTCTTGTCTATATAAAATACCTTCTTTGTCGATGTTGTATTTTCTATTTGTTTCTTCGTCCTTGTCCATTTGTTGTAAGGTGTTGTTGCAGAATTCATCTCGTTTTTGTGCTTTTTTCAGCATGCCTTTGACCCATATTGGCTCCCAACCTTCTTCTATTTCTATCGCGAAAATTTTTTTTGTTTCCCCTGTGTTATCTGGTCGCAGAATGATTATTTTGGTGGGTATACCGTAAAATGTAAATTGGATCATTTTAGTAATTTCGTCCCAACAAAGTCCTGGAATTTGGTCTTTGCTTGCTATGAAGGTTATGCTCTCCTCTTTGTTTTCTTCGCATAGTGTCTTCAACTGTTGTATTATGCTCCACATGATTTCATACGAGGTTTCTTCTTTCACCGCTGCTCTGTTTACCCCTATGTAGAATTTTGCGTCCACCGTGTCCCATTCTTTAATTTCTACTATTCGATTCTGTGCGACGTCCGGTAAATTATATGTGGCTTCTATTTCCTTTATCAATGGATCTTGGTTTGGCTTATTTTTGGCTGTAAGTAGTACTATTGCTTGTTCTTCTTGTATGGATACTAACTTTCCTTCTTTTTCTAGTATTTTGTCTTTTGCTGGTACTTCGATTTCCGTTATGTATTGTAAGTAATCTTCGTATGACGTCTCTATGTAGTTGCACGTTTTGTCGAACATTCTGCTTAGAGCGTCTGCATTTCCGTGTTTCCGTCCTACTCTGTGGATTACTTCGAAGTTGTATTCTGCTAAGGTTAAGGCCCATCGTGTTAATCTTGAATTTGGGTCCTTCAGTGTAAGTACCCATTTTAATGCTCTGTGATCTGTGATGATTGTGAATTTTGTCCCGTAAATGTAGCATCTGTATGTTTTAATGGCAAAAATCACTCCTAGAAGCTCTTTTTCAGTCGTTGAGTAGTTTGTTTCTGCTCTACTTAGTGTCCTGCTTGCATACGCTATTGGTCTTTCTCTACCGTCCCTTATTGGGCTTAATATTGCTCCTACACATATGTTCGATGCATCTGTCGATAAGATGAACGGTTTGGAGAAGTCTGGGAAGATTAGAACTTTGTCTGACGTTAGCGATTCTTTTAGTTGGTCCATTGCCTTAATTACTTCCTCTGTTATTTTGAATGGTGTGTCTTTTTTGGTTAGGTTTACTAATGGTGCTGCGAATTCGGTTATGTTTGGTATGAACCGCCTGTACCAGTTTACTAGTCCTAAGAAACCTCTTATTCCTTTTACGGTTTTTGGTAGGGGGTATTTGTGTACTGCCTCCAATTTCTGTGGATCTGGAGCTACTCCTTCTTGTGAGATGATATGTCCTAAATATTTCACTTTCTTTAACATAAAATTGCATTTCTTTGGTTTCAGTTTAATGTTTGCTTCTGTTAATCTATTGAATACTTCTTCTAATTTTTCTAAATGGTCCTTTTTTCCTGCATAGTTGAATATGATTATGTCGTCCAAATAAACCATACATTTTATTCCCGTTAAGCCTCTTAAGGTTGCGTTCATGAATCTTTGGAAAGTTGCTGGGGCGTTTACCAGTCCAAATGGCATTTTGGTGTATTCGTAGTGCCCTTGATATGTGCTAAATCCAGTTAGTGGAATGTCTTCTTCGTTCATATCTACTTAGTGGTAAGCTTCTGCTACATCAATTACTGAGAACAACGTTTCTCCTTCTGCTTTGTAGCCTAGTAGTAGATGCGATATATTTGGTAGAGGGTAATATTCCTTTTTTGTTACTGCATTTAGTCCACTGTAGTCTATGCACATTCTCACTTTCTCCTCTCCTTCGGAAGTTTGTTTTACCACTAATACCACTGGCACTGACCATGGGCTGGATGATGTCCTGATTACTTTAGCTTCTAGTAGCCTATCTATTTCTTTTTGAAGCACTTCTCTTTGGTAATATGGTATTCTGTATGGAGCTTTGCATATTGGTTGGCTTCCTGCTTCTATGGTTATGTGGTGTTTTACTTTTGTAGTGCTTGTTAGAATTTCATCATCGTCTGTGAATAAGTGATGGTACTTTTGTATTAACTTTATTAATTCTTCCTTGTACCTTGTATCTATATGACCTATTTCGAAATTTTTTCTGATCCATTCATCTGTTCTGATGTCAAATTTCCTGATCGTGTCCTGCGTTTTTGTTTGTGGTACTGTGTCCTCTGTACATTCGTATGCTTTTCCTAGTTTGGTTCCTTTTCTTAGGTTTATTTCTTGTGCTGATGTGTTTATTATTCTAATTGGAATTTTTTTCCCGTTATTTGCTATGCTATTTGCCAGTCTTATTGCTTCTGGTCCTTTGTGTTTTGTTTCGCACGCAATCGTATTTCCTGTTATGGTATGTTTTAGTGTCCCAATTGTGTGAACTTCGGTTAGTGCTGGTATAATTATGCTATCTTCTATGTATACATCTGTGAAGTTTCTGTTAGTTATTGTTCCTTTTATTCCTTTGTTCTTCTCCCTGGTTTCTGTTTCTCCCTTCTTTTTCCCTGTTTCTGATTCTGCACTATTCTTCTTTTGTCCTATGTGGCCGTATCTTTCTTCGTTAATTTTTGTTTCCTGACTTTTTTCTTTCTTTGTGTCGATTTTTTTCTTCACTCTGTATAGTTCTATATTTTCGTCTCTGTAGCCGTTTTGTCTTTGTTTGTCTGTTTGATTTGCTCTTGATTTATTTTCTCTTGTCATTGCCTTCTCATTTTTCTCCATTGTTCTGTGTTCTGTGTCCCTTCTTTTATACATTGTTTCCACTATTCCTAGCCATTTCTGCCAATTGTTCATTTCTGTAGTGTCTGGTTTTTTCCTTATTGTTGCCACTTGGTCATTTGCTTCTGTGCTTCTACCGTTATCTATTGTGCTCTCAACTTGCCTTGCGTATCAATGGTATTCTTCTTTCCCATATTTCTAATGAAGGCTCTCCTTTGTATGATATGATTGCTTTCTGTTTTTCTAGAAAATCTCTTCCTGAAAGGACTGGTATTTCTCCCATTATTTCGTCTTCTGCTGCGATGGCTCTTGCGTAAATGTTGTAGTTCATTCCGTTTGTGCTTATCGCCAATTTAGTTGATCCATACAGCTGTATTGTGTGTCCTGTTATCCCTTTTAGAGTTAATTCTTCTATGATTCTTGTGTCTAATTCCCAATCTGCAATTATTGACCTATTTACTAATGAGTACGCTCCCCCTGTATCTATCATACATGGTCTGTTTATACCATTCACCCTTAACATTACTATGTATGGGGCGTCCTTGTTTGTTACTGACGTTGCATCATTGTGATACATTGTTTCTTTTTTTCCCTTTTTTTCCATTCTCGGTTTATCCTTATTCGTTGCTTCTTGGTTTGTTTTTTCCCATTGTGATTTATTGAAATCTGTTTCCCCTGTTAATTTTACTCGGCCACTTGTCCGGGGACTAACTGTGGTCCTTACTAGTTTAAATGTTTCGTCCATTCTTTATTACTTGTGTGTCCTCTTTCTTCAGACTGTCTTCTTCTATCATCGTTCATTTGGCGTCTGTTTCTCTCGTAGTTCCCAAAATTATTTTGTTGAGACCTCCTCTGTGTTTCTTGTTTATGATACTCTTCCCTTTGGTTTCTGTGTCTGTTATATTCTCTGTAGTTTCCTTGTTGTGTTTCCTGGTTTTCCCCGTGATATTTAGTTTTCTCCGTTTTCCATGGACTTACTTTTCCGTCGTTGTATCTGTCGTACTTCGAGGTTGTTTTATTCCGTTTGTTTGCTTCGTCGAACATTTTCTTTCTACATTATTTTGCCCAATGTCCTTGTTTCCCACAGTAATAGCATGTATTTGTTGGTTCGTTCCCTTTCTCTCTGCAATCCGGTGCCGTGTCCTTGTTTTTTACAAAATTGGCATCTTGTCTCTCTTTTTGTTTCTTCTGCTTCCTTCGTCCTACAATTAGCCATCCAATGCCCTTGTCTGCCACAGAATAAACATTTCCGAAGTGTGATTCGACCTTCCGCACGTTGTGCACCTCAGTTGTTCGCTCATAAATGCGACTTTCTGGCCACTGTTTCTGCCGCTTGTCATAGTTACCGCTGTTTCTTGACAACTAACTATTTCTTCCGCTTCTTCTAGTGTCATGTCGTCTTTGTGTAAAATGTAAAAACCTACCTCTCTTAATAAGTCTTTTCTCAACCCTACTTTGAATTGGTTTATTAATACCGAATTATGTTTTTTTTGTATGTTTGGTATTTGTTCCCTACTTGCGCCCTTTATATCCTTTTCTAGTATCTTGTTTCCGATTAAATTTAGTCTGGTGCAGAACGACGCACGTCCTCATCGTGTCTTTGGTAGCATTGCACCAGTTGCATCCACCAATCTGCTATCGATTTTTTTGGTACAAATTTCCGTAGTAATTTTTCTCTAAATTCTGAATATGACACTGTGTCTAACCTAGGATCCGCCTTGAAAAAATCGTGTGCTACGCCCGCAAGTTTAAATTTCAATAATGTTAGTGTTTCTGATTCCGTCCACCCGTCTAATTTAGCCCTTAATTCGAGTTTCTCTATGTATCTAGCCTGTGAGATCGGCTAAAGTCGCCGCTATGACCCCTAATCGTTGTGCATGTGCTACCCTCAATGTGGGCGGCATGCTGCTTGTGTCTCCCGTGGTTTCTGGGCCTCCTTGACTGCCTGTACCTAACCTATTTTGCAAAATCGAGTGGCATATCGCTGTCTGAACTTGGTTATTTTTTTTTTCTTTATTAAATGAAATTTTCTAATTTTATAAACTTATATTACTCCTACCTTTCTGGCTTCTACGACGCCTGAAATGGATAGCTTTTGGTGCACGGATAGGATGTTTTAAGGATGGGTTAACTTCCCCCTTTGTAAAATAGAAGCTTAAGTCTTTTGGGAGTCTGATTTATTCTAACGAATGGAACTGAAGACGAAAGACAACCCAAAAAAAATCAATTGTATGACGAAGCAGTAGACCACAACTAATTTGTTTTAAAGTTATGTGTCCCGTTAATTGATGACTGCCGTACCTGTGGGTAGCTGTGATGATGGTGGGAGAGTATCGGCTAATTCTCGATATTTTCCAGCCTTTTTACCCTCCTGTATGCCACGTTAACTGCCTTTTCCAGCCTCTGGTTACAGACCGTACAGCTTCACCGTTCCCTGTATTCTCTTGTGCTGTAGCAAGATTGGCATATAATCTTGGCCTGACAGGAATATCTTGTGTGAAGATCTGGCGTCCCTGCTGACTTACAACCCTGTATTGTAGATTCGCGATTTGACGACTAATCGTTTTCTTCCTGTATATGTAAAGTCGCTTCTGAAAAATAACCGATTCATCCCTGTGTCGGGAAAACTGCCGTGAAGCCCAGACAGATCAAACCTGTAACGAAAACCCTCTGTGACGAAGTACCCAAGCAACCCCGTATCGGATAACCGCTGTGAAGAAATTAACGAAACAACCCTGTATCGGAAAACCGCTGTCACCACTCTAATAATCGCTAGATCTTATTTTTTTTAAATGTAAATGTAATAACTCTAGACCATATTTTTACACTCTTATAATCGCTGTCACCAGATGTACAACTCTACCCTTTGTTACCGAGTTGTTTCTCAACAAAAAAAACCGCTGTCACCAGATGTACAATACAATACCAAAATACCCCTACCTCTTTTGGTCACTCTGTATTGATCCCGTCCTTCGATTCCACCAAATTCTGTCTCCAATGAGCGGTTGAGCGTGTAAGGCAAATCCAGTCCGATTTTTGAGCTAAGTTCGCCTGGTCTTAAAACGGATTAATCTTCCTTTGCCAGGACAGGGTTGTTCTCCTCGTTTCTGTCACACTTCCACGATTATTACACTCTCCAGAGGGGAAATTATGGAGTAGGGATGATAGGTAAAATAAGGTAGAACCACCACGTTATACAAAAATTATATAATAAAAAAACAATTTCTCTGATTACACATATACAGATATATATAACCTTAACCCAAAAATACAATCCCGTATGACCCAATCAACTAAGATTCCCTGGTATAAGTCTACCTATACATCTATCTATCTATAATTGATTATTTTTAAATCCTACTCCTGTATATCATATAACTATTCAAAAAAAAAACAAAGTTATGAACAGAGTTCTCGTGTAATAAATACCAAAATAAGAATCATCCTGTATAACAAATTACTTTTTACTTTGTAACGTTTAAACTATAGAAAACGGTCGTTCACATCGATAAAATGAAAAAACCATTTAGCTAAGCGTCTGTCTGGGTGCAAGAATTATAAAAATAATATTTTAACCGGAAATAATAATTGCGTCAAAATAAAGAAATTTTGCGGAATCCAATAAATTCAATTGTTAATCGAGGTAAAAAACCTATTACACAATTACGTCGAACGATAAGTTCCACCAATCAGAAGCTAACAGGTACAAAGAAAATAAAGGATTGCTGAGCAAGGAAAAATTCCGAAACTTCGAAAAAGTAACAAATGAGGGGCAGTTGGTAAAAACTCGCGGTCGGGAACGGTCAAGTTTTCTTTTGGGGTTTCGCGAATAGCGGTTTTTGAGGAGTCCTGAGTTATAGTAATTTATAATTAAAGTAGTGTTTTAGCAGTCAGGTATAATTATTTTTTTTCTCGAAAAAAGGAAAGCAGATTAAAAGGGTTTCTTTTTGTTCGAAACGCGAATCGTGTCCGTCGGCGTTTTGTGAACACCCAGTCCGGCAGAATTGGTAAGTCTGATTTCAAATTATACTAACAGTGTATTATGATTTTTTTCTGTAGTTTGGTCAGGTTATAAACATTGCCAGCCCGCTTTCTATGATATTATGTTTATATAATTTAATTGGAGTATGGTAGTTCATATCGCACACGAATATTTAATGGTGATATCTCACCGTATGAATTAGGAATAGGGAGCACATTTGAGGTTGAAAATTAAATTGTTAATATCACAGTTCATATTTAGGGTACGCGAAAATATTCAGGTTCTGACGATTAATTTTAGTCATTGTTTTTTGTTAATTTTGTAATTGCGTATGTAAAACAGTATTTTCGTGCGTAGCGAAATGGGACTTACAAATAGAACAAGAAGAAAACAAACCCAGAGACAGTAGCAGACAATGTTCACACAACAGCATACCATGACTACCCTAACACTAATTTTCGCCATACTACATGGAACACATGGTTCAATAGCCTACGATTGTGCGGACGCGAAAACTAACGCAACGGTTTTATCGCTAAGAAATTAAACCCGTTGAGCGAGGTAATCTTTTTAGTTTCGTTTAGCGATTGTTTAAACATTCGTTGTTTATTTTATTAGTATTATTAGTATTTTCGTTAGTGTTGTTTTTGATTTGTTTCCTAGTGAGTTTCTTTTGAAGGAACGTAACTAGGGGTTCATCTAACCTTTTGGGTCTGTGGAACCAAAACAATCTCACTCGCATCTATACGATACATCTTTCTAGTAAGTGCAGTTACTGTATTTGCTGAAGATGAGACCTTTTCAGGTCTCGCGTAGGGCGGGGGAGACGCCAGAAGCAACGACAAAAAGACGAAGAGAAGAGTTCTGGGAATTTTTCCCAACCAACTTGCGAGGAAGGAAAAACTGGGACAGTTGGGAACAAGTGTTGTTCGCCAAGGCAGTTTTTGAGGAGAACGCGATTATCAACGAGTTAAGCCTATCAGTGCAACAAAAGGGGCGCACTATAAGAACACTATGGAGGCTATATTTGTCTCGCGCGTGCAAAAAGAAAATAACAAAAGCGTTGATTTTAAAAATTGCTAAGAGAGAGAGACAACCGGGTAGATATGGACACCTGGACGAAGAAAGATCGGTAGCTAACGCTGGCGTACTAAAGATGAAAGCGCCTTAGAGAAGCAGCGGAAGCAAGAGACGCACCGTAAGAGCGAAGGACAGCGCCCCTCAAAAAAAAATAACAGAGTTCCAAAGGAAAAGAAGAATGGTAAAAATGTGTTATTCGATTGGAACGCAACACCTTGTAAACAATTGAGCATTCCTTTGAGTCCAGCTCTAGTGAGGAATAAAAGCAGGGCCACAGCTAGTAGCCTGCAGATGACGATTGGTGAGTTGGCGGCTGTACATACTGACACAGCAATACGCGATGAAAGAACGAGAAACTGCGGTATATTTACCAATCAGGCATTAAAGAAAATGGAGAGGCTATGGAGCCAGTCCGTAATAAATAAAAGATACAGCCAGTTCGGAGCTGTTCACATGGTAAACAATTTCCATTTGCTTAAGGCTACTGGTGAAGGGCATAGCGCCGTAGCAGTGCGCAAAGACGGCAGAGTAGAGAGGATGCTAGTCAAAGCTAGTATACTTAGTTCCCCAGCATGGCGCCGCACAGCGGAAGAAATAAGTGCATTGAGTGAGGCAACTGGCAGCGCCACTAGAGATATGGCAGCTCGTGGCGATAAAGAGGTGCGAATTGGAAGTAATTTGGCGTCAGTAGATGACCTGTGGGGTAAAGTGCATAAGCGGATCTCTAAAGAAATAAATGCACCGTTTGAAGGATACAGAGAATACGCTAGAATAACCAAGGAAGACAAGCTAGCCTTCTTAGAAGATATGAAGAAAGCGAAGATGACCATCCCTAAAGAAGTCGCTGTCACAGAAAGCGTGAAGAAGGAGAGATACGCCGAGCGTGCCAGGAGAGAAGCAAATCCGTTATGCAACCCCAAAATCTTACTGAGCACAGGAGAGGTAGTTGAACGCGCTAATAAGGAGGTGTCAGAATTTAAAAGCCTTATGTGGGAAAATAAGATGGCTATACCCAAAGGCTTAACTATAAGTACGGAGTTGATGCAAGAACGTCTGGCAGAATTGGAAAGAAGGCAAACAGATCCCAGTCATACCCATGTTTGCCTAGCCAAAGACGGATCTTACTATAAAAAGAAAGCGAGTAAGACCGACACTAGAGACAAAATAAGCTTGGCCCTACATTTGAGGGAGAAAGAGACTTTAGAACGAGCACGCACGGCCAGAATTTTTAAATTACGCGAAATCAAGCGGGATGGGATGCCCAATTTGAACAGAGATACAGAATGGTGGGGTAAAGTTGTATCCAAACCCGAAGACGACATCGACGATCAACAGCGCGAAACACATGAAGAAAATAAGGTGCCAACGTCTAGCGTTAAAATCGGCACCAAATGGTTCAGCCTTATAGACAAACGCGTATATGGAAAAAGAGGTTACAGATGGGGCAAGGCCGTTAACGCGAGAGCTGGGGAAGAAGGCGCACTGGTCAGTAACGCCTACGGTGTTGTTTTTGCCACCCTAGGCAAGGCCGAACACGGGGTAAGGCCAGTGCACATTTTACCAGAGAAAGAGGACGGCCACAGTAGTGGATATTCATCATCAGAAGACGCAGAAGAAACTACTGCAGTTGAAAAATCGGTTAGCACTATTAGTGTCAAACATGCTAGTGCCCCTACACCGACATTGCAGTCGGGCAGTGTTCACGGAGTTCGTCCCGAGGTTGAGCAGGTGATACGCGCTAAAATTGGCACCCAGCTGGAGCAGCTTGAGCTATCGAGTGAAAATTGCGGGATAGAAAAATATCTTGCATCGACCGGCGAATACGACTTTGCGATCAGCTATGACGTTAGGAAAGGTGCTGTGTACACAGCCGCACATTGTTTGGGTATGAGTAGAGATAGCGATCTCTATTCAAGCAACGAGCACACCTTCGCGGGAGTAGTGGGTGACATGGGGATGGTGAAAGTTAATGGAAAAAGTTACTATGTCGCCACCTACGTCCAGCAAGCGTTTTAAAGCCATAAAGAGCGACGACAAGATTATTAGTGGTACAGCTGTGTTTAACGCATTAAAAACAGTCGTCCTATCGGTTATAACCGAGAAAGTGGGCAATTTGTACGTGATACATGATAGTAACTCCCGTTTAGTAGGTGGAACCCTATGTTATGATTGGAAGAAGATGTTGATTTTATTACCTATCTATGATGTTAAGGGTACTAGCTGTAACTGGCGTGAGGAGACGTCACACGATAAGTGGTGGATTAGTAATGACTGCCTTAATGGGACATTAGAGTCCGGCAGATTCAATGGAACCATATGGTGTACATGTAAGTGTTCCAATAAATGGGCGTATCTTACGCCCGACTGTCCGAAGGAAAAAATCCCAAAGCGACATATAGTGGGGTGTAGGTTCGGAGGAGCCAGACACGGCATCAATTGTTGGTACAACACCGATGAAGAGGAATTGTGGTGGACAGAACAGGAAGACAAATTGCAAGAAGCTATCAACGGGAGCAATCTGTGTCGTGTTAACCTCGACAGCAAGAACTTAAAGTACAGTTTCGAGTGCTCAACAGAACACTGGACCCCTCGAGAATTTGGTGAAGAGGTGAACCTCCCTGAAGGATGGCGTTATGACAGCCAGTTTGTAGATGGCGCACTTTACCTGCGATGCGTAGAAGAAGTCTCTGGCCAACTGAAATCTCTTGCAGGCCATACGCTACTGGAAACCGATAGCGTTGACCTCGACTTATCTAACATTCAATACGACATTATTACTAGTAGGATAGTGCATCCTGTGTCATTGGGGGAGTCGGTTACTGTCGGAAATGATGATGCTGAGCACGTCTACATCGTAGGTCCTGAAGTGGTATCTCACGGCCACTTATTGCTTAGGTCATTTGAGAGCAATAAAAGATACATATCTGGAACGCCAGTCTACAACAAGGAAAGGTTGCTAGTAGGTCTTATAACAAATAGTTGGAGCGATGGGTCGAATTATAGATATGCACTGCCAACTGAGGTTAATCTTTCCAACGGCTGTTTAGCTGGAGGTAGTGTCAAAGAAGTAGACCAGAGTATGGGTCATAGTTTTAAGTTACCGGATGGTTTCAGAGTGGTACACGTAGTTACACAGGGGAAATATGTCACCAAAGGAGACGTAGCGGATCCAGATTATAAAATATGTCACATATTTAAAGACTTAAGAGCTCATAAGGAGACTCACCACCACTACCCGGACGTGCTGACCAAGGATCTATTTGCCCCCGTTAGCGGCTCAAAAATACACATAGGATCGCCAGGGTCGAGGCTAGTGAGAACCATAAACTGGGATAATAGAGTGTTAACATGGGGTTTTGATGGAGTGCAGGTTAGTTGGCAAGCAGCTCCCAGTTTCCGCTATTTTAGCGACTTAATGTGCGGCACGCCCCTGTATGACGAAGAAGATCGACTCGTGTCTGTTGTCACCACAGCGCGTGATAGATCATACGCCATATCCAGTTTTAGTGGTCCGAGAGGGAGAATTACGTGCAACCGAGTAGAACAAGTGACTCTCTCCGCCGGAATAATATATGCCGGAAAAAGATTCACTAGCAAATCGCAGCTAGTTAATTATATTAACGACCCAGACGATCCTAGTATCGAGCTCCTGCTGTACATAGTGGAAATTAAGGACACAGAGACGAGCCGCGTTATATTAGTCAAAGGCGGCTTAGAGCTCTCACATATATATGTTGATTACCCAGTAATCAACAGGAGGTGTGTTGGGAACAGCTTAAGTGAATTGGAGTTACTAGAGAAAAAATTGAGAAATGCGAACCGGCGTATAAATATGTTGGAGAACAAGCTTGGACAATTGTGCCTTTCTGCCGGCGCCACAGGCGCGAAGAGCGAAAAAAATCGCGCTAGGGCATCCCGCTCAAATAACAGAGATCCTAACCCTAAAGCTGATGTCGTACCAAAGCGTTCTAGGTCTCAGAGTAGAAGTTTTAGCGGTACGCGAGGCGGCACCGAAAACACTGTCCGAGGCAGAGGTGGAAGGCGAGGTAAGCGAGGGGGACACACACCTCGAACTCCTCGGGAACAAATCGAAACCCGTGAGTTTGTTCGTAGCAACAGCCGCTGGCAAACTAGTTCAAATAGAAGGAATGGTCGCTTGTCCAGTGACGCCGGTCGTGTCGGAGGGGGAAGAAGAACTGCAAATCGCAGAGGAGGCGGCATTGGCCAAGCCTTTTCCAAATCACTTAATGACCTCACAAGTGTGTTTACAAATAGCACATCTTCAGAATGCCAAAAGAAAACGCAACGAATATAGAGGACACAGAAATTGATGAAACGGGAGTGATCCCTGCCAGAGTGGCAGCACTACCCCTATGGGGGAACGCGGCGAATGCCAAACCCGTACAATCCATCACAAAAAGAAAGAGAATAAAAAGCACAACACTAAGTATACCTCTTCGGAGATCAAGCAGAATACGTCAACGTCACCATAATCAACCAGATTTCGTGTGCAGCGCTACGTATGCTTTTCCGAATAGTGGCGATAACCACATAATCAAAGGAAAATATAGGGGAGGATAGTATAACAAACTATCTCACTGTTGCCACTGTTTATACTTATACATGAAAACAAGCAATATACAGAAACTTGATTATGCAAAAATTCTAATATAGGAGCAACGTGTCAATGAGTTGACAACACTAAAAACTAATTACAGGACAAGTTATACTAAACAGTACAGTTACTGTATAAAAGATTAGTTATTATAGAGGGAAACCCCTTTTCCTCAAATTAGAGGACAGTAATGAGATTAACGTGCAAAAACAAGTATTATAAGGAATCGATAAGGTATAATAAATAATTATGATATTAATGCAAAAATAGAAGGCAGAAATGAAAAGAAGAATATACAAGAAAAATGAGTTGTACAGATAAAGTACAAACGTAAAAGACAAGAATTAAAAGGAATAACCGCGTTAGAATCAAAAGGGATTTGGCAATAAAACAATTATCAGCGGGCAATATGTGTATATATAGAGATATAAATCAAGTCGAAGTATGCAAAGCAAATATGAATAAATAGATTAATAAAATTTACACATTTATGACGATAAATGATTTTTTTTAGCTATTTACAGTAATGCACTAATAAATTTTTAATTGTATATCTCCTGCATACCAACTCACAGTAGAGTTCAAGGACGCAGAAGCAGGTGATATGAGATCAAATTTGCCGTGCTCCAATTTCAAAACAAGGGGATATTGCTTATGCAAAGTCAAGTAGGCAGGGCCTGACTTGAGAAATTATACGAAGCAGAATGTAGAGAACGACACAGTTAAGTTCTTTTACAGTTAACTCTTAATGAAAACGTTTTAATAAATGAGTTTTGTCTAAGAAAACGTGGAGGGAAAAAGATAGAAATATAAATAACAAAAAAGAATGGATCTGGAAATCCAAGTCAGTTTATGCAATATAAGCAGGAATATACATGGTTATTGTAGGGAAACTAATTGATTTGAAATATGTAAAGTAGAATTGATAAAGAAACATTGTAACCCATCCTTATCGCACAGAAACTGCAATCAAAATAAACAAACCGTAGTAAGTCAACGCTCTACGCACTAGCGCAAGGGGGAACTGCCAAAGTATGGTACAAATGTCAAGCTAAAGCACCTGCGTGACGCCCCATGGCACCCGAGCTGAAGTAGTGTTAGCAGCGATGACAACAGGTTCATTGTCTTGAAAATATGTTTTGATTTTCGGTACGAATGTGAGTAGCAAAGCGAAAAAAAAATAGGGTTACGCGTCAAGTTGTTTCACAAAAGTTTCAATTTCGCAACAAATTCCGCTTTTAGTGGAAATTCAAATAATGCGGTATGAATAACTATAAGGGAAAGGAGAAAGAAAATTTGTTGTACATTACAGTCCTACATATAGTACGGGGGACTAACTAACAAACAAATTAGAAATGTTACAGAGATACACAAAAGGATACCGTAACATTAAATCTTTGCGCAAAGTGTTTTTTTGTTATTTTTTCCTCTCAAATAATTTACTACCAGGTTGTAGGTAGGAATCCTTTCATAATTTTAATTTTTTATTTAGTCATTCAATGACATAAGAATCAGGGGTTTATTTTATTTAGGGAAGTCCATATAGGACGCCGCGAATAATTCAAGTTAAGGCTTATTATTAGTATTATTATTTAGTCATGCATGACATATGAACATAAGGGGTTTATTTAATTTAGGGAAGGCTACAGGAAGCCATAATTTAAGTTTAAATAATAGTACTAGTTATTCAACTAAAATAAAGGTTACAGGAAGCCATGATTTAATTTTAAATAATAGTATTATTTATGCAACCAAAATAAAGGCTACAGGAAGCATTAGTTGATATTAACGTACTTAGTAATAATTAGTTAATTATCAAAAAAAGGACAACATTAGGTTGATTTTATAATTACTATAAAGGATATAGGAAACCTAAAATAGATAAGACTTATAGTAGCAAATATTAAGAAACATATAATGTGATTATAAGCCCCGTAGAGTAGTATACAGGTACGTTATAAGACACATGTACACTGAGAATATAATAGCTAATTTTTAATCATTGTTCATTGTTAATTTTAGTCATTGCTCTTGTTTAATCTTTTAATTGCGTTCAACCACAATAAAGGCTATAGGAAGCATTGGTTGATATTAACGTACTTAGTAATAATTATTTAATTATCAAAAAGGACAACAATATCAGGTTGCTTTTATAATTACTATAAAGGAGATATGAAACCTATAATAAGTGAAACTTATAAAAGCAAATATTAATAAATATGTATTGTGATTATGTCCCGTACTGTAGTATACAAGCACATTATAAGACGCATGTACACTAATAATATTATTGTTCTTTGTTAATTTTAGTCATTGTTTTTTGTTAATTTTGTAATTGCGTATGTAAAACAGTATTTTCGTGCGTAGCGAAATGGGACTTACAAATAGAACAAGAAGAAAACAAACCCAGAGACAGTAGCAGACAATGTTCACACAACAGCATACCATGACTACCCTAACACTAATCTTCGCCATACTACATGGAACACATGGTTCAATAGCCTACGATTGTGCGGACGCGAAAACTAACGCAACGGTTTTATCGCTAAGAGACATTCAACCGTGCGAGCCTCCGGAAACGTCGGATGCAAGTGAAACCGTGTCAGTCCAAGTGATTCAACGAAACGAGTTTAGAACGCAAAAGGTATGGAGCGGCAGCGTCGAAGTTTCAAGGTTGATATTTCACTATAGTATGCACAACACACATCCAGAGTCAGTGATGGACTAGGCACAAGTAAATAGAAAAAGTAGGAGCAGAAAGCCTATACACACAACAAGAAATTCAGGAAGCACACAGACTACTTACCTTTGGCACAGAACGGAAAGCAGTCGAAAACATACTTATAAGGCGGACAGCAGGGTTACCAGCAGCGGACCAAGGCTACAGCGTCACCAGTATGTTCAATGAAAAGGAACTAAAAGAACTCGCGCACACAACCATAAATGATATATGGGGATGGTTTTCAGAATTAGGAACAGTCGTAAGTGGTCTCATAGGATTCCACTTCGTATATAAGATTCTGCATTATCTATGCGGAGTAATAATAAACAGTTTACGAATATATCAAACCATAGGCTGCGGCATAGCTATATTCGCAGGCATATGGTCAAGCCTAACGGCATGGGTATTACACAAAAATGACAGAAAGAAGAAGTCCAACGAAGAAATTGAGCTTACCCAGCAAGACGAGGAAAACGCTCAAGAAGTGAATGCGCAATCATCCAGCAACGTTCACTGGACTGACTCACGCGGCAGTATAAACATTCCGTAATAAGTGCAAATAAAGCGCGCGGAATAAACAGTTCCTTATGAATAAAAACATTACTATAAGTATAATATATTAATAATCAAAAACAATGTAAAACCAAGTGCAAATAAAGCGCGCGACACAAACAGTTTCTTAGGAATAAAAACATTACTATAAGCATAATAAATTAGTTAACGAAAAACAATTTAAAACCAAGTGCAAACAAAGTGCGCGGCAAACAATAAGCAAACGTGGAATCAACGACAATAGCCGAGAAGTCGGCAATACAGGAAACAAAAGGCACATAACGAGGGAGTACTTCGCAACAAGCAAATAGCCAAAATTGTGGTCCTTAGACCACCTCCAATTAATCCGATAAAAGCTTATCAAATTACAAATCGTCCTCGCCCCACTCCACGGGCACAGTTTTGAAACCAAAACGGTTTCTCTCCCCATAATTCCCCCAAACCAATAAAGTAGCAGTACCAGGGAAGGATATCTAATCCTTCACTGAACAAATTCATGTTCAAATACAAAAACTATCCATCTTCTTCTGGATACATAAACAAGTACAAACCAGAGAGGAAATTAGTATTGTACCACACCTAACAGAGGAAAAAGCAACATAGTGCAACTAGGGAGTCATAGGTATTGCAACGGTGAACACAAACATGCAAGCAGTCAACAAGCAGTGTCTCAGTGCGGCATACAACGCGTAGTGCTCAAGGTGAAATCGCGGTAACATGTAACGCAGTGACACAATTTTGTACTTAGATAAGTTTAGCGTAGGGGATGCACGTAAAAGGTGTTGGACAGGTAAGTCCAACACTTTTTCAAAGGGGGTGGCAATGTAATAAATACCAAAATAAGAATCATCCTGTATAACAAATTACTTTTTACTTTGTAATGTTTAAACTATAGAAAACGGTCGTTCACATCGATAAAATGAAAAAACCACTTAGCTAAGCGTCTGTCTGGGTGCAAGAATTAAAAAAATAATATTTTAACCGGAAATAATAATTGCGTCAAAATAAAGAAATTTTGCGGAATCCAATAAATTCAATTGTTAATCGAGGTAAAAAACCTATTACACAATTACGTCGAACGATAAGTTCCACCAATCAGAAGCTAACAGGTACAAAGAAAATAAAGGATTGCTGAGCAAGGAAAAATTCCGAAACTTCGAAAAAGTAACAAATGAGGGGCAGTTGGTAAAAACTCGCGGTCGGGAACGGTCAAGTTTTCTTTTGGGGTTTCGCGAATAGCGGTTTTTGAGGAGTCCTGAGTTATAGTAATTTATAATTAAAGTTGTGTTTTAGCAGTCAGGTATAATTATTTTTTTTCTCGAAAAAAGGAAAGCAGATTAAAAGGGTTTCTTTTTGTTCGAAACGCGAATCGTGTCCGTCGGCGTTTTGTGAACACCCAGTCCGGCAGAATTGGTAAGTCTGATTTCAAATTATACTAACAGTGTATTATGATTTTTTTCTGTAGTTTGGTCAGGTTATAAACATTGCCAGCCCGCTTTCTATGATATTATGTTTATATAATTTAATTGGAGTATGGTAGTTCATATCGCACACGAATATTTAATGGTGATATCTCACCGTATGAATTAGGAATAGGGAGCACATTTGAGGTTGAAAATTAAATTGTTAATATCACAGTTCATATTTAGGGTACGCGAAAATATTCAGGTTCTGACGATTAATTTTTAAAAAAAAATAACAAATTTCTTTTATTCTGCGAGTCATTCGCGTTGACTTAAAGGGGATATCTCAAGTTTTCTCTCGATCCTATCACTAGTTTTATTCAATTGTAGACACGGGACTCTATATACGAGTATTCCCGACGTTTTGTAAATTTGGTGTAATTATTTTTATTTTTCTTATATTTTTTTATTAAACTCGTTTAAGAAATCATTGTCGAGTAATTTATTTTCTCAACCAGGAGAGCAGGGATACCTGACATATACACATAAGATCCACACCTAAAATTTTCCCTCAACACACCCCTCTTACTGACGTAACCCCCATAATACAAGACCTCTCATTACCAACGACAACTGGTAGCAGCGGAGGCCGAAGCCAGCTCTTTCGGACATTTCTTACAGGAGCCGTCGACTCCTGTTTCCCACGGAATCGTGGGTGGTGACAGCCAACTACGCTGCCTTCTCGGTCCATTAGGGACATTTTTGGACAGCAGAGTTTTTATTGGTATTACACTCGTTTGTGCGATGGTGCGGCAAAACTATCCCTCTTATCGGCTTGGTCTTTTTCAAAGTGCGTGAGAGGCGTATGGTTTATTATATTCGTTTCCCAACTTTCTAGTCACCGGTGTCGAGACAATAAATAAATATTATATGTAAATACCTTTAATCGCAACAACGTTTCAGCTTACGTCGTTTCAGGTCGCCATTGACCTTCAGGGAACGAAAGTGAAATCTTTAAATAAAGAAAAAAAATCCGTTGAAAAATATATGACCGTTAATGAAAAATATTTACTAGCGTCATATTAAGTTTCATACTGTATTGCTAAAAATAGAAAGCCGTTCACCATTGGAGAAGATCTTGTATTACCTGCTGCTACTACATGGAAGTAAATATGGTGATGATATTCGAAAAATTCCTTTGTCGAACGACACTGTCTCGAATAGAATTTCTGATATTAACAAGGACCAATTAGTGCAACTAATTACAAGAATTAAAGAAAGCCCATAATTTTCAATTCAGTTGGACGAAACAACGGATATTACTAAATTGGCTCAGTTGTTAGTATATGTCAAGTACGTTTATAAAGAAAGCGTGGAGGAAGAATTGTTATTTTGTCGTCCTATGAAAGACCATACTACAGGGAATGACATATATTGTAAAGTTGACGAATTTTTAAAAACTGAAGGTTTAGAATGAAAAAAATGCTCTGAAATCTGCATAGATGGTGCAAGAACGATGACGGTCAAAAATATTGGTTTTAAATAATTTTTTCGAGCTTCTCATTATGATCATATAACTTTTACTCACTGCCTTATCCACCGAGAGGCACTTGCAGCAAAAAAATTAGCTACAGAATTGAACGATGTGCTTCAGGATGCTGTTAAAATTATAAATTTTATTAAAAGCCTTGTCCTTAACAGCCGCTTATTTTAAAATCTCTGTAAGGATACGGATTCCAACTACACAACTTTATTATTACATGCAGAAGTAAGATGGTTGTCAAGAGGTCAAAGTTTAAGAAGATTATTGTTATTAAAGGACGAAATCGAAATATTTTTAACCGAACGAAAATGTGAACTTGCTGCTTCTTTCCCAAATGACTTATGGCTATCTAAGCTGTGTTATTTGTCAGATATCTTTGCGAAATTAAACGATCTCAACTTATCTCTTCAAGGAAAAAATTGCGATATATTTACTTCGAATGATAAAATTGAAAGTTTTATTAAAATGATCAACATTTGGAAAAGTGGGGTAAAAAAAATTCGTCCGAAATGTTTTCCAGTGTCGACAATTTTATAATCGAGAAAAATCATTGTAAAACTTTTATTGCAAAAATTATTGTAGATCACTTAAAAGGACTAGAAACACAGTTCCGTACATATTTTATATTAAATATTGATTTCAAAAAGGTAGCTTGGATTCAAAAGACGTTTAGGATTGATTTAAGTGAGATTGATCACCTGCCACTTAAAGCTCAAGAGGAATTTGCTGAGCTTTCGAGTGACTCAAACTTAAAACTACAATTTCTAAAAAAGCCCTTGACGGAATTCTGGATCGGAGCTAGAACTGAATTTCCCACAATCTCTGATATGTCGTTAAATGTTCTTCTGCCATTCAACACCACATTTTTATGTGAAGTTACTTTCTCAGCTTTAACACATATTAAATCCCAATATCGTTCATCGCTAAAAAATGTTGAAGAGGTCTTACGTCCAGCAGTGTCAAACATTCCAGCAAGATTTAATTTGTTATGCAATAAAAAACAGGCACATCTATCTCATTAAATGTTTTTCTTTAATTTTAATTCAATACTTACCACTCAACGACTGCGTTCGAATATATTCGAGCGATCTAAGACGGTCAGAATTCTCTTTTATTTATGTTATTGCAAAAAATGCAAATTTGATGAAAAATAGGGCATATAATTTTTGTAACTGTAATAAATACAATTTTAGAACTTTTTCTGCAATTTTTAATTTTTCTATGTTTCTAAACGAATTCTAAAACTATATATTTTCATATGTATATGTTACCTAATAAATAAATCATCAAAAAATATTTATTTATCTTTCTTTCATATTTATAAGGGGTCGCCAAGAAACGGTACTGAAAACGGTACACATCTGGGGTTGAATTCAGAAGAACTGATGCGTTTCTAGTATTAGTGATAATGGGTTTCCACAGATTGCCCAATTTGAGAATGTATTGGTCCAAAGATGAAAATTTTCATGTTGAACGTATTACAAAAGTATTTACCTTGAAACGTTTTTTGAAAATTCTTCGTTTCCTGCATCTCAATGATTATGAGAAAATGCCCAAACCTAATTGTTGCGGCCCAATCCGACCCTGTATACCCAGCATTGGTGGGAAGTTCGCCTCCCGCAATTTGAACGAGGAGAGAGTCAACAGCCGTCATGCGAAGAGTACGCAAATTTAAAATAAATTCATGCTGTATTGTTTATTAAGTACTAATCAATGTAAATAAAGTTATCAAACGAAAAACGGTATTATTCACACGAAAACATGGTCCTTCTGAGTCGAACGAATCGAAGAAACAATCATTAAACATCTATAAAATAATCGAACAATTTACAAGTGTTAATCATATCTTCATTTCATTGTGCGGTGAGACGGCTGAGTTACGACTGTGAAACATCGAATAGAAGAGAGAAGCGTGCAGTTCAGCTGGTCCACTCTACGGTTCAAAGCAGGTACCTTTTTTGTTTCCTTTCACCAGACTTTGTTGAGTTGAGTATTAATATGCGATAAATAAAAACATTTGGTTTTTTATATAGGTACTTTTTACATTGCTGTTTGTTTAGTTTTCAATAGAAATTATTTTTATAAAATGTCAGATTCCGGTGAAGATCAATACGAAAACGATAATTTAAAAACACTTATTAAAAAACGAGCTTCAGTTAAAGCCAAATTAACATACTTTGATAAATATTTAAAAGCGTTTGATGACTTGCAGGATACGAAAATAGAACGTTCAAAGAAAATCGAGCTTGATCAAAGAATAAATAATGTAGAATTGTTGTTAAACCAATTTGATGTTATTCAGAACGAAATTGAATGCGATGCCGAAGAACCCGACGAACATTTCAGAGATCGGGAAGAATTTGAAAATAGATTTTACGCGATTTTGGCCAAAGCAAAAACGTTATCCGAAAAATTCGAAAACAGCGATAATGACGAACGGTCTCATGTTAGTCATCGCCCATCCGGTTTGGGCTCATGTGACGGAGTAAAACTGCCGGAAATAAAGCTGCCCAAATTCGATGGTACTTACAATACGTGGATGGAATTCAGGGATATTTTTGAATCTTTGATCCATCAAAATTCACAAATCAATAACATTCAGAAATTTCATTACCTTCGGGCGTCGTTGATTGGTCAAGCACCTCTGGTAATTCAATCATTAGAATTCAATGCCGGCAATTATATTGTAGCCTGGAATACTCTATGCGATCGTTTTAATAATAAGCATTTACTTATACAAAATCATTTGAAATCGATATTTACCATAGAAAACATCGGGAGTGCGTGTGCTTCCAAAATTCGAAATTTATATGAAAACTTATTTAAACATTTGAGTAGTCTAAAACAATTGGGTGAACCAACGGATTCCTGGGACACTTTATTAATTTTTATTATGAGTAATAAACTAGATTCAAGTACGGCCCATGAATGGGAAAAACAAAAAACTAAATACGATATCATAACTTTAGACATTTTTAAAGACTTTTTGAAAAAGCCTGCTAATATACTGGAAACAGTAGAAATGAAATCCGAACATATATACGATAAACAAAGCGATGCGAAAAAAGAAATGCGTAAAAATTATAATAAACATGCAAATAACAAATCTCGTGGTTTTTTGAGTTGTACAGACGATAATAATGCGAAATCGGAGCAAATACGAGGCAAGTACAATTGTTTCAATTGTAAACAAAATCATAGTTTATTCTACTGTCCTGACTTTTTAAAATTAGGTATTAAAGAACGAATATCCAAAGCAAGGGACTTAAAATTATGCTCTAATTGTCTGAAACGGTATCATACACCTAGGGAGTGTAAATGGTCAGGGTGTAAAATATGCGGAGCCAAGCATAACACTATTTTACACGAGGCCATAAACACACCTGCTTCTACGTCACAAATCAGTACTTCTCAAGAAAGCAATTTTGCTTCTAACGTTCCAATTGTTTCTAATTGCACACTAGTTACATCTCGTCGTGCGATTTTATCGACAGTAAAGGTGAATGTACATAATATCTCAGAACAAAGGTATACTGTGGCACGGGCGTTATTGGACTGCGGTTCACAATCGAGTTTCATTTCAACAGATTTATGTAATAAATTAAATTTAGTAAAAACTAAATTTAAGCTAGCCGTTTCGGGAATAGGCGACAAAACGTCATTTTCAAATCATAAATGCGAAATTAGAATTCAGTCCATGGTTAATAATTATTCGATCAACTTGTCCTGTTTCGTTTTGGACAAAATTACTAATGATCTTCCAGAAAATCTAATCGATTTGCAGAATCTAAATATACCCACGGATATAAAATTAGCTGACCCCGATTTCTATATTCCCCAATCAATAGATATTTTAATAGGTGCGGATGCCTTTTGGCAAATATTAAGCGTAGGACGAATACATTTGGGCACGCCCAATCCTATATTACAAAACACGCGTTTTGGATGGGTTGTCGCCGGTTGTTTAGAGATACCTACTGGCAAAACAAGTTGTAATTTAAGCGTTGATTCCAATTCTTCAATTCAAACTCAATTGACGAAATTTTGGGAAGTCGAAGAAATCGAAATAAAAAATCCGTGGTCACTCGAAGAGCAAACATGTGAAAAGCATTTTTTGAACAATTTAAAAATTAACGACGATGGCAGATACGTCGTGTCACTGCCCTTTAAACTACCGCCGGAGAAATTGGGAGAATCACGTGACATCGCGATAAAACGATTTTTAGCTCTCGAGAGAAAACTAATGTCCAATAAACCTTTATACGGTATGTACGCGGATTTTTTGTCGACATACGAGCAATTAGGTCATATGACAGAAGTGAATGATACTAATAACGGATTACCTGAATACTATATGCCGCATCACGGCGTCATAAAGGAGTCGAGCACATCAACCAAATTGCGCGTCGTTTTTAATGCATCGGCACCAACATCTACGGGTTTGTCCTTGAACGACCTTCAAATGACAGGACCCACTATCCAACACGACCTTTTGTCAATTATATTACGTTTCCGAGTACGTGCTGTTGCACTTTCTAGCGATATTAAAATGATGTATCGACAGGTAATGATTAACCCCGAGCATAGGAAGCTACAAAAAATCATATGGCGTCCTAATCCGAACGAAACTCTAAAAACATACGAACTAAACACGGTAACATACGGGACAACCGCGGCATCATTTTTAGCCATACGCTGCTTGCACGAAATCGCAAACGAATGCGAAGCTGAGTTTCCCGATGTTGCCAGAATTATTCGTGAGGACATGTATGTGGACGACTTACTAACGTGTGTGGATACTCCACAGGAAGCAGCATATATTTGTAAAACCATTTCAGAAATTTTATTAATACGCGGTTTTGATTTGAGAAAGTGGAAGTCGAACGATGAAAATATTATACGCGGATTATCTTGTGAGAATGCAAGTGAATCTTTCGAATTTTCCATTAACAAAGATCACGAAATAGACAAGACATTGGGTCTTGCGTGGAAACATCAGACCGACGTCTTAACATATAAAATACAGCCGAAAACCGATATTTGTACGAACGCGATTACTAAACGACTGATACTTTCTAAAATAGCCACTGTCTTTGATCCGTTAGGCTTGGTGAGTCCATGTATAGTAATCGCGAAGGTACTCCTGCAAAAATTATGGGCCCAAAACATTGGATGGGACCAAAGGGTACCAGATGAAATTAGCAGAACGTGGAATAATTGGTATTCTCAACTACATGAATTAAATTCTCTAAACATCCCTCGTAGAATCGTGTGTGACAACCCGGTATATCTGAGTTTACATGGGTTTGCTGATGCCTCCGAGTCTAGTTATGGAGCCTGCGTTTATGTCATATCTAAAAATGCATCAGGAAGTCATACATCAAATCTCTTATGCGCCAAGTCGAAGGTTGCACCCGTAAAATCGTTAAGTACACCGCGATTAGAGTTGTGCGCTGCGCTAGTACTAGCCCAACTCATTGCTAAGGTCATAAAATCACTCAATATGACATTTGAGGACGTATTTTGTTGGACAGACTCGACAATTGTCTTGGGTTGGTTGCGAACACCCCCAAACACTTTAAAAACGTTTGTTGCCAATCGCGTGTCCGAAATTCAGATTGTGACAGAAACTTTCCATTGGAAACACGTACCTACACAGGAAAACCCAGCAGACATAGTCTCGCGCGGTCTAAGTCCATACCAGTTAAAAGCGTCCACATTGTGGTTTCACGGCCCTGTTTGGTTGACAGCAGACAGGAGCGAGTGGCCACAAACCCCAATTTATAAAGCGGATGTGTCAGAATGTAAAAAAACTTGTTTAGTATCTATATCTACACGTAATCGTTTCCCTTTCGAAAATTTCTCTAACTTTAATAAAACGAAACGAATTTTTGCGTATGTCCTGAGATTTCTCAAAAACTGTAAACTCAAGCCGGAAGCTCGTCAACTGTCTTATTTAACTGTTGATGAACTCACAGAAGGCTTCAATGTCATAATAAGAATCGTCCAACAAGAGTCATTTCCCGATGACTATACGGCCCTTCAAAATAAACGACAATTACATTCTAGCAGCAACATATTAAGTCTACATCCATTCATGGATAATCAAGGAATTTTAAGAGTCGGTGGACGTCTGACTAATTCCGATTATCCTTACGCAAAGAAACACCCCATTTTGATGTCGCCCCAGCACCACATAACAAAGATCATTTTTCAGCAGCAGCACGAAAAATTACTGCATGCGGGGCCTCAAATGCTTTTATCTAGTTTAAGGGACACATTTTGGCCAATTTCCGGCCGCAATTTATCTAGAATAACGGTACAAAAATGCGTAAGGTGTGCCAGATTTCGTGCGCAGTCGTTTCAACCAATTATGGGTAACTTACCAGAGGGTCGCGTTCGACCATCAACTCCATTCAGCATAGTAGGAGTAGACTACGCTGGTCCATTCACGGTGAAGGACAAACGCGGTCGTGGTTGTAAGCCCATCAAATGTTGGACTGCTTTATTTGTTTGTTTTAGTACACGTGCCATTCATTTAGAGGTCGTGTTATCCTTAAGCTCTGACGATTTTCTGCAAGCCTTCAATCGTTTTATAAGTCGTCGCGGGAAACCAAGTGAAGTGTTCTCGGACAACGGAACGAATTTCGTTAGGGCTAATAGAGAATTAAAAGAATTTGGTACCTTTTTGCAAAATAATCAAGCTATTATCGGTAGTTCAGTAGCAAATCAAGGTATAAAGTGGCACTTCATACCGACAAATTCACCTCATTTTGGAGGTATTTGGGAAGCAGGAGTGAAAAGCTTAAAATATCATCTGAAACGTATTTTGGGTAACAATATAATTTTCCTTTTTGATTTTCAAACTTTACTAATCCGCATTGAAGCTATACTCAACTCGCGTCCCATCACTCCTTTAAGCTCGAGTCCCGATGATCTAACCTGTCTTTCTCCGTCTCACTTCCTCATTGGCAAGTCAATTACATCAGCACCCGAACCGTCATGCATCGACATTCCAGACAACCGTTTAAATAATTATCAGATGTTAAGCAAACTATACGAACATTTCTGGCGTCGTTGGAGTAGAGAATATATAACCGAATTACAACAACGTTGTAAATGGAAAACAACTAAAGGAAATTTGACCATAGGACAGCTAGTGTTAGTAAAGGACGACAATCTGCCACCTACCAAATGGCGTTTAGGAAGAGTCGTCGAATTTACTCGTGGAAGAGACAATATCCCCCGTGTAGCGTTGGTTCAAACGTCAGATGGAATTTTATCCAGAGCTGTGCATAGGCTTTGCGTATTACCAGTTGCCAGTCCAGACTGCCAAGGCCGGGAGCATGTTGCGGCCCAATCCGACCCTGTATACCCAGCATTGGTGGGAAGTTCGCCTCCCGCAATTTGAACGAGGAGAGAGTCAACAGCCGTCATGCGAAGAGTACGCAAATTTAAAATAAATTCATGCTGTATTGTTTATTAAGTACTAATCAATGTAAATAAAGTTATCAAACGAAAAACGGTATTATTCACACGAAAACACTAATACTCCTGAGTTTGATAAGTTATACAAACTTAGACCGTTGGTGGCCCATCTAACCAATAAGTTGCACAGTGCTTTTACACCTTACAGGCACGTTTATATTAATGAGAATACGTGCCCTTTCCAGGGACGCACAACCGTGAAGCAGTACATGCCCATGAATCCCATCAAACGGGGCATCAAAATATGGGCAATGGCGTATTCCAAAGCGGGGTACTTACTCAATTTTCTAATATATCAAGGTAAAACTGATACACAAAAAGATGTGAAAGGGTTGTGTTACAATTAGCAGAAAATTTTTACAATAGAGGTTATTGCCTTTATTTTGATAATTTTTATACTACAATTCCCATCATGCAGAAATTATTAGAGAAAGATCTATTTGCTTGCGGAACTTTTCGAATGGATCGTAAACATTTTCCAAAGCAACATTTATTGCCTGATAGGCAGCTTGCTAAAAGTCAATCTGATTCAGTTGCTTCTGGTGATGTATCTGTCTGCAAATGGAATGATCGCGGAAAAAAAACCGTTTGCGTAGTGAATAACAGATACATCTATAGAGAAGTAACAGAAGTTCTACGAACATATAGAATAGGCGAAAGGGTAAAAGTACCGTGCCTCCAATCTGTAGCTGATTATAATCAATACATGGGGGAGTAGATCTTTTTGATCAATATCATACCTATTACTCAATTTCGTGGAAATCCAGACGTTTGTGGATGAAAATCTTCTATTATCTGATTGATGCATTAATTGGTAATAGCTATATATTGTATAAAGAAACCTTCAATAAAAAAACAACCAGGTACCAAACCCATAACAGCGTTACAGTTTCGCAACATTCTAGCAAATTAACTTATCGGTAACTTTACTCAAAGAAAGAAATCTGGTCATCGAAGACAGAATTCTCCAATGGACACATCTTCCCATCTTCCAATGAAAGGCACTTATCGGAGACGTTGACTATGTAGCTCATCAAAAAAAAGCAAACCCGTTCCAATATAATATGTCAGATCTGTCATGTTGCCTTATGTAAGGATTGTTTTGCCCCCTACCATTTGAAATGATTCACAATTACTGTACACATTTTTGAAGTTTTTAGTTAATTTTTATTATAAAGTGTATTATTATTTTAAATTTCGTACAATAAACTTTAATTCTTGAATAAACCTTTTATTTACGGTAGCTATATATTGTCGTGGGTTACTATTTATAAGAGTCTGATAAATATAATGTTACTATTTTTAACTTATGATCTGTGAGATATTTTAAATTTCCCGCTGGACGCCAGTCTTTGTCCTTGTGACAACAATAAATGTATCAAGCAACAAAGACAATATTCATTTAATTATTGTTAAAAATTACTTACCTTATTATAATTAAGAAAGAATAAAGAAAACCCAATTACAACAATCTTAAAATCTCATTTGGGTCGTGCTTCAGTTTTGTCACCCTGTAGCATGAGTTATTTGTAAAGATTTAACCTTCACCGTATTTTGTAATCAGCTGTTCAGTTGTGTTTATTGAGACAAGTTATTTAAAAAGAAGAAAAAGTCGTTTGGTGTTATAGAAATTATTTATTAAATATTATATGATTTTATACGCTGTTGGAATATAGGAGAAAGGACAAAGAATATGTAGTTGTGTTTATAAAAGTTGTTCAACAAATTTACGTGATATGTGTCACCTACGCAAATTGAATTTGATGTGTGACTTTATTTCTGAACATCAGGTAAGTACATTAGATATTGTAATATAATTTTGTTTCAAGATATTTCAGAATATTAAACCAAAACCAACTTATGAGTATTTAATAAACGTGGATCTTGAAATTCGTGTTGTGTTTCCGAACTTTTTCTGAGGTTATGTAGGTTAATAATTTTAGTAAATTGTAAAATAAAAGTTTGCAGCAAAACGTATTTCAAGCTCAGATTATACGTACCAACTAATAATCTAAATTAATTTACTTATTTAATAATTGTCTTGCAATTAAAGTTATGAAAATATTAATTCGAACCTAGGTATGTAATTCAAAGTCTTTTCTGTGCTAATTTCACACAATTTCTTGAAGAAAAGTTTTCAAAACCTAGCTAAATTCACTTAAATGTTCATTTATATATCATGTTGCCAAGATAACGGAATTGTATGTACATATGTGCGAATATTTTGCAAAATATTATAAATAGTTTATACCTGGTGATCTTATATAGGTGTTTCTTCCAGGTATACCTTCTGTCGTCGAATATCGGGATTCAGCTACTGGCAGTGTTAACCATTTTATTATGTTGGTTGAGTTTTGGACTCATAAACTTTTATATGATTAGTGAAGTATAACTAAACGTAATCAATTTTCTCTATTTCGAGACTCTACATTCAAAAATCCGCCACCACTCCAAAAAAAATATGGCTGCCCTCTTCTTGCAAAAAACATCACTGTCGCCTAGCAACAATGTAGTCTTTTTTTTTCTATGTTCATCCTAGAAGGCTAAAAAGACTACTCTGGACTACTTGGAGTAATTCCTGTTCCTTTTTATAAGTAAGTTAAGGTTCTTTTTGGTTTGACATTTGTCAAATTCTTAAAATATTTATAAGTTTTCTATAGTACTTTAGATTTTGATTGGTAAAGTTCACTTTAAAATATAATTATTATGTTCAGAAATTGACAATAATTATTTTATCATTACTTACACCCCTTAAAGCTAGTTAAAAACAATATGATCTAATAAATATATCACTCATATTCTGGTTTTAATTGTATATTTTTCATTTCTTGCAACTAGAAATATCTTAAACGATTCATTAAAATTTTAACTTCTTATAATGACTAGATTTGGTTATGATTTGAAAATTTATTGTAATTTTTGGCATGACGATGCCATTTTAGTTTAGTTTTTTGCCTCTTACAAATAAACGATAAGACTTTCATATCAAATAACTTCTTCTGCCTTATAAATTGTCACATGCTACTATTACAGCCATATATTACATTATAATATATTAACGCCTAGTGGTAGCAATATCTAGTACGCTTGGCTACCATATTGGTTTTCCAAAGCCTTTTTCTAACATTTTTTCATGGATTCTGACCATCCTCCTAACACTCTTCCCTATTGAGAAACAAATATTTCAGCCAAAAATAGTTCTGCCCCATAAAGGGTTAATGAATGTTGTGAAACAATTTGGAATAACCTATAGGATGATGTTTCAAAACTGCCTAACGAAGAAAAAGGGAAAGAAATATCGCAAGGATTTTTACATACATGGAATATGCCTAACTGTTTAAGGGCACTAGATGGCAAACATGTTATTATTCTGGCAAGTGCTCTATGTATAATATAATTCAATGATACATAGAGCTTTTTCAGTTCCTATGAACAAATGTAATTTTGATAGAGAGATTAATACAATTAGACAAATAGCAACATCTAACGGTTATCCATTAGATATGATAAATAAACTAATTAGTAAAAAAGAGAAAAAAGTGGCATTACAACTAATATATCCTAAGCAAGCTGATGAAATTAAAACTTATAAAACCATCACATATGCAGGAAATATTTCTAATAATATTTCAAACATAATATCTTCAGCAACGAATGCAACAATTTATTTTAAAACAAAAAGTAACGTTAGTACAAAATTGTTAAATGTAAAAACAAAAATACCACTATTAAAGAAGTCAGGTATATATAAACTCAAATGTCCAGAATGTAATGCTGTCTATTTGGGTCAGACCCTTAGGAATTTTGAAATACGATACAATGAGCACTTACGAGCTTACAGATTAAAACAACCAGATAAATCCCACTACGCAAAACATCTACTTGACACCAATCATTCATTGACACCTAACACAGAACTAGAAGTGCTGCATATTTGTGAAAAGAAACAAGAACTGGATTTCCTTGAAGAACTAGAAATTAGAAGACATTTAAGAAACCCACAATATGAAGTTGTCAATGAACAGTTAAATCTAGGGAATTCTCCACTAATAAACTGTCTTCTTAAGTGATAATTGTAAAGATCAGCAGATATAGTTTTCCTGGTTTTCTATATCATTGCACAGTTATACTGATCTTAATTGGAAAAATGATATCCAGGATATCACCATAGGGAAAATAATATCTAAGCTTCAATATTTGTAATATCACATCTTCTTCTTTTTCTATAAACATATATTAAGCCAATCACAAGTTAGGTTACTTCTTGGTCTAGCCAAAAATATAACTACTAAACATCAGGTAGGCATAAAATGAAATGTAACTTCTGTCATTCTGACGATGATATTGATTTATCGAAACAATTGTCAATTTTTTAGAATTTTCAATAACTTGTATTATATTGTGGAATTAACTAGAGACCTTGAGTTTCATTTAAAAACACTAATTTATAAAAGGATTTTTATTGCTGTTAACACTTTAATTCATTCCTATTCAGGTAGTCGACGAGTGGACACGCATTTTGTACTATCTGAGTAACTAACGTTATCTTCGTGTTAATTTCATATTAAGCATTTTTATTCTATTGATAATTGTTATAACTAAATATCAAAATGCGAACATTATAAACCAATTAGTGACCGTTTTGTTTTTCGATTTGTGATATTATTATCAACAAATAAATCAAGAAATATTCCAGTGTCGTAACAGTACAACAGGTTACTGCTATTTTCCTACTATTTAATTCACAGGGTCCTTTCGGACTCCTGTTCCTCTTTCAATTTTAAACGTCGTAGTTTTGACATCCAGAACCACTCGCAAAATGGCAACTACCACCCAAACATCCTTATCTTAACAAAATTCACTTCATATCACAAAATCATACGTTGATGCAACTTTAACAAAAACCCCACCACCTACGTTTCCTAAACGCGGGCAAGCAATTGTCTTCTACTCTATTCCGAACACCGTTTTATTCGAATACATAAAAGCTAAAGGAGATATCGTCTCCCCCAAAAATATCACATTTGCATCGAGAATCTTCAATAACCGTATCTGTATATATCTATCTTCAACAGCAATTCTAGATGATCTTCTTCAAACTCATCAGAACATTTGCATCAATTCCAGAATAATTCCTATTCGAAGACTTATTTCGCCTGCTAAATGTATTTTAATATCGAATGTGTCTCCTACTATATCCCATTCCGTTATCGAAAAAGCTCTCAAGGACATCGGATTGCAAATAGCCTCTCCTGTTTCACTTGTTAAATGTGGCGCGCAAGGAGATGAATCGGCTCACATCATGAGCTTATGCAGAATTACTTACGTTATCCCCGATAATGATAACTTTAGCATACAAACATCACTTCTTATTACTCACGAGGACACTCCGTATCGTATATTCGTTTCCACTGACAAACTGGTGTGTTTTCTGTGTAAGCAGAGCGGATACACCGCCGACACTTGTACCAACACTACATCGTCACAACCACAAAACGAAATATCCTCCCATCCCCCCTTTGCTATCACAATTACCAGCTACTACTTCAGCCGCATTCCGGCATCCCTCTTTTCACCTTCCGAACCCCGAACGGATAATATATCAACAGCCGACCCAACTCATGTAGAACCATTGTCTAAACTTATATTACCCCCTTGTCCCATGGCCAAAAAAGAGGTATTTCCTCTGACAGCAATGTTGATACCCCCAGTCAACTATCACCCACAGAATCCCCATTACCAACAGACAACCAAATGCCTCCCCCCTCTTATAGAACTTCCCAAAACACATTTAAGCACCTTACAAAAAAACCTAAAAATCTAGTTCCTGAACATCACAAACTTACATCCAACTCTGAAACCTCTATACAGGACCTATACAAGAACAAACCATCAAAATTCACGCTCTCTGAAACGCAGTTCACAGCGTTTTTGGAAAATTTACACGGTAGTTCAGATCCTCAACAACTCTGGAATTTTCTTCTAATATCCAGGGACTGTTAACCCTTTCACTGGAATTGTACCTAGCCAGGTACATCAGTTTCAACAGCATCAAATGGCCAAATTTACAAAAAGTTCAACGTTGCTGCTTTTGTACCGTGTAGGGTACACCCACGTCATACAGCATATGCGAGTATCGTGCTCTAGGTTCGTAAGTTCGATGTCATGCATTTAATTTTAAGCAGTCGTGTAATAGCGTTGTAGCGATTGAGTGCAACTTAGCTGTCATAATAATTGTTTTCATAAAGTGGAACTGTCATATCTGCGTTATTTTTATTTTCCTGGTGAATACAAAAACTACATTGAACTGTATAATTCATTCAGTTATGAAAAGTTTTTCATAAACACTAAAACATACGTTTCAAAAAGCATGTAACCTCCACAAGGACAAACGCACTTCGACGAAAATAGTCGTTGGTAGAAATTCATCTAAATAATATTTGCCAGTATGGCTAACATTGTGTTTGTTCCAGAAAATATCTATTCGAAAACAAAATGCCCTTACAGAAGAGGAAATGTTGCAGTTTTTAGAAAATGGCGATTTATCGGATATCGCCGTTTTATCTGACGATGATTTGGGATGGAATGAGTCAGGCATAGATAATCAACATTCAGACTTTATAGATGAAGAAGGACCGGCCGATGATCTGGAGAGCGGGAGTGAAAGCAATGGACAGAGTGATGGGGGCTTTGATGGTATAGCAGAGTCATCGGCAAGACCAGGATCTTCAACCGCGGAATTGAGACCTTTCGCGATGGTATCAAAAATTAATGGCTCGAAAGCTGTTGACAATTTTTATGAGCAGTACAATCTAACTAAAAAAGAAAACATCATCTGGATGGCACGTGCACAGTATTAAACCAGAGCTGTCAAGTGGCATAATGGAAATAACTCAACTGAACATGTAGTTGAGTTGCCTAGCCCAGTGGATTTTTTCTTCGGTACATTCCAAACAGTGTGTTTGAACAAATGGTGAATATGACGAATCTGTATGCTGTTCAGCAAAATACACCAAGATTTCCCCCAACAAATATAGAGGAGGTGAAGAAATTTATTGGAATGCATATAATTATGGGAAATTTACAATTCCCCAGAGTTGAAATGTAGTGGAGTAGTGCATGTGGTATTCCAAACATAAAAGATAATAAGGTTTTGAAAAGATTTCATAAACTGAGACGTACTTTGCATTTGGTTGATGTAACTAGTAGGGAAGCTACTAATACAGATAGGTTGTGGAAAGTGCGATGTATATATGATGCACTACGGAAAAGATACCAAGAACTGCCACTAGAACGCAATCTTTGTGTTGATGAACAAATAATCCCTTTCAAAGGACGCTTGAATATCAAGCAATACATCAAAAATAAACTAAAAAATGGGGCCTGAAATTTTACGTGTTAGCTGGAGAGAGTGGTATAGTGTATGATTTCTTGATCTACCAGGGATCAACTACAGAAATGAAACCACTTTATATGCACTTTGGCGCGTCAGCTGCTATAGTTATGCTGCTTTCTGATCGAATTACTGAACCCAATCAAAGATGAACTATAGAACAATTGTGTAACTGTGTACATATATATCGAATGAATGAACCTTTACAAATTATATTGTCAATCTTGTTATCCCACCTGTGCAAGTGGCCACAGTAGCCGAGCACGTTAATTATGAATAATCAAAAAAAAAATAAATACTTCAATTCTTTATTTTAGGCACCACCAAAAGCCGGATCTCAGCTTTTCTATTTATAAGAAATCCCATAGTATAATTTCATTATCAATATGCGACCTCGAATATAAATTTACTTTAGTAGATATTGGGGCCCAAAGAAGGCAGAGCGACAGGGGTGTGCTCAAAGATTGGAAAAGGAATCCAAAGAAATGAATTAAACTTTCCATCAGATAAAAAATATTGATGACTGTAGTGACAACCTCCTACATTTTATAGTTGCTGATAAATCATTTCCTTTAACAAAGAATATAATGTGCCCATAAGCAGGAAACTTTTTAACCTATACTAAACGAATATTTAATTATAGCTAACTAATAATACAGCATGTATACTATTGTATACTATAAGTGCACATGGAACAATTATGATATATTTTTTTCTGTCAAACAAATACACATTTTTGACAACATCTGAGAACTAGAATGATCCAAACTTATATATTTGTTTTTTACAGATTGAGTAGAGCAAGAAGAGTTATTGAAAATTTCTACCGGTATTTTTGTTGCAAGATGGAAAATATTTAGAAAACCAGTTATATCTTCATTAGATACTGTACAAAAAAGTATTCAAGCCACTGTATGTTTCCATCATTTTATAATGAATACCACTGAATCAAAGCATCTATATTGTCCACCAATTTATCTAGACCAGGAGGATAATGATAGAAACATCAGAAAAGGACTCTGGAGAGAGGAAGTGGGCTCTCAGAATATGAAACCCCTGCATAGGGCTGGAACAAATATTACTACGAAAAATGCTGCCTACATAAGAGACCAGTTAGCAAATTACTTTATGCTAGAAGGTGCTATTCCACTTCAGTGGGATAAGTAAATAGTATGTCACATTTATTCAGTTTGGTAATAGAAGTCTTCATATATGCAACAAATGTAAAAAACACCTGTATATGTCTAGTTATTGTAACAAATAACAATAATGACATATTTTAAAGACCTTTTTTATAAGATACCTTAATAATTGTGTTGGAGAAGTCAATAATCTAACCTCATTTGAATATTGTTTTTGGCATCTGCCAAATAATGAATGAAAAAATTTCAGTATTTTTTTATCAGAAATAAGTAGTCTAAAAATGATGACATTTATTGTCACTTTTTGAAGAACTAAAAAGTAAGTGAAAATTTTTATAAAGAGGGGTGTTGTAAAGCCATTCCCACCCCATAAAGATATTGATGGAAAGGTTGTATGTATGTATGTTGTAAATCTACAAGGGGGCCTATAAGTTAAATTAAGAAATAAATAACTGGTGCATAGATTTGAAACCAGCACACCCAGGAAAATGCAGGAGAGTTTATTGGCATATGTGGATGTTTAAAAATTGTTACAGTTGTGCTAACAATTTCCAGATAAGTGGTTTTGGATTTTTTGCTTGTCGTTATCACTTGTCACCAACAGATAGTTTTAATAGGCAAATAATACAGAGGCGTCTGCTTTCCAGTTTATGGGAGCTTCATGGTTTTTACTCATTTTAGTTTTATTGTATATTTCTCTTTTATACAAAATAGGTCGTTTTTTTGTAATTTTAATTAAGGGTGAATGACAGGCCTGTGGATGAATGTGTTTTAGCATAAACCTATTGTAAAGTAGCAGTTATTGTGTATGTAATTAAAAGGTAATTTAAGAAGTTTTCAGTAAAGTATATTTGCTATTAAAATCAGTTGGGTTTAATTTTAAAAACCAAGGATAATTTTAACCGGCACCAATGAGTTATAGTCAACTAACTTTCGACAATTGAAAGGTCGACCCTACTTTATTGTTGGAATCAAAGAGTGATTGTAACAAATTGTAAATCTATCCACTTATTTCTTATATGACAAAATAACATCCATCCATCTTACACATGTTAAATAAACAGAATTATGCAGAGGGGGTTTTAAAAATAGAATATCTACACAATTTGTAAAAAAATAATTCATATTTTTCGAAAATTCTAAGATAACTTTTTGCAACTAATTATAAGGAAAACATTGAAGAAAAGATAAAATATTTGTAGTAAATTAATTTGAATGAAAAATCAGTTGTGTATTATGGTACAATATTTTTTAGTATTAGTGTTTTGTAGATTTACTACGATGTTTGTACAAAAAATGTAACAATAAACGCACTGTGCCAACATTTCCAGGTACGGGAGATCGAGGAGACTCGGGAAGATTTGCAAAAGTGATAAGTCTATCGTGAAGGGATTATTAATCCCGAACTGCTTCATTTCAACTCGTTTGGTATGATTTCTTTTATCCTATCTCCAATGCCTCCTGCTAAATTATCCTAATCCTAACTGCTTATAAACGATTGTTATAGGACAGTTTAGCAGGAAGCATTTAAGATAAGATAAAATAAATTGTGTTTAGATAGGTAAGTTAGAGTAAAGCAGCTCATGAAATAGATGTATTGTAAAATCACGCATATATTTGAGTAGACCTGAAATAAATTATTGTTGATTGTCTCATTTCTATTCCAGTACAACAGATGAATGAAATCTAAAAGGCAGCTTGGAAGAAATTCCGCAATACAGGCACGCTCCATTTTGTGGGATCCCACAGAAGACATAACTTTGAAGTCAAACTCTGCCAAAAATAATGCTTGGCTTGAAATGTTCGACTTATTTGATGGTAAGTAGTACGATTAAAAATAAATCTATATTACATATATTAGAAGATTTCTTATTTTTGAGGAATAACTCCATAAACATAATTTAAACAGTGGATAAGTAATTTCTGAGGAATACTTACCTACATGATAAATTTGGATAAATGTTATAAAAAAATGGAAAAACTGAAAGGACACTTACATAAAGGTGAAAAATTATATGGAAACATACGTTCCCAGTAGTTCTGGAACCATAAAAAGAAAGAAGCCCTGGAAGTTTTTTGAAACTATGAAGTTTTTGTCTGACCAATAACCAAAAAGATCGTAAGTGTGACACAATATGTTTTAGATTGCAATGAAATTCCTGCTGAAGACTGTAAATTCTCGTATTAATAAAAATGTGTACACAAATACTAATTGCAGAATTATATTGTCATAAAATATCTGTTAGGTCAAATGAAGATATAGAAAGTAGGCCCCTAAATTATTTATAGAAATGACGAGCACTGAAGTAAACGCTGAATTGCTAATCTGCATAATATGGCTGCAATAATTTAAAAATATACATTCTTTCTGGAAAATTGCAGAGAACTACCTTTGCGACATTGCGATTTATACTTAATTTTTTTTTGTAGTACAGTGACTAATTTATTATCCCCCCATTGTTGTCTGCCTGCCTGTCTGGTGGAAGCCCGTCCACAACTTCTCCTAAAGGTAATAAGCTAAGAACAAGGACGAACAGTTTATTTTTAGGATTATTGATTTTTATTTTCTTTACTGATCTCTTGTGAGGCAGCCTAATTTATTATAATTTGTCCTTAGTGAAACGAACATGTGATCCAGTGGAGAGTGCTATTTTGGAGGCAATCAAACAAGTTCCTCCCTCACCTCATGTGCCATCCGAAGAGATAAACCCAATATGCCTTAGAATATCTCAAATGCTAGAGGAGATGTCTGGGCGGAAGAAAATGAGGCCGAAATAAAGTTATTGGAAACTATATTTCACATTAATATGGAACTGACGAAACAAATTAAGTTGGCTGTGTACCAGAGATGAATAAATGAAACATCAGTTGTGTATGTTGGTACAATTTTTTTAATATAAGCAGAGCGCTTACAGTTTGATAACAAAAACTACCTTCATTACCCCATGGTCAGGGTATACGTCAAGTTATCACATTAAGAAAAGTTATCCGAAAATAGTGACTATGTATTTTTGGATAAATTTTCAAAATGTAGTAACTTGACGTACCATGGGACACTCAAAATGGTTTTTGGCGTAAAACAGAAATTCGTAAAATAGTTAAAATCATTTTAATTTTTTTACGATTTATCCGCACTTTCGCGTAGGCAAATTTCGCATTTATGAGGATGGATGAAATACGCGACAAAAGTCTGGATTTGACACATTATGTAAAAAAAAACGCGGTATTAAGCTTTAGACGACGAATGTTGACGTTTCGTTGTTAGTGTTACCAACCTTTATGAATAAAATATTGCGTTCTCTTTTGACACCTAACGGGGTTGCATGAAGTAATCATTAGAATCGCAAAATAGAAAAACATTTTTTTTTTATTTAGTATTGACAGTTTTCTAACCCCAATTTACTCAACAAAGCTGTGGCGACAAAGTAGCGACTTTTCATACTGATCGATGGCGACTTTTTGTTTTGTTACTTTGGCAACACTGAATTTGATAGTTATGTCACCTATTTCTGTGGTTACGTTTACAAGCAATAATAAATATTCAAGCAATAACAACTGAAATAATAAAATACGTGCTATTTTTTTAAATAATATGTAAGTAATACTTACTTAGTAGGTAATAAGGATTGTTATTATTGTGTATATAAAAGTTTTCTTATTTTGTTTTATAATGCATTTAGGGGACCCGCCGTCGGTGAGCGACTTTAAATGTAATGATGTAGATTGGACCATCGTTGTCAAGTATTTCGAAACATATCCCCAAATAATAAAGGCGAAATTTGAAAATTTCGATGGCGATAAGAAAAACCAAAGAAAAATATGGTTTAGGATATGGAAGCAAAAGCGTTAAAAAATGGCAATTGGTATTGTAATGATTACAAATGTATTATGGATAGTTCAAATTTGAACACTTTATAGTCAATTGGAAGATGGAAATAAAAAAAAGCGAAATCTGTTAATTTAAAGAAGGAAACGGAGCAAACAGGCGGGGGACCAATAAAATCCCGACCATTAAACGATATTGAAGAACGACTCCTGAATGTTATGGGCTGGAAGAGCATTACCGGTGATAGAAATAAAGAAATAATCCTTGTAAGGTGTTACACGTCTTTTTTTATAATTCATGCACTTTTTAAAATTTTGCATTATTTATACAAATTTACGTACATATTATTTTTTTAATTCATTTCAGGCCATTTCTGAGGTACCAGCAACATCCAAACCACCACCCTTGTATATGTTTAATACACATATAGAAGAGATTAACCCAGAGGTAATAAATATAAACATATAAAAGTGATATAAAAAATTTATGAATTGAATTTTTTAGGAAAGTAAAGAGAAATGTCACCTTTGAAACAATGTTTCACTAGTTCCAGTAGCAGTAGAATGGAGATAGTAAGTAACTATTTATCTTTTAATGTATATTGTTTTTATACACATTTTTAGGAACTTTCAAAACCAAGTACAAGTACACCAAATAAAGAAAATATTCCCACAAAGAAAAAAACAATCAAGAAGCTTGTACGAATCGTAACGTAATGAAAAGTTCTGAGAAATCCAGGAAGTGTGTGACTTTAAATCATATGTATAATGAAATTTTAAACATTTTAAAGAAAATATCTCAGACATTTCAAACATCGCACATTCAATTCGAGATATGAAGGAGAGCTTGAAGCAATATGTAGAATATTTGTTAGAAAAGAATTGTGATGAATAAAGTTAAACGCAACGAACAGATCACATTTTTGTTTGCTGTATATGTAACTATATTATCAACATATGGGATGTAATTATACAGAGTGATTCATTAATAATGGGAAAGAGCCATAGGCGTGCCTACAAGGGGGGTCGACCCCAATTCCTCAAAATATCAATATATTAACCCTTAACTACTATCCCCGGGTCAATATGACCTAACGATCTGTCGATACACGTGATTTCAGGCGAATCCAAGGAGTGGGGACGGCATGCGGCGAGATATGCTCTAGCTGACTTATAAGTGCAGAGTAGAAATATTGTCGCTTTGGAATATTTTTTAGCGCTAGTGGGTCGAATTGACCCGTGGATAGTTTTAAGGTAAGTTTTTTTTGTGTTAACCTACATGCTTTTTATGGGATTTAGAGCCAAAATCAGGGTAGTATACTAAGTCTAGGTATTTAGTTTTATAGAATATGGAAAACAAACCACTAAGCGATTATGATTTATCGCAAATTGTTGAAAATTATGAATTTTGGGTGGATATGGAAGAGGAAAAAAACAAGAGAGGCGATTTGGACGTTGCATCATCTAGTACCGCAACTGATAGCGAAGAGAGACGTATTGCCTGCAATAAAATTTTGAACAAAGGCGACGAAAGCGATCCAGATGAGAGCGATGCTGAAGAGTTAAGCGAACACGACTCTGAGAGTTAAGTTGAATGGGACAAAAATGATGACGAAATTGATTCTTCAGAAAGTTCATCGGAGGACGAACATGAAAATACCCACACATTACGGGAAACACCATCGTGGTACGCAAAAGATAAAACCAAGTGGTAGAAAACGGCACCAACAAAGGGAAAAACAAAACAGCAAAATATTATAAAAGTGCTTCCTAGTTTGAAAGGTCCAGCTCGACTAGATCCCCCAACTTCGCCTTTGGAAGCATGGAGACTCCTAATAACAGACTCTATGATTGAAAAAATGGTTATACACACAAACTCAAAAATGCAAGGTCAGTATAGTAAATTCAAAAAAAAGAGACATAGTAGATTATTGTTTTCACCAGTTTTTATCCAAGAAACCGATAAAGTAGAATTAGAAGCATTATTGGGTCTTTTGTATTTGCAAGGGTGTTTCAAATCTGGTCATGAAGAACTCAGGTCTCTTTGGGCTACCGATGGGACTGGTAGGGATATATTTCGCTGCACTATGGCCCGGTTGTACGAGCGCCTGTTGATCTCAAGATCTACTGAACCTGCAGTCACTGGTGAACTTCGTTCAAGGAAACGTCTGTTGTTCTATACTGATTTTGACATGGTTCAGCTGAACGACGTTCACCAATATTATTGTTACGAAACAGCACTTTGGTATAGACCCTAAATCCGACTCTGTCTAAGCCAGGTATGAAAATCAAAATTATGGCGGATACGTTTTTATAATTGTTTCGTACTATCTTATCTAAACATTGTTTTTGTGACTAGACTTATCTAGAAAAGGCCAGAAAAATTATTTGTGACTGTGTAAGCCGCAGCCCATAATTTACCAGTAAAAACGGCTTTAATATATAAGGGACTGATCAAGAAGAGTTAGTTAGTTGATAAAGTGATCTCGTGAAATAAATACACCGAAATAGCAAACAGTAAATATAAATTAGTTAAGTGTTTATATAAATTTGTTTAAGTGAATATACTGAGTAGATATAAATTAAGTGTTAGTGATTAGTTTAGTGTTTTAAAATAAATTAGTAAGTAGCCATACTGAGTGTTTAAAATTTATCCCACCCGTATATTGTTTAAACAAATAAGAAAAACTTTACATTGGTGTCAGAAGTGGGATAATATAAATAAATTGCTCCGTAAAAATGGCCAAGAGATTAAGGGATCTGAAAGTGGCGGAATTAAGAGCAGAATTAGAAGATCGTGAGTTGGAACCGTCCGGTAAGAAAAGTGAATTAGTAGAAAGACTTAAAGTGGCACTGGTAAATGACGGCATTGATCCAGAAACCGTTTTATTTAATGACGAGGCTTCCACCATAATCTCGTCAATTTTTGCTATGGAAGAGAAGATTTCAACGAATGTGAAAAGCGATATTTCGGCTATAAAGAACGATATTTCTGCTATGAAGATCGACATTTCTGTTAATATGGACGAGAAGATTTCTACTTTGAAGAACGATATATCTGCCGATATCTTATTAATGAAAAACGACATTGCCGCTGACGTTGAAAATGAAATTTCGTCTCTAAAATCTAAAATCGAGAATAAAATGTCAACGATGGACGAGAAAATCGAGAATAAGATTACAACGATAGACGAGAAAATCAAGGAGTTAGAAGAAAAGATTGCCGATTCAAGAACGCGAGGCAAGCCAGAGGAAGAAAAAAAGACCGAGCAAACGAAACCTTGCAAGCCAGAAACACTACCTAAGTTTGAAGACATTGGCAGTTTTACTCGAGTCAAGGCCCCAACGTTCCATGGAAAAACGTCGTGGACCAATTATGTGAAACAATTTGAAGCAGCCGCTAGAGTGAATAATTGGTCCGATAGAGAGAAGGCAGTGAACTTATCGCGCTTCGCGGAGATGCCTTAGATGTACTCCAGACGACACCTTTAGAAGAAACGGATGACTTCGAGCAGCTGAAGAAGAGGTTGGACATGCGATATGGTCATGGACATTTGTACAGATTCCAGCTGAAGAACCGAAGGCGGAAACGTGACGAAACCCTTCAAGAGTATGAAATGGATATTGCCCGACTAGACCGATTTGCTTATCCATCAGCACCAGAGAACATGATGGAATGTTTAGGCATCCAGGCTTTTATTGACGGCTTGTGTGACCACGATATGGAGAAGACGCTTCGATTAGCCCATCCTAAAACATTGGTCGATGCATTGACTGCTGCTCTTGAATATCAAGCAGCCACGATGGCTTCGGGATACAACAAAGATATGACCATACAGGAAGAAGGTGACGATGACAGACTTGACCAGATCGTCAACTTGTTGAAAGGTATGGTAGACAAGAAGCCGAAGAAAATCAGGTGCTGTAATTGTGGCGAGCTAGAGCATGCACGCAGTTCGTGTAAGCGTCCTACGACTCCTGTAAACCAAGAACCTCTTAAATGCAAAGCAGCCAAGAAAAGCTCACGGTACAAAGGTAGAACTATGCAGGAAGAAGATAACGATGACAAACTTGATCAGATCGTCAACTTGTTGAAAGGTATGGCAGACAAGAGGCCGAAGAAGATCAAATGCCGGAAGTGTGGCGAGCTAGAGCACGTACGCAGTCCGTCTAAGCTACCCAAGACTCCTGTAACCCAAGAACTCCAGACACAGGGTAAATCAGACAGGGGTGAACATCCAGCTAATGTGAATCACCAAAAAGCCAACTCCTTACCTAGACGGTCATGCCCTGTAGACTATTCACAATTGTGTGGCAAGCTACATTGGAAGGACATGCAGACCTTTGGGAGTCCGTATAAATGAGCATATTAGTAAACCCAACAAGTCATCATTCGGTCATCACTTAAAATATAATAATCATAATTTTAGCCCCACAGAAAATTCAAAGATTTTAGTTAACATCAACTCTAAAAACTTTACTTTACTAGATTTTTATGAAGACCTTGAAATCAGTACCGAGCTTAAAATTAATGTTAAATGTCTAAACAAACAAGAGAGCCTAAATAGGAACTATATACCCTTACATCGTCAACTCATGTAACCCTCAATAATGATAATGTCCTAACCTGCTGGTCACTAGACCAATAACGCGTGCTAAAATAGGTTAGTTTAGAGACAATACATTAGAACTTGCTTCAGGACCATGATATTAAATCATGAGCATGTTTTTTGTGTTGCCTTAAAATATAGTGTGAATACATCATTAGATCTCACCCTTCCAACATGAGAAAATTCTAATTTTTTTTTTTTTTTCTCAACCTAACCTTCTAAATAATTTTAAATATCTTGATTGAATTGCTAATCATTCATTACAATTATTAAATTAAATTAAAATATTACACCTAACTGATTTAATTGTTGTTTACAACTACTTTTCTGAAGTTAAATAAATAATCATTTTTGCATTTGATCTCTCAAATCGAACAGAGCATTCACAAACAATCGAACAAACCCAATTGACAGTTGAAGTTCTTGTATTCGTCAGTTAAACCGACACAGCCACCTGTAGAGGTTCCAGCATGGCGGGCGTTTAAGAAAATAAAATGATTCTTTGGAAGTAAAATTCGATTTTAAATGTGATGTCCAAGTTGGTGTAATGTAAATATAAAATAGAAAAATATTATTAACCTGTTTCAATATTAATGGAGGCGATGAAGCCAGGAAATTTTGTTATATATAATCTGACAGTACGTATTTTTTATCAACCTTTTTATCTTTAAGGTAAAAAATCTTTCATTTATAAGAACTTAGTCAACCTTTCACTTACTAAATTTAAATAATGGTAACTTCAATGTAATTAAAATCATTTTTATTATTAAATTTCTAATATTAAAAACCTTTTTGTATCACCTTTAAATTAAATTCATGTATTAGTATTGTTAACTTTCTCAACATGAATTTAACTTTGTAATTTAACACTATTGGTTGTGATTTGAGTATGTATTTTAGATTAAGCACTGATGATGGCTCTATGTCTAAAGAGCTGAAAGCGCGCTATGCAAAAATAAATTAAATTTTACACGTGATACAAATGTAATGTTTCTTCGTTATCCTATACGTGTACACAGCCACCAGCATCATTTGATGTCCTTCATTTATTCACAATGCAACAAGTCGAAATCTAAGGAAGTTGCAGTTTCAAGAATTACAGTAGTCAATGAAGAATGGTCATCCACCAGGATCAGAGAAGATCAGGAGAATGATCCTCACCTGAAGATGATCCGGCTATGGAAGGAAGAAAATCGGCGACCTACCTGGCAAGAAGTGTCAAGATTTTCACCGACACTCAAGGCATATTGGGCTCAGTGGGACTCCCTTGTCCTGGAAGAAGGGCTGTTTAAAAGAGTCCTTGAAAGCGATGATGGTTCTGAGATGAGGAGACAGCTAGTTATCCCGAGAACAAGAGTAGCTGAGGTACTGAAGAAGTTACACGGGAGGTCATCAGGGAGTGAAGAACACCCTTCAGCGAGACCGTGAAAGGTTTAATTGGATGAACAGCTCCGACGATGTGAAGGACTGGTGTAAGAAATGTACGACTTGTGCTACGAGTAATGAACCACATCGCAAGAGAAAGGCACCCATGAAACAGTACAATATTGGAAGCCCTTTCGAAAGGATTGCTTTAGATATCGCTGGACCATTTCCAACGACAGAAAATGGTAGCAAGTACATACTGGTTGTAATGGATTATTTCACAAAGTGGGTGGAAATTTACGCTATCCCGAACCAAGAGGCCACAACTGTCGCGGATGTATTGGTGAAAGAATTCATCAGCCGATATGGAGTGCCCTTGGAAGTCCACAGCGACCAGGGGAGAAATTTCGAAAGTCTTCTTTTACAGGAAATTTGCGAGAGGCTGGGAATGAAGAAGACCAGGACAACAACATTACATCCACAGTCAGATGGAACGGTCGGGAGAATGAACAGGACTACTGGAAAATACCTGTCCAAAGTAGTATCCAGCCATCAGAGAGATTGGGACCAGTATCTTTCCCTATTCGCATTGGCTTATCGATCTGCCGCCAATGAGTCCACGGGTGAAACACCGGCGAAAATCCTGTTTGGACGTGAAATGAGGCTTCCTTGTGACCTGGAGTTTGGCTGTCGGCCTGGAGAAGATATAGCAGGCGAAGACTACGTGATCCAATTGAGAAGAAGGCTGGACGATATTCATGAATTAGTTCGAACAAATCTTCAGATTGCCAGCGACAGAATGAAAAATCGGTACGACACACAGGCCACAGAAGGCGGTTTTAAAGAAGGGGACAAAGTATGGTTACACAACCCGGCGAAGAGAAAAGGATTTTCTCCAAAATTACAAAAATCCTGGGAAGGTCCATACTTAATCAAGAAAAGGATCAATGATGTTATATATCGCATAAGCAGGATCCCCAACGGAAAACCAAAAGTAGTTCACCAAAACCGACTAGCGCCATTCGAAGGGGACCATGGCCTGGAGGAAGGAGTAAATCTTATTCGAGATGTGTCTGACCCTACCTTCGAGGAATTTATGGGCACGTATGGAGGTACCGGGAAAGCTAGATATGGAGTCACTTCGGAACAACAACACGATCTGTTCACTCTCCCGGAAGATTATTCACTGGCATACAACATCCCCGCCCGTATCAAGAACGCACGAGGGTTGGCAACCGTCTTTCGAAAGAAGTTCGGGCAATTAGAAAAACTTGAAGACCAGATTCCAGCCCCTGGCAAGACACTGAAACTGAAACATAATTCGCGGTACGTCTTCTACGTGGTAACTAAAGATGAATTTAAAGATCGATCTACCTACCGCGATGTGTGGGAAGCACTTCGTAACCTCCGAGACCATGTGTTAGAATCCAGCGTGAAGAAACTGGCTATGCCTAAGATATCGAGTAACCAGTTGGATTGGCGAGTTATCAGGAACATGGTAGAGGTTATATTTAGAGATACCGGTGTCCAGATATTAATTTGCAGCTATAACCCCCGTTATCAGTATCCGATGAAGACGGTGCCCTGCTATTTCCATACGATCGGAAAGTGTAGAACTGGGGCCAGTTGCCGATTCAAACATCCAGTCTCGGCTACACAAAAGTTCCAGGAGGAACTTCCATTTAAGGAGGGGGTAATGTTACGAAACAGCACACTGGTATAGACCCTAAATCCGACTCTGTCTAAGCCAGGTATGAAAATTAAAATTATGGCGGATACGCAGTGTTTTTATAACTGTTTCGTACTATCTTATCTAAACATTGTTTTTGTGACTAGACTTATTTAGAAAAGGCCAGAAAAATTATTTGTGACTGTGTAAGCCGCAGCCCAGAATTTACTAGTAAAAACGGCTTTAATATATAAGGGACTGATCAGGAAGAGTTAGTTGATAAAGCGATCTCGTGAATTAAATACACCGAAATAGCAAACAGTAAATATAAATTAGTTGTGTTTATATAAATTTGTTCAGGTGAATATACTGAGTATATATAAATTAAGTGTTAGTGATTAGTTTAGTGTTTTAAATAAATTAGTAAGTAGCCATACCGAGTGTTTAAAATTTATCCCACCCGTTTATTGTTTAAATAAATAAGAAAAACATTACATGATAGGTTTAAAAATTGACAACAGTGCAAATTCTAAAAGCTCCATGAAATTAATAGAAGAAGTATAGAAAAATAAGAAGAAGTTTGAAATTTTGGCATTGTTTTGGTCAACCTAACCCTACTTTATCTTAGATTTTCTATATTTTATTCTGCTTTATTTTTAATTATATTCGTGACCGTTTATTTGTGAAAATGGAGAGCTCGCCAGTAGTTAATAAAAAGTTTGCAAGGTCCATGAACTTTTCTGTTAAAGAAGAAGGTATTTTGTTATCTTTAGTTAAATAATATAAAGATACTATTGAATGCAAGAAGAGCGATACCAACAAAAACAAAATCAAATTTAACGCGTGGCTACAACTTTCCAAAGAATTTAATGCCATTTACGAGGAAAACTTTCGGGATGTTAAGATTTAAAAAAATAAATATGACAATATTAAGAAGAGATGTTATGATTCTAGAGGTTATAGAACTATCAACACCATCAGTGAGCTTCCTTGAGTCAAATGAAAGTGTTATTGGGAGTATGGACTCAATTATACATGAAAATGAGGAGACGGAAAATGAAATTCCATTGTTGGATGCAAAATCAGTGCATTCTACTTCTGATTGGAGAAAAACAACTCCTACATTGTTGAGGACACCAGAAAGAAAATGTTTACAGGTACCAAAAAGTCTAGGTAAGATTAAATTGTATATAAGTTCAAAATCACAGAAACTGTGAGAATTGTTATATTAAAGTAGATCTTACAGTCTGCTCAATTATTTGAGACATATTTATTTTACATGTTATGAATAAACATTAATATATATGAGTAGATTCCACCAAGTAAGGGTCGAAACAGTAAATTTCATATACGGTTATTTCTATAGCATCTCAAATATTAACGGACTGGACAGTCAAACGTAAAAACACTGGAAACTCAACAGAATTGTTTAACTGAGGAACACAATTTGAAAATGGAACACATGAAAGAGATCCACCAGCAACAGATGATTTTTAGTGAAGTAAAAATGGAAATTTTAACTTTGGAAAAGCAAGTGATGTTTGAAAAATTAAATCAGAAATTTTAATAACTTTTATGGCGTTTCACAATTATTACCCAATATTTTAGAGACTAATTGTATATTTAAGAATAACGGTAGTTTTCTATATAAAACACACTGTATGTTATTGTATTGTAACGGATACACTTCTAAAAATATACAATTTTTAATAAACATTGTTTTATTGTAGAAAAATGCTGCAGTGTCACAAATAAACTGAACTAGTGTTAATTAAACTATTTTTTATTAAATATCCACAGTAAATTGTTAAAATATTGATTTACTAAAGTATAACGAACGTGATTATTAATTCCGTTATTATCTTCATTTATTTCATTGCAATTTGATTTGCTGCTAATATAGCAGCTTCTATTTCATCATTATTTGGCAGATCATCATCACCTGACTGTAGTGCTATGTTGTGCAGTACTACACAAGCAACAATTACGGCTTCTACTCTTTCAAGTTTTAAGCGAATTCCTAGTGCAAGTATTGGAAAACGCCTTTTCCAAATTCCAAATAATCTTTCAATTGGATTGCGTGTCCTTATCTGCGCCTCGTTAAATAAATGTTCTGCTGGTGTTTGAGGATTCAAAAGAGGGGTAATTAAATAGGGTTTAATAGCATAGCCACTATCACCAACAAGTAAGTTGCCTGCATACCTGTTATTTTCGAAATCAAATCTAATTCTAGAGTTTCTGAAAATATTCGAGTCGTGCGAAGATCCAGGACATCTGCACACTATACATTGAATTCTACATTTTGCATCACCAACAACCTGCACATTTAATGAAAAAAGCCCTTTCTGTTACGGTATATCTCTGCATCTTGTCCTCCTGGGCTTTGTAATTTAATATGTGAGCAATTTATGGCTCCTATACACTTGGGAAAGCTGGCAATGTTATAAAATTCCTGTCGTGTCGTATTTATTTCTACCTGTGTCCTGGACATTTTTATATAATGTCTGTTCAAACCAGCTAGACACCTAGACACTTTGTGCACAGTTCTACTGGCTGTTGATTTATCAACACCAGAGAAGTCACCCACTACTTGCAAAAATGAGCCTGTGGCAAAAAATCGCAGCGTCAGAAGTACCATATTTTCAGCCGAGAAAGCGTGGCTTCTAAAAAAACATAACAAATCTTGCTGTCTTCAATAATGATAAAATGCTCACCTGCTACTCTGAGGCTCAATGTTTTCTCTGACATTCTCCATAACAACCCGAGCAACTTGTTTGGAAAGGCGAAACCGTGATTTAAATTCATCTTCTGACCACTTTGTAAAATGAGTTAGTCGTTCTCGGTAAACTTTTGGAGTTCGCCTAATATTTTCCATCACATCAATGAATTCTAAAAAGTCTTCATCATCGCTAATTAAGTCCATAACTTCAATCACTTCCATTTTACAAATTTTAAAATAAAACAAAATAGTCTGAAAATAATTGACAGATCTTAACCTCAAAACAATCGTTGAACCCTTGTTGAACGCGCCAAACTGGACGTTCAGTTGACCTGAATCATGAACGACGGTTCAACACAAAACGAGTTCTGTACAACTCAATTTTACAGTAGAACTTCGGTTCAGGCTGAACTTCAATTGAACTGGCTTCGTACAACCGGCCCTATGTCTTTAGCGCGATTTTCTTTTCTGTTATGTTGTCTTAGATTTGATGATGAAGCTACACGCCGCGAAAGAGTAAAAGAAAATAGGTTGACTGCAATTTCAGATATTTTTTATCAATTTGTTGACAACTCCAAACAATGTTATTCGCCTGGAGAATTTTTAACCGTTGACGAGATGTTGGTACCGTTTAGAGGCTTCAGAATGTACATACCAAGTAAGCCGGCAAGATACGGCTTGAAAGTGCAGATCTTAGCAGATTCAAAAACACATTACATGGTCAATTCGGAGATATACAGTGGAAAACGAAATGAGAAGTTTTCGGTACCAACAGAAACAGTATGTCGCCTCGTTCAACCTGTGGCCTTCACCAGTAGAAATATAACAGGTGATAATTGGTACTCATCGATGGAATTAACTAATGAACTTTTAAAACAAAAGCTAACCTATGTCGGTACGCTGAAAAAAAAATAAGAGATTTATTCCATCAAATTTTTTACCATCCAAACAGCGTGAGCCTGGTTCTTCTATTTTTGGGTTTACTTCAAACCATACCATTGTGTCTCATGTGCCAAAATTGAACAAGGCTGTTATTTTAATATCTACTATGCACAACGACAATTCTGTGGATGAAACAACAAAAAAGCCAGATATTATTTTATAATGAAACTAAAACTGGTGTTGACGCATTGGACCAGAAATGCTCTAACTATTCTACGTCTCGTAAAACCCGCCGCTGGCCAATGGCAATCTTTCACATGATTTTAAATGTATCGGGGATCAACAGCAGAGTATTATATGAATTTGCTACTGATGGAAAAACAATTTCAAGACTGAACTTCCTCAAAGTACTGGGTCGTAACCTATGTGAGCCTCATATGAAGAGGCGTATTAACAACAATAAAATACCACGCAAGCTAAGGGATTTAACAGCTGATATACTTGGGGTAATCATCGAAGTTCAAGAGGTCCCTCAGCAGCACAAATCAGCATCCAAACGGAAGAGATGTACTTTTTGCCCCACAAAAAAAGATCACGAGACTAACACCTTTTGCGATTCCTGCAAATTACCGGTGTGTCAGCAATGTTGAAAAAAATTTGTCCAAATTGTATTTAAATTTGTTTTACTATTTATCACAATAAATTAATGTGTTACCATTTACTTTTTATGAATAAAATATGTTTTCTTCCTTAAATTGTATTTTTATTAGTGGGGGAGGTCGGGTAGCGTATTTCCACAGTATACTATCGTGCAGAGCAGGCTGTTTTCTGTACCGTAGTAGGCTATGTATTGTCTTTTAGCGCACGCAGCATTACAATCTGTACTGCGATGCAGACATCGCTCTGCTCTGAAAGCTAGTATATTATGTAATCGCCAACAACGTATTTGTATATTACAAACTCTACCCAATTACAGACTACAGAGCTGATCACGCAATTAATACGTCCCACGCCCAATACCCAATTTCAAAAGATTTCCTGTCTTCGCAAGTGCAGCATGCAACAAGCGTTTAGTTTACTTTGCTGTGGAGTTTGTTGTTAACATTGTGTTAGCAATGGACAGTGAGAACAAAATGTTTCACATCTTGCCATTTTGCCATGAAGATGATCAGCTTCTTGGCTGGAATTTTATAGATTCAAATAATTATAACGTGGTTTTAAGATCGAAAAACAGAAGTGATAAAACAGCTAGTGAGTTTTGTGATGAATTCATAAAATCATTCAGTGAAGCTACATTCATGAATTGGATTGTTCGATATACTTATCCGAACGCTCAAAAATTTGAGTTTAAAAAAGTGTTTAAGTGCCAACATAACGACTTTAATAAAGTAAAACAAAATAAACACAGCGATAGCCGTATACGAAATAAGAATTGTAATGCCACTATAATTATTTTATTTAAGAAGAATAATCGAAATACTTTAAAAAACGACCCTCTTCTAAAGAAAGGGTTAAATGTTGTTACAACGGTAAGTTTAAGATTTATGTAAACATTGCAAAAACACTTAAATTTTTTGGTGACACAATATAGATAGATACCTATCTATCCATTATTTATTTTTTCTACTACCGTGCGTAAAACACATACTTTACACACGCTGCGGTTTTTACTTTTTTTTTAACTTTTTTTTCACTAGTGCGTAAAGTAAAATATTTCAAAAACGGGACAAGTTAACAAAATAGGTAATATTTTATTTTAAATTGTCATTTATATTATCTATCTAAGAGAAGTTAAATTATTATTGCTAATATTTAGTGTCTAACAAATTATTAACAGTTTTTTTTATATTTCTATCATAGTTTTCCTTAAATGTCATCGATTTAATTTAAAGTAAACAGATAGGCGTTTTGAGATTTCTGCATAATAGGAATTTATTCCTGAGATAACTTGATAAACAAAAAATTAATTTAAAGAGTGAGGTGGAGATATATACATTTTAATAAGTTTGAGAAAGATAGAAATAGCAGTTTATACCTAATATAAAATGTTACATAAGTAGTATATTAATTTCTACAGTTTATTCAGTATACTATAAAACCTAACTTTTGTATTTCTAGGCTTAGTGGACATTAGTTGACAAAATGTACGGTAGTAGAAAAAATATTCGCCTTCGGCTCATGCGACAATATTCACATTCGTCAAAAAAAGGCCACTTTACAGACTTATTGCAAAAATAACTATTTTTGCAGATCAAGTTTATTCACAATCATCAGGTGAAAGTAGCTGAAGCGTATAGGTTTTTAAGAAACAGTAGTACAACAAAAGAAATTTTCTTAAAATATTTTGATAGCGGTATGACTCCTTCTTCAGCCAAATCTTACCATGAGATGTTTCTTGAAAATTCCACCGAAGATAAAAGCATATTTGAAATTCTTTCAAATGCCCAGATAAATCCAACTGACCGTCAAATTTATCATCTTTATGAAGGATGGCGGTAAGTAGATGAAATGCCTTTTCCTAAGACTATATGCTTAATTACTTAATTATTTTTCAGTGCGAAAAATTTTGGTGCTCGAGATGCTACAAGCATGATAATAGCTTTAAAAGAAAAAATTCTGCTTTATGAAGAAATGGGAATGCGAGTGATTATCAAAGAAACCCCCTTCACCATAATAATTTTGACCCCTATAATGATTAGGGCACATAAGCGAGACTTTTCAAATAGGATGGTTTTTGTTGATTCCAGTGGCTCATGTGACCAAACTGGCACCAGCGTTACATTTATTCTTGCAGCCGCCAAAACTGGAGCCATACCATTAGCTTGCCTTTTTCACTCAGACCAAAGTGAGGCAAATTATACTTTGGTTTTTAACCTACTGCGGGAATCTTTAGGTGCTGAGGGTTTCAATGGACTTGGCTATCCAAAAATCATAATGACGGACGATTCTACAGCGGAGAGAAATGCATTACGGACGGTATTTCCCGAATCTATTGTCCTTTTGTGCTCGTTTTATTTTTGTCAAGCGTTTTGGAGATGGTTGTGGCAGGCTGATCATATGATTGCTAAAGAACATCGCCCATTAATAATGAGAAAATTTCAAAAACTATTATATGCTATTACCAGAGAAGAATTGGAATCTGAGTATAATACCTTTATGTGTGACGAAATTATTTTGTTATATGAAAATTTAATAATCCACTTGAAGAAGCTATGGAATCGAAAAGAAGAATAGGCCCTCTGTTTCAGAAGTGCCTTGTCAACAATGGGACAAAACACAAATAACTATGCTGAGGCATCTATAAGAATTTTTAAAGACCTTATTCTAGAACGTTGTAAGGCATTTAACAGTTGTGCTTTGGTCGAATTTGTCTGTAACGTATTTGAAATTATCACAAAAGGCATTTATTGTCGTTTGCCAATTACAGAAAAAACAAAAACGAACTTATTCACAATAAATTGCGTTTAAAAGCAAAATATTTAAACGTTAAACAATATCAAGAAACTATTTACGGAGTTTGTTCGGAAAAATACAATCATTTAATTTACAACGTTGATACTGAGACGGCCACATGTGATTGCCCAAATGGTCAAGGAGGAAGATTTTGTAAACATCTTTGTGCTGTGGAACTTTACTCTTCTTTCTCTTTATCGTCCGCTCCATCACTGTCAGTTGAAGACCGAAAGGAGTTGGCACGAATTGCTTTAGGTGAGGAAATACCAACGGATTTTTTTGAAGATATGATGGTGGTGCCTACCGATGAGTACCAAAAACAAGACATACCTTGTGTGATGGAGGCAAGCTATGCACAGGAATGGGAATCGCAAACAAATCTGAAAAATGTAGCTACTGACATTCAAGATCTCTGTACCGATGAACTTTCGCAGAATATTACAAGAATTTTAAAAGTAATTGAAGAAAATAAGTCAGTAGAAATGAGCAATGCCGTTAAAAAATTTAATCATAAAATAAGTAAACTAACGACCCCTTGGGATATAATAAGCTTTGTTCATGACATTAAAAGCGTTCAAAGACAGAGGAACATAAGAGTTCAACCAACCTCTATAAGCCGGAGGAAAGTTCGACCTGGGATGACTTCGGGTGCTAAATCGATACAAGCTGGAAGACCAGCAAATTCCTCCATTACAAAAAGGAGGCCCAATGCTAAGTCTCATTAAGTAGGTACCTACTCGTCCACAGCAGTAAATATTTCCTTTTTTAATTTGATGTTTATTATTAAGTTTTGTAATATGACTTATTTTATTATAATATTTATTTCAATGTTTTTGATAATAAAAATGCGTTATGTTGTTTTATGTTTCGCAATAATATTATTCTTATTCTTTTGTTTCAATGTTTATTATAATAAAAATGCGTTATGATTATGTTTCGTAATAATATTATTTTGTAACCTTTATTTCAATCTTTATTATAATAAAAATGCATTATGTTTATTTTCTTTTGTAATAATATTAAAAAATAAAAATTATAGTTTTTTAGTTTTTTATCAAAAACATCCGACAAAGTTTAGTTCAATCTACCCTCCATTTGAAAAAAAAATATATTCATTATATTGTTCCATTTAGATTGAACACCAATTTTCTGAAATTCTCAGAATTCACCTTTTCTAGAAATTTGTGGTCAATCTGAAGGGCACAATAATACACCTATATATTGGAATATATTTTTTTACCAATAGAGGTTTGATTAAAATAAACTTTAATGGACGTTTTTGATAAAAAAAAAACTAAGTCTGCCTAAATCAATAGATTTTTTTATTCGAAACTTATATAGGTACCATTGAAGTTCATTTGCAATACCTTTCTGTAAAAAATATATAAATAATAATTGTGTCCTCAGGAATTGAAACAAAATATTCGAGATTAAAAGATTTCGATGAAAACATCCCTCAACTGCACAGAACTAACTCAACTGTTATAAAATAAGTGCTGCTAGTTTCAAGTAATTAGGTATCTACCTATAACGAATAATTTCACATTTCTGGAATCGAGTAGAGTTTGTAGTATACAAATGCGCCATTTGCGATTTCATAATATACTACGTTTCAGAGCAGAGCGATGTCTGCATCGCAGTACAGATTGTATGCAGCATGCGCTTAAAAAGGCGGACCAAATCCTACTACGGTACAGACAGCGGCCTGCTCTGTGTAGTAGTATACTATGGAAATACGCGGTCGGGTACAATTGTAACGCGGTACGAATGTAACAACAGATAGAAAAACGTCTAGTGTAATTTTTTAAATTTGGCAACGTGGCCAACAAATAGGTTGTAGTGTGAAGTAGTTTGCATGTTGATTAGAGCGGTCCATTTAATACGAGTCAAAAGTTATGTTAAATAGGTTGTTTTGAAGACAGGTAAGTAAAATTTTAGTGTTTTGCCTTTTTATGTATAACCTATACCATGTTTACATTTATCGCAAAGAATTTATAGTTGACGTTTAGAGCAAACATGACTTTAAAAAGTCCTAATGCTAATTTGAGGTTATGACTTGTCTTGTTCTGGTAACTAAGCCAAACATTTCAAAATGTCGTTCGGGTACAAATGTAACAACACTAGTCGGTACAATTGTAACGTGTTACATTTGTACCCCTTATGTTGAGTTTATGAATTCCATGTTTCAGGGAACAATGCCACGCCAAAGAATTAGAAAAACCAACAGAAGTCCTTCAAATGAACTAATGGAAAGGGCAGCTAATCTAATAATGGAGGGAAATCTTTCACAACGACAGGTAGCAAGAGATTTAGATATTTGCCACGTAACACTTAACGGTTATATGCAAAAACGAAATAATGGTGAAATGCCAAAAATGGGTTACAATCCACACACGAGAATTTTATCAGAAGAACAAGAAGAAGCGTTTTTGAGATATATACGGATGTCTTCAGTTATATATTTTGGGCTAACGCCAAAAGAAATTCGTAAATTGGTTAGTAGTTCAAATAAAAGCCTAAAAAACCAATGTTTATTAAATTTTTGTTCCCAGGTGTATCAATTCGCGAAAGAAAACGAAATGGCGGTCCCTCCCAAATGGTTAGAAAATGGACAAGCTGGTAAGGACTGGTTTACAAATTTCATGCATAGACACCCTAATTTATCTATAAGAACTCCAGAGGCAACCAGCTATACACGTGCGATTAAATTTAACAAAGAAAATGTCGGCAAATTCTACGATAATATCTCAAATCTTCTTGAAAAATATAAATTTGAGGCCGCTGACATTTACAACGTCGACGAAACTGGGGTCACCACCGTACAAAAGCCAAACAAAATCGTTGCCATAAAAGGCACAAAACAAGTAGATGCAGTAACTTCTGGAGAACGGGGCACTTTAGTAACTGTTTGCACAGCTGTTAGTGCTGTCGGAAACACTGTCCCCCTCTCTTCATCTTCCCTCGCAAAAAATTTCAAGCACATTTTATAAGCAATGGTCCCCCAGGATGTATCGGTGAAGCGAATGGCTCCGGCTGGATGAACGAAGATACGTTTTTAATTTTCATGAAACACTTCGTAAAGCATGTGAGACCCACACCTGAAAAAAAAGTTCTACTTTTGTTGGACAATCATGATTCCCACCTATATGTGCCAACTATAGAGTTATGTAGAGCTAATGGAGTTGTTTTATTGTCGTTCCCCCCACATACATCGCACAAGTTACAGCCGTTGGACCATGGTGTGTACGGTCCTTTCAAACATTACGTCAATGGTGCAATGGACAATTGGATGAAATCGCATCCCCCGGTCAGACAATGACTATATACGATATCCCCGGTGTAGTTGCTGAGGCATTTCCAAGAGCAACAACACCCACAAATATTATGGGAGGATTCAGGGTGTCAGGAATTTGGCCCTTTAACAGGGATATTTTTGGAGACGACGAATTTTCGCCTTCATCTGTAACTGACAGGGATTTACTAGAAAATAACTTAGTAGAAACTACGGCTACAAGCAATGAAAATGACGGGAGTGTCGCAAATGTAGCTATACCAGGTCCCAGCAGAAGACCAGATAACCCAGAAGATCTGAATCAATCCTTTCGGGTTCTTGAACAAATTCGCCCTCTTCCAAAGGCAGCAGGTGGCATAAAAAAGCAAATTACGAAGAGAAGAAAGGAGCATAGTGCTATTTTAACAGATACGCCAGAAAAGCTAATTCTCGAAGAAGAACAGAGTAAGAGGAAACAGAAAGCAAACACCATAAAAAGAAATGTAGTGGAAAATGAAGATGAAGCAAAAACCAAAAAACTTAAAGGCACAAATAATAAAAGTTTATCTAGGAAGTCTAAAAAGATCGATGGTAGACTAGGTTCCTCTCGTGTGACAGATGAAGAATCGGAAGATTCTGAAATGGAAGATTCTGAAATGGAAGATTCTGAAACAGAAGATTCATTTTGCCTATATTGCTTTAAACCCTACACCGGGAAACCCAAAGCGACATGGATTCAGTGTAATAAGTGCAAACAATGGGCACACGAATCATGTGTTCATAAGCTACGATCCGACTTTTTCTATTGTTTGAACTGCGATGATGATGATGATGAGAGTGACTAGTGTTTATTTTTTATTTAAATTAAATGAAAATAATATTATCTTGTTTTATATTCTTTTTTTAATTAAGAATATGGCTTTAATGTGAAATGATTCCAATTGGTTTAGTTTTAGAATCATAATGTTTCACTAAATATGTATTCTTAATTTTTTTCACTAATAAATATTATTTTCAATAGTTTCAGACTTTGTTACATTTGACCCCCGTGCATGTTACAATTGTCACACCTGCGGGTACGATTGTAACATTCTGTCCCACCACATTATATATATTTTTTCTTGTTAATGAAGTGACCAACATCATTAATATTAATTATTTCTATAGCTATATCTTTGGCACACATGGAGGCATTTATGTTTCTTTTTAATTTTATAGACAGTAACAGAAAAAAAATCATAAGTAAAAATTGTTACAACTGTACCCGACCTCCCCTACTTTTAAAAATGGGTCAGTTTGACCCGTGGGTAGTAGTTATGTATCTGTTTTGAGTGGGTAGTAGTTAAGGGTTAAAAACATTTTCAAATTTTCAAATTTTAACGTTCTTTCAGAATCACAACAAATATAAATATACCTACTGTTGTTATCTTTTTACGCCACCAATGCCGCTAAAGATACCGCTTTGTCGGCTTTCACTAAATTAAAATCAGAGTTTGATTTCCAAGCCAATTGCTGCATCCTATCAAATATTTCTAAATTGTGAAATAAACAGCTGCTAATACAAATTGTTACTAATAAGTTTGGGGTTTCACCAACATATGGAATCATCTATATGCGTCATCTCAAGAAATGGGCAAATATCGATAATACAGTCAATCTGGCATCAAAAAGGGTTTGAACTCTCGAACGATGACCCAAGCTCTGATTTTTTGTCAGAAGTTAGTGGTCCATTAAAAAAGCTTAAATTCAAAAAGTTGTAAAAAAACATATGATAATGCTCATCATTGTCACTCAAATATTGACATATATTTATGAGTTTGTATAGTACTGAGGTTAAAATAAAATGCATGGAAAAAAATAAATGATTGTGTGTATGCAGGGTGTCCCAAAATCGACGGATCAAAAAAAATAATGCAGATTGAATTTGGAATTTGGAATCGAAAAGTCCTTCACCATTTTTCGAAATTCGCAAAAATGACCGAGATATTAAATTTTGAAAATGTGTTTTTGTCCTTGTCAGACTAACGCGTTATCTATTACCTCTTATCTCCTTTTAGAAGTAGAGCTGGTTCCCAGCAAACACAAATGTATATGTTACATAAAAATACATAACAGGGGAGGAATTATTTTTATATAAAATGTTTATATATTTTTTATATAGTATTTATGTAACAAAATCTTTATAAATTTTGTTATATATTCTCAATATTTATATTATAAAATGTTTTATATATTGGATATATCTAAGTTTATATGTATTCAAGATGTAAATTCTGCTACATAAATATGAAATTTTTTGTATATATATTTATTACGTAAAATTTGTTACATAAAATATTTTATATATTTCATATGTATTTCTTACAAACCTCGTCTAGTGTCTTTCTAAAGAAAAAGAAGAAAGCTCTTCAATATTATAACCTTTAAATTGTCACGAGTCGATCTGCCCACATACCTGTATAATAACGTTTTAAAAGGTTTTTCTTTAGTTTTGTCTGTGTGTTTGATTTTAGTTTTGTTTGTGGAGGAATGGAGATCACATCATGTAAGTGTAATTATTAATATTTTCAACAGGCAAGGGGCATCGCCGATGTAGCCGTTCAATGTCGTTTACAAAAGATTATTTAACAAACGTATTTAAAAGGTTAACTATATTAAAATTTACAATGAAGTGAACAATTACAAATCACATTATACCTATCTCACTAAAGTACTTTTCAAGATAATATTTTCGTTTTAACTTACAACTTAGACATGATTTAACAATAATTCCCTCTGTAGGGAGTCGTTAATCCGAAACAAATACTTAGGGCTCAAGTAGATTTTGTAATAATATCAAATAAAATACACATATTTAATCATCTGACCACAGGTAGTAGGTCCAGACAAAATATCTTGAAATGGATTAATTAACACTTATCTGTTGAAAGTTATTTATATTCGAATACTTAGATTAATATAAATTATGAATTTTAGGCAAAATAACTGCTTAAAACGAAAAACATTGAAAGACTTCTGTGATTTATCAATAAGACAGAAAAACGATACGTAGTACAATCTAACAATGGTGATGGTGAACCAGAAATACATAATTTAGGATAGGACATAGAAATAACTACAAAATAAGGAAGTAAAAATCAAATAAGTTATTTCAAGGTATTGTTACTATATGATTTATTTATTTAATATAAATAATATATACACCTACATTTTTAGAAACATTGCTGAAACAGTTTAATATGACATGCACTGATTTTGATCAAATTACCTTGGTGTGGATAGGGATAAGTAAAGAGACTCCAGGGGGAAAAGATGGATGAAACTGTAACCCTTCAAAACAATGGATAATATCCCTTAATATTGCCAACTCGCTTACAAGTGGACCTCGAAAAGTGTTCGAAGAGAATATTTTCCATGGTTAATTATTGTTTTGTTTTCGAATATTCATTTGTTTTGCATTCTTTTTTTATATTTTATTATCATTTAGTATTTGAATATTTTTAGTTTTGCAATATTTTTTGTCATTAGGTGTTTTGTTTTTAGTTTCTCTTTTTTATGTTAATAAAATAAATGTACTTATATGCATCTATTTGGTGTTCTTTAGTAACTAAGTACCAGCTACTAAATTCCAGAGGTAGATAAATACCATTTAAAATATATAAATATTAAATTGTATTAAGTTGCTTTAAGTTTGAAAGATTCATAAGGTAGGTATTGAATAATATAGTAGCAATAATTCCTTAATCTTTTGGCCATCAACACTTCTAAAAATATTGTATTTCATTTCATCTATGAAAAATAATGTTTCAACAGATTTTTCTGAATTTATTATAAATTAAGAATTTCACTGACTTTTTTCATAGATCCAATGAAATAAAATATTTTTGGTAAGGGGTGAGGCAAGAGAAAAATTAGGTAACTTTTGTTACATCTATATTATGTAATATTTAATACATAAATATTCTCTAGATATTATCTCATTTTTACATATATATTACATAGTAATTTGGAAATATTTGAGATATAATTTATAATATGTATTTCTTATATCATTATTGTTCTCTAGCTGTGCCGGCCTTTGTCAGTATTTAATACATAAATATTATCTAGTTGTGACTTCAGATTTATATAACTGTGACTTTTATATTTCAAAAAATATTTAACATATATGTATTCAATATGTTTTTGTGTTTGCTGGGTTATCTCTTTAGAAGGAGATAAGAGGTGATAATGCGTTGGTCTTACAAAAGCACATTTGCAAAATTTAATATTTGGTCATTTTTGCGAATTTAGAAAAACGGTAAAGGACTTTTCGATTCCAAATTCAATCTGCATTATTTTTTTGATCCGCTGATTTTGTGATTTTGTGATTAAATAGTCATAAATATTAATAATAGATATAATGATAAAATACAATCACGAAACTCTGTACAGAATTTAATACTTTCAACCTCAGTTGTTTTTCAATGCTATTAATATTTTATGTACGTTACAGCGGTCGAGAAATCGTGGAGGATATCGTCGATACCGCTGAATCTGAGGATGATTTCGAAGCTCCCACCCATGAATGCGCATTTGACTTCAGCAAGTGCATCATCTGCGAAGGCAGTGCCGAGATCAATTCCAAAGCGAAGAAAAATAAAGTCAACGTGGTGAGCACAGTTTATATTCAAACCCGATTCATTGAACAACTGTCTGGACGAGAGGACCCACAGAGTTTGGCAATATGGGATCGAATAAAAAATGTGGATCTAATTGCTCTTGGCGCTCGGTATCATGATAATTGTAGATTCGTCCTCTTGAGGCCAAAAACTGGTCAACCAAAATCGCAAAAGTCAGACTTTGTTGACAATGCCATGGACCACATTTATTCGTACATCGAAAATAACCCGGAAGACTGTCAGTTCACCCTGAAACATCTCATTTCTCTTATACCACCTGGGGAACGTCCTGCCAAAAGCACAATTGACGAACGACTGAAGTCCAAGTATGACAGCGATCTTTTGGTGTGCAACGTTACAGGCGCTGGGAAGGTTTATTTTTTCAAAAACACAGGACGTAAATTGCTGTCAGACGCGTGGTACTTGAAGAGAGATAAAGACGAAAAAAAAAAGAGAGGCAAAGAGTTTTGCGCGAGGCAGGGCCTATTGTTAGAGAGGAGATCCGGACAAAATTCTACGACACTGAACAGTATCCCGCAACCACTCAATTTTTGTCGGACGCCGAAGAATGTATTCCTGAAGGTTTGATGATTTTCTTGAATGAAGTAATTGTGCGAGGAAAAAAGGCAAATGCCGTTCAAGGTTGGAAGAGGAAAGTGACTGCCATTGCCCATTCAATCGTTCAAGCTGTGCGACCACGAAGTTTTTTATCGACAATTTTGCTGGGTGTTGGATGTTTTTTGAAGCAGAAGTATGCCTCTCGCTTTCTCATTGACAACTTAGCAGCTCTTGGTTTCTCGTCAACATACTCCGAAGTTCAACTGTTGGAGCTATCTTGCATTGCGCGAAAGCAGCCTGAAGTCCTAGAAACTGGATTCTCACAGTGGGTTGCCGACAACGCGGATTACAATATTTCTACTCTTGATGGGCAAGGTTCGTGGCATGTGATGGGTGTCATTCAGTGCGTTACCCCATCTGAAGCACTCCGGCCAGAGGAAGCAGTACGACGAGAGTATAAAAACCGAAGATCCATATCTGCTGCGGATTTAGCGAATGTAGAGCTCGTCGCATACAACGGCACTCGGAATGATGGAATGAAGAAAATTGGAGTTGCAGACCTTGATCTTATCTACGGGCAACCTACAAAAGTTGTTCCAAGAAGTCGATTTATTGTGGATGTATGGCAAGTGGATGCGCAACAACTCGGTGACCGGGTGGAATGGTTTCATGGAGGAGATTACCCAAGGACAGTCGTATGATATTTCGAAAATATTATTCCTTCCATTCATTAACGCTCCGCCGTCCGACTACACAACAGTGAACACAACTCTTCTGCAGGCATCGGCAATCGGAAATTCAATTGGTCAAGACACGAAGTTCGTCACGTTCGACCAGCAACTGTACTGGATCGCCAGAGACATACTCGCCAACTCGTCGGATGATCACAGACTGAAGGGAACTAAAGCTCGTCTTGGCGGTTTTCACCAGTTGATGTCGTTTATGGGTGCAATTGGAAAAATAATGTCTGGAAGCGGGCTGGAGGAGTTATGGACCACAATTTATGCTGAAGGGTCGATTGGACAGATGATGCTGGGGAAGGCCTACACAAGAGCTGTTCGGGCCCACATTTTAGCAAATCTTGTTCTTAGTTCAATCATACTGGACAGTATGGATGATGAAATTCACGATCTTCGCGGACACTTGGACAACATTCTTGCCCACCCTGACAGAACGAACTTACTGGATGACACTGACAATGACACTGTAACTGCATTCTCAACAAAGTTCTCAGAAAAACTTGAAGAACTGGAAAGCAGAGGCCCAACTTCTAAACTGTGGATTCAGTACTTTCGGATGACAACGATTGTGAAGCAATTTCTAGAAGATGAGCGCACTGGCAATTGGGAACTGCATCTTTCATCTATGAGGAATATGTTACCATTCTTCCATTCCAGCGCGCACTTCAATTACGCAAAATCCGTTCACTTGGCTCTACAAGATGCAGCTACCTTGAAGAATGATATGAGTGAAGCTGAATACGAACGTTTCACCAAGGACGGGTATTTCACTATACGAAGAAGTGAAAAATATTTTTCCGGAATTTTCACAGACCAGACAATTGAGCAAACACTCATGCGTTTAGCCAAGTCTCATGAAGGTCTGACAGTTCACGGACGTGGCATAACCGACAATGTCACTGCCAAATGGACGATGAGTATGTACAGTATGATGAACATCTGTGAACAATTTGAAATTTTCTGCGACACGTATGGTAATTGTTCAGAGCAACACGTCGACTCACGCGCATCTCGCGTCGAAAAAGACAACGCGGATTACGAAAAGTTCGCTACTTGGTTCTCGTCGCACAATCCTTTCCCAGAAACGGAGCAGATTGTGTCCATAGGCTCGGGAGTGGTGGGTGACAATTCCATTGACTGCCACAAAGCCGATGAGATCGGTCTGCAAACGCTAAAGAAGTTACCGGAAACAACGGTGAAAGGAGATGCAATTACTTTCGGAACGCTGACTTTACATCGGAAGGATGCCGTAAAATCGTTGTCTTCTATGTTCTCTACCCTGAAATCAAACGATAAAGAAGTGACGGTAAATCCGCTATCTCTGTTCCAACGAATGTTGATAACCCATCCAACTGCAGAAGATTTGAAATATTATCTGCAATTCGAACTTGCGCCTTTCCCAATGTCCCTGTTTAATGAAGCAGGAATGCGGAAAGAAACCAAAGCTAATCTGTACGAAGCTTTCAAGCCATTGGACAAGTCACTAATGCCGAACGAAGCGAATTCGTTTCATGTCATTGACGGTGGATTTTTCCTTCACAAGGTCAGGTGGGACAAGAACCTGACTATTTCAGCTATCTGCGAAAGGTACATCACGTATCTGAAGAAAAAGTATCCATGCGCACATGCGACTGCCATTGTTTTCGATGGATATCCCAGTAGTTCAGAGAGCAGCACAAAATCAGCTGAGAGAGAGCGCCGTTACAAAAAAAACACCGCACCTTCCATTGATTTTGATGAGAGCACCAAGATTACTGTAACTCAAGACAACTTTTTGAAGAATAACGAAAACAAGGACCGACTCATAGGCATTTTGATGAAAAAAATGGAGAGTTGTGGGTACTTCTGTGAACAGGCTTTCGAGGACGCAGATACTTTGATCGTGAAGTGGACTGTCGAGAAATCTTCTCAACATGATTGTGCAATTTGTGATTATAAAAATAATAGTGTATTCCTAAAATGGATTCAGATTACCGACCTCCTTTATCTAAACGGAAATGTTGCGTACCGAAATGTACAAATCGAGAAGGAAAAATGCATCGTTTTCCTAAAAATGAACCAATTGTATATAGTGAATGGATTTCAAAAATACGACCATTAAATTATCAAGAATTGTCTACTGAAAAGATTTATAAAAAATATGTAGTGTGTGACGAACATTATTCTAGTGACTGTAAAGTTTTAGGCACAAGAAGAGGTCTTAAAAAGACAACAATCCCAACTGTAAATTTACCGGATGGTAAGTGAATAAATCATAAATTCTTATGTAAAAACACAAAACTAGATTTGAAATTAGAGAAATAGGTATATCTAAATGCACTTATCATAAAAAAATCACCCATTCTTATACTATATGTTGACAGAGTTCATATATGCATACTAATTTATTTGAGTTCATTTCCACAAATCACAGTAGGTGATAAGGACAAAACTGTTGGAAATTATGAATTTGCTGTTGAAATTGGGGATATATATTTGGATCCTAAACCTGGACCAAGTACAAGATACGGTAATTTTTGATTATGAATAAATATGCTATATTGTATTTAATTTATATTTTATCAACATATTTAATACATTTGTTTTTTTTTAGACGAAGACTATCCAATTGTATTAGATGAACAGTATGAAGAAATAGGACCTGAAACACCTAATAAAAGTAGACTTGGGACACCTAATAGGTTTATACCAAGAACACCTAAAAAAGGTAGTTATTATAATCAAGCTTAATAAATATTATAACTTCTAACTTTTAGGAGGATCCATCTTAAAAGAAATCAATGTATCTAGAGCAGTTCAATTAACGCCAAAAGCTAAAAAATTATATTCAAGAGTGAAAGAGTGTTGCAAAAAAATGTATCAAATGGGACAAAAAATAAAATCATTCAAAGGCCGCTTGTGTGCAGCTGAAAAAGTTGCAAACTCAGAAAATTACAGTTTTTTTTATTAAAATATGTAAATGATCCTACATTTACATTTATTAAATGTCAAATAAAAAATCAACAATTACATCCCAAAGCTCGAAGATACACTTTGGAAGAAAATTTTTTATCATTGAGTCTTTATAAAAATAGTGCCAAAGGATACAAACTCTTGAGCAAACTATTTGCTTTACCATCAAGAAGGACTTTAGACAACCTTCTCACCAAAATACCATATGAGCCAGGCATAAATGAACATATATTTTTGTCACTTGAAAGCAAAAAAATGAAAATGGCAAATGAAAAATTTTGTATATTGATTTTTGATGAAATGGCTATTAGCAGTCAATTCAGTTACTAGAGGGCAAAAGATATTATAATAGGGTTACAAGATGATGGTTCTGAAAGAAAACCTGTTCTGACAGATCATGCAAATGCTTTTATGTTGAAGGGACTCTACAAACAGTGGAAGCAACCATTAGGTTTTACATTTAGTGAAGGCCCTCATAATTCCAGAGTTTTAAAGAATCTACTGAAGACTTATATTGGCAAATGCCAAAGTATAGGATTGAAGGTAGTATCAACAGTTTGTGACCAAAGCGAAAATAACGTTGGAGCTATTAGACTGTTGCTGAATGAGACAAAGGAGGAATATTTAAGAAGAAATGAAGAGAATAGAAATTTTGGTTTTGTTGTAAATAATCAAGAAATTATTCCTATATTTGACGTTCCTCATATCTTCAAGTGCTTGAGAAATAATCTTTTAACACATTGACGGACAGTTGCGTCTATAGCCGTCAAGTTCAAGTTCACTATGTGACATGACGGCAATAGCCGTCCAATACGAAACGGTCGTTTTTAGACACTGCGGCTGTAACAGCACAAATGTGCATTTACCAGCGTACAAGTAGAAGCCTAGTGTCATGTTTTCGAAAAAAAATTTAGTATGCAAGGTTAACACATTGAGTATGCACGTGGTTGTGAACGGAGTAGTGCGATCTTGTTTTCTCTTCAATTTACAGTTGCTATTGATACATTTAACGATATTTTTTGTTTATACTGGTAAGTATTTGTTTATGATTGATTTTACACTTTAAATAGAAATAAAAAAATTTAAATTCAGCATTTTTTTATTCATTTAGCGATATTTATAGTTATACTGTTTACTTTTTGTTTTTTATGATATTACATTTGAAATATAAAAACAATAATGTAAATAATAAATATATAAATAATATACAATAAATAATAATATAAAATAATAAGCAAGTATTTGTTTATGATTGATTTTACACTTTAAATAGAAAAAAAAATTAAAATTTAGCATTTTTTGCTACATTTAGCGATATTTATGGTTATACTGTTTACTTTTGTTTTTTATGATATTACATTTGAAATATAAAAATTATAATGTAAATAATAAATGTATAAATAATATACAATAAATAATAATATAAAATAAAATTGAATGTTTTATTCAATATTTATAGAAAATGGCCAGTTGGGAAAAAGAACAGGCTAGGCTGCTGAAGCTTTTTGGGGAAACAGGTAGTGGGTCAAGCAACAGTGAATCTGAACCTGATGCTGACTGTGCTGAAAATAACAGTTCGGGTAATGAAGAAAATGAATCAACTACAGATGAGGAATATGAAGCACCAGAAGAACCAGAAAATGATGAGACAGGGCATATCAATACAACACCTATAAGAAACTTTTCTTTTGATGCAGATGAAGAAAATGAATCAACTACAGATGAGGAATATGAAGCACCAGAAGAACCAGAAAATGATGAGACATGGCATATCAATACAACACCTATAAGAAACTTTTCTTTTGATGCAGATGCGGCTGGGATTCTTTTGGATATAGACGAAAATGTGTCTCCAATTCAGGTTTTTGAAAAAATTTGGGATGACCAAGTAATGGAAATGATTATAAAATCTACGAATGATTACGGCCTAAAACTTTGCAATCAAACACGGCCACATACAAGGCATAGTAGGAAGGCAAATTTCAAAAATACTGATACGATTGAAATGAGGAAGTTTTTGGGTTTGTGTTTGCTTCAGTCCCAGCTAAAATTCTCCAGTATTAGAAAACTCTTTTCCATTGATGCATTACATTACCACCCAGCTTTTCCTTCACAAATGTCTGGAAGGAGGTTTGAGCAAATATTGAGATGCCTTTGTGTAGAAGAAGAAAATTCAAACGACCGTTTGAGGAAAATAAAAATATTTCTTGATTTGCTCATAAAAAAGTTTGCGAATGCATATGCACCAAATGAGGCATTATCATTAGACGAATCTTTGTTATTATTTCGAGGAAGGCTTTCTTTTCGCACGTACATGAAAGGCAAAAAGGCAAAATACGGAATTAAATTGTACGAACTTTGTTCTGCCCAAGGTTATGTTTTGAACATAGAAATATACAAAGGCCATCGAGAAAACGAAGAAAACATGACAACTATTGAAAGTCTTGTGATGCGATTGATGCAGTCATATTTAAACAAAGGGCATCATTTGTTCATGGATAACTATTACAACAGTGTACCATTGGCTAACAAATTACTGAGCAAAAAGACACATGTGACAGGAACTCTTCGTGTAAATAGGAAGGGTCTGCCGCAAGAAATAACAGGTCGTAACCTTAGAAAAGGAGAACATGTATGGCGACGCCAAAATCAGACATACGTGTCCAAATGGAAAGATAAACGGGATGTGCTATGTCTAACAACAGCTTACCACCCAAGTATGATAAACACAGCTAACCGTCGACAACAGGAAAAGAGAAAACCAATTGAAATAGTGAATTAAAATCAGAATATGTCCGGTGTCGACAGAGCAGATCAGATGATGTCCTATTATTCCTGTCCACGAAAAACAATTAGATGGTATAAAAAGATAATCTTTCATCTACTGGATGTAGCAGTGTGGAATTCTTACTACATCTTTAAAGAAAAGACAGGTTCTCAAATGAAGTTTATAGAATTCAGGGAAGCAATTATACGATCTCTAACTGGCATAGATTATAAACAGGATGGAAGGTCTTTGGTTCAATTTAAACGTGCACGAATCCAAACCAATGAAATCCACAACAATGGAACACAGCATTTTCCTGAGAAAATTTCTCCTCCTGAAAATTATCAGCGAAAAACATATTTTCAGCGTTGTAAACAATGTTATAAACAGGGAGTAAGGAAGGAAACATCATATTGCTGCAAGAATTGCATATCAAAACCTGCACTGTGTCCTGCACCATGCTTTGAAACATGGCATACCGAAAATAATGTATAATAATTATAAAATTATAGTAAATTTATTTGTCATTTATTTATTTTTGTTTGATCATGAACTAACATTTCGTGTAAAACTCCCAAAAATACTTTGTTGCTCACAAAAAATTGCTTATTTCAGTCATTAAACCTGTCATTTACGTTTTTAAATTTTTGCTGTTATAGCCGCCATCGTCCCATTACATAGTGTCTAGAGTCCGCTGGCGCCATGACGGTTGTAGCCGCAACCTAATTAAAGGTGCTGAATTAATCAAAATTAAGTGTATTTAAGCAGAAAGAGTAAAACTATACTTCTAATATTCTAAAAATTACAAAAACATATAGTGTCAATTTTCGAATTTCACTTGTTTCTACTGTCCGTCAACGTGTTAAAATATGACTTACATTTTAAGCAAAATGGTCAATCCAAGATTGCCAAATGGAACCATATCATTCAATTTTATGAACTAGATAGTGAAGAGCCAAATTTTAGAATATGTTCAAAATTGACAGATTCCCATATATATATATATATATATATATATATATATATATATATATATATATATATAGACAAAATTAATAAAATGAAAGTAAAACTTTATACTCAAGTATTTAGTTACACGGTAGGATCTCTCATGAAAAGAATTTCTCTGTGGGGTAAGCAAACATTTTTGCTAAACTGTTCAAGTCTTTTTCTCGATATCATTTTTATTAATAATTTTTTTTGTAGTGCTTATACTCTTATTAACATGTGCATTTCAAAACTTAATTTGTTGAATAATTTTTTTTAATATTTTTTAGAGTTACGTGATAAAAACAATTTACCTCAAGAAGCTGAAAACAATGCAGATCTGATTTTGCTCTTCGACCAAATTTTTGATTCTTTGAATGTTTCAAGAATATCCAAAGGTCAAGCCAAACCTTTAAAGCTTGCTGTGAGGAAAAATTCGCAACACGAAGACTTTTGGAAAGAATCGCTTCATCTTATAACTACGATGAAATATTTTTCATTAAAAAAGAATAAGTATTTTACTCCTCCTTCTTTAAAAAACTTACAACACAATTTACGTGCATTTATTTATCTGAAAAAAATTTTAATAGAAAAATTTAAATTACAAATACAAAGCCAAGTGCAGCTCATTTTATCGGTTCTTTTAAAGCTATTGTTACAAATAATTTTATGGCAGCTCATTCGCCAAATGCAAACTGTATCAAGGACTACAGTTATGGCTTGGATAACCTTTTTTTTTGCCCTAAGAGGTGGGGTGGAAGCTAATGCCTTCCTCATAGCGGGCAGTGCAATGCTATGAGTTCGTGTGGGACTTTCTCCGCACTAAACCACCCTCCTCGTTATATAAGAGGAACAGCCGGAAAAAAGCAAAAGCTTTGTACATCAGCGCTCCTCCCGTACATACTTCAATCCTGTCTATCTTGAAATTCTCTATCTTGATCCTCCTTCATTCTCATGATATCACAAATAAAAACGAATATTTTGTCCCACATTACCTTACTCCTAATCATGGTAGGAATTAATTCTGTCACCCCTGGTAGGTCTCCAATCTCGTTCCTTATCTGTCTCCGTTGGATTGTCCATCTGGTGCACCCGTAAACCGTATGCTCCGGATCATCCTTTACCCTACAAATACGACACAAGTCGTCAGGTGTCTTTTTAATCTTAAACGTGAAAGTCCCGAAAGACCCATGCCCAGTAAGAAACTGAGTAAACCAATATGTTGTGTACCTGTGCCCACACTTAATCCATGGTATAACTTCTTTGATTACCATCTTAGTCCATGCCGCCTTCTCTACATTTTTAGCCCATCTCTCTTGCCATTTCCTCAGCGTTCTCTCCCTAGCCATCCTCCTATTTCCTGCCAGGCGCCCCCCGATCGTATACAAAAAGCACCTTTCCGCCACCAAAAGGTCAGCAGGCGGAAACCCAGATATCACCTGCGCAGCTTCTGCGGAGATCGTCCTGTACGCCGATATGGTTTTCACAAGGCTCTTCCTCTGTGTCGCTATAATCATGTTACAGTGTTTCTGCGCTTTCACTGCCTCCCTCCAAACTGGTGCCGCATATAGCAGAACGCTATGTACCACTTGGCACAGTACCCTTCTCTTATAGTAATTGGGTCCCCCAACGTTTGGCATGATCCTTTGTAACAACGCTCCTTTCTTTGAGGCTTTCTCGCACATATACTTAATTTGCTCCGCAAAATTCAAATTTTTGGTGGCTTGGATAACCTACAAAGTTTTTTAACAAGTGAATTAGTTCCAGGCATTTTATCTTTAAAAGAGCAACCTTGTAACACCCCTGAACTTCCTAACGAAATATACAGCCAAGGATGTACAAAAATTGGAAAGTGTACAATGCAATATGTGGTTGGAGCAATTGGAAAAATTATGTTGAAACAAAATTTGATTAAAAATTGTAGTGACTGTAGAAACTTAATTTTTAAAAGACCTTATGTTCCTTCAGATGATGATTTTATCGAGAACAGGAAATATCCAAATGCCCAATTAGTAAAACCTTGTACTTTTTTTTCTTATTTAGTTTCGAATAGTTTGAATTCTCTTTTCTATAAAATACCAAGAATGTGGACACTTAAAAATATATAAGTCGACATTTACTTAATAGTTTAAAGTCCGTTTTTGAAAGACATGGAGTAATAAAAGCTCATTAGGTACGCAAAACCGATACAGGGTGTATAATAAAATATCTCCGAAGTTTATCTAATTTTGTACTAAAATTTCTCATTTGTTACGAATTTCAGGTAGACACCCCGTATATTCGGTTGGGTCGCCTATTGTATTGAAAGGGTCGCTCTATTGTATTTGAATGAACAAATAAACAATTAAATGGTATATAAATATGAAGGCACTATGAAATTATAATTACGAAAACTATTCAAAAGAGTTCACAATATCGATTCAATAAAAACACATTTTTTGTGTTCCTATGAATAAACAATAAACATAAAATATTATATAAAAAATAGCAAATTTTTTTGCAGTAGGTATCAACGTTATTACTAATATACCGTTTACAATAGGAGAGGAAAAATAAAAATGCAGGAATAAAGTACGAATTAATGTAATATTTATAAAAAAAAAGTCTAACAAATAATAGTAATAACTAACACAAAAACTAGTCTATATATCAGAATCAGACGATTCTGTTGAGCTTCCATTATTAACATTGATTATAAATGGTTCAATCATGTGTTCACTTATATGATCCATTTCCCACATATTTAGTTCTTCTTATATCCCGTGTTTAACATATTTCTTCCAGTTTTCTTTGGTTACGTTACCTAACGCGTCTTCGAATAAAACTTTTACGTCACTCATTTTGAATGTCGTATTCTTTCTTGAAACTTCCCCTTTCACTTGGGCCCATATTAATTCTATGGGATTGAGTTGACAGTGATAAGGAGGAAGCCTCAGCACCGTTATACCACGCGCTGATGCAATTTTATCTACAACGTATCTACTATATTTGTGTTTATGTGAATTGGCCAGTTGCAAGAGCTCATTTTTCAGAGGGTTATCTGGGCATTCAATATTTTTCGAGGTTAGCCAATCGTGGATATCTTGTTTACGCCATGCAGTTGAAGGTAATTTCTCCACTAACCTGGAGTGATAACTTGCGTTATCCATAACAATGACTGAGCCCGTTGGAATTAGATCTAACATTTGTGAGAAATATTCTTCGAAAACGTCTGCATCCATATCTTCATGATAATCTCCGGTTTGCTTCGACTCAAAGCACAACAATCCACCTTCAACAAAACCTTCGGCACTTACGATATGAGTAATGATGAGTCGACGTCCCTTTCCTGCTGGTGGATTGAGGCCTGTTGACCACCCTTCTAGAGCTGCCTGCCTCCGACTTTTGACATTCGTGTCTTGCCAAAACATTGAAACAGTATGACCTTCATTTAACCAAGTCTCATCCAAATAATAAATTCGTTTTTGATCTAGTCTTGCTTTCCGAATATTGCGCAAATAACTCCTCCTCCAAATGACAATGTCGTCTCTATCAATCAACATTGCGTTCCGATAATTTTTTTTATATTCAAATCCAAGTTCCTCCAAAATTTTCCATAATGTACTTCGAGACATTTTCGGAAAATCTGAATCTTCTTGAACCGAAGCCATAATTTTGGAGAGAGTTGGGATCTCTTTTCTAAAGAAAAAAGCATGCACCTTACGCCTTATTCCATTCTTCAAGTCGTCATCCATTTCAAGTTTGGGTCGGCCTGGGGACTTTGCTGGGGCTGTGATGTTTCCATTTTTTTTCTCCTTCATTAAATTATAAATTGTTGTTTTTGAAACACCCATCATTGTTGCAGTAATCTCCACAGTTTCATCAACACTTCCTGTCAAATTCATGATTTTTCTTCTAATTTCTTCGTTCTTCAACGAGGAATAGCAATTTAATATCAGATTTTTTTCGTTCAGCGACAATGGGCCAACTTTAGGTCGCTTAGATGGTGATAAATCCTCCATATCTGGTCGAATTTGGTTGGAACACTATATAGTTGGAAGGTATAGTTAGGTGTTTGTCTCGTGTGATGAGAAGAGAACTTGTATAGATGAACAAAAATAAACACCAGTTAACAATAATGGTAAAAAATAATAACAAATAACAGTAATAATGGGGAAATCAATCAACACAGCAGTTTCTCCAGAACAGATGAACTGTAAATTGAAAATATTCAACCTTTCCGCTACTTTTATAGTTGAAACGTTCTAGTAAGTACATTGTATTATGGGGGCATTTTGTTAGAACTGAAAAGACTATATTTCACAATAATAAAACCATATTTGAGCTACCTGTTTGTCAAGTTTCTTCAATTACCTGCTAATTGGGTGAAATAATCGGCAAATGAGGTTGGTTTGGATATATATATGTATATATATATATATATATATATATATATATATATATATATATATATTTGTATAAAATTGTTATCAACATTTATTTTATTATTTATTGTATGTAGGGTTATAACTACCTGGAGCTTAGTGGAGGGACTCGTCTACGCCCTTTTATACATAATAATAAATTTTCTGGAAAATTGATGTCAGTGATATAATCCACAGTTTATTATATTATTGATAATTTGAAATTTCATTTTAAATAATATTACAAAACGGTTATTTTCGGAAATGAGATAATTTTAGAAGCCTTAACTTTTTTTAAATGACTAAATGTGATATGCCTATGGTTCCGGCCAAAATGAGTGATTTATTACTCCATGCCTTTTAAAAACGGAGTATAGATAAAGATTTTTATTTTAACACTTTTAACTGTTTATATCTTGAGCATAACTCTGGCAAAAAGTTGAAAGAATTAATTATCAGATGTGCTCTTTTTTAGTGGTGTAAAAGTATTAATCACATTATTCAAGGGAAAGATAATAAATTTTATAAATTCATAATGCAAAAACCGCATAAAAATTTGATTGATCCTATAAAATTACATGCTTTAACCCGCAACCGCTACGGTGCGGTATCACATACCGCTGCATTATTTAGATATCTGTTATTGTCTTAAAAATTTTAAATACGGATCTGAGCCTCTCAGAAACTGTTGCTTCTGCAAGTCAGTAACATCAGTGTTGGCCTGCTAGTTGGACGTATCGGATCTAAATAAGTTTTCGTTACGCGCGGTATGTGATACCGCACCATAGTGTTAACGTTAGCGAAATTAGGCATAAGAAATATCCATAATCGGAAAAGTGGGCGCTTATTTTCGAAATGTCACAACGTCCTGGATCATCACGTATGCATCTGGATAATCCGATGTTTGAGCAGTGGTGTTTGGACCAATTAGATGCAGATGACACCGAAATGGAAGATAGTGATCCGGAATATGTGATTGAAAGTGACCACAGTACTGACTCAGAGATATCTGCAGGTGAAAAAGATGATAGCGAATTTACTGAACCTTCTGTGCAACCTTCATCAGAAGCACAAGAGGACTTCTATTATGGGCGAGAAAAGGCCAATAAAACTAAATGGTTGGTATACATTATTTATTTCTTTTTTATGTAGTCCTATTGCATGCGTATTTTTACTATATATTATAATTTTTTTCTAGGTCTAAACAACCACCGCCACAAAATGTAAGAACACGAAAGCATAACTTGATAGTGGTCCTTCCCGGCTTGCGTGGACCTGCTAAAAGGTTAGAAGATCCTTAAAATCCAGAAGAAGTGTGGAATTTGCTGTTCTCTTCTGACATGTTGAATGAAATTGTTTATTACACGAATATGAAACTTGCCCAATTTAGGGAAAAATATAAAGACAACTCCCACCAGACCTTGAGAGATATTGATATTATTGAATTGAAAGCATTTCTTGGTCTGCTGGTATATATTGAAGTTTTTAAATCTGGAAACGAAAGTCTAAACTCCCTTTTTGCAACGGACGGGACAGGAAGGGACGTGTTTAGATGCACCATGTCCAAAAGGAGATTTGAAACATTACTATGTGCTCTAAGATTTGACGATTTTACTGACAGAGAAGAGAGAATAAAAGTCGATCGTGCATGCGCAATAAATAATATTTTTAATAAATTTATTGCAAATTCGCAGCAAAACTTTTCTCTTGGTTCTTACACGTGCATAGATGAATCTTTGGTTGCATTCAGAGGCAGGTGCGGATTTAAAATGTATATGCCAAATAAACCGGCTAAATATGGCATAAAAATTGTATGTCTTACTGATGCACGGAATAATTACCTTTTCAATGCATATATATACACAGGAAAGGGTTCTGATGGAAGGACTTTATCTCTTGAAGAAAGACAACTGCAGATTCCTACACAAGCTGTTGTTAGGCTCGTCAAACCAATTGAAAAGAGCAATAGAAATGTTACAGCCGACAACTGGTTTGGATCAATGGAGGTAGTAACTGAACTTCAAAAACGAGGACTTACATATCTGGGAACATTGAAAAAAAACAAAACTTTTATTCCTGCTTCTTTCCTTCCAAATAAATATCGGCAGATTAGTAGCTCTTTATATGGATTTAAAGCCAATGTTACTTTATTATCTTATACTACCAAGAAAAATAAGGCGGTAATTTTAGTATCTTCTATGCACCATTCCTCAAAAATCGATGATGACACCGGAAAACCAGAGATGATTGCTGATTATAATTTAACAAAAGGAGGAGTAGATGCATTAGATCGCAAATGTGCGAATTATTCTCCTAGTAGAAGGACTAGGAGATGGACTATGGCAGTATTTTTCACATTAGTGAATATGTGTGGCATAAATGCGTTCATATTACACCAAAGTTTCAAAAACTCCCAAAAAATTGAACGCCTTGATTTTTTAAAAATATTAGCCAAAAAGCTAATTGAGCCTTATATGCAAATCCGATTTACTAACAGTAGGATTTCAAAGGAAATTCGATCTCGGATTTCTTACTTGCTCGGAGCAGAAGAGGCAGTTCAAAATCAGCTGGAAAATGTCAATGATGGGAGAATGGTCAACAAAAAGACCTGTTACCGATGTCCCACCAAATTAAAAAGAAAAACTTTCTTTATGTGTCGTGAGTGTGGAAAACCTATATATTTGGAACACGCCAAAAAACTGTGTGGCTCTTGTATTGAAAACTTAGAAAAATAACTTTATTATATTTTTTTAATATTTTTTACGTTTTGTTTTTCTTAGAATATGTTTTGTTATTTTATAATTTAAATAAAAAATAAATATTTTACTTAAATTTTGAGTTTCAATCTTTTTTCATTAACCAAAACCTAAAAATTGTTAGCGGTATCACATACCGCACCGTACTCTAAGTGTAACAATTTGCACCGTAGCGGTTGCGGGTTAAAAAAATTTGAAAAAAGAAGTCTCTGCAAAGGAGTATACCTTTAATTCTGTGAAAGTAAAGATTTCGATTAATTTTATTATTTATTAAGGGTTATACCTATACAGTACGTCTGAAAAAGTTGGCAACATATGGAAAACTTTGTTATTAGTAGTGTTACGAAAAAAGTTATTCTTTATGAAAAGTTCTGCGTGGCCCATAGAGTAAAACGCGAACGTCCGATGTCAATTTTTTAAATCGTATACGAGGTTTGTCAAAAAATATGAATTTGATACAAGACTAAAAAGTACCTTTATTTTTTACAATATCGAAAACTTTAATTATGGAAAGTTGTTCGAAATATACAATTAGAACAAACTACTTAAAAAAATTATATTATTTTTACAAATATTCAATGTATTTTTAAAGTGTCCATAGGAATTACAAATTACGTTTAAATGCAATTACTGATTACTCCACTCATTATCTTATTGCAAAATTGATAAACTTTGACTTCCTGTTAAGAATTATCACAAATAGACAAATACAATTAATACACACTGACGTTTTTAATTTTGTTTACATTAGTTACAATTACATTTCAATACACACTAACTAAATGGAATGTATTATTTATTTCTCAACAGATTTTACTAGACTGACTATCGGAAAGAGAAATGTCATTGTCAGAGACGACTACATTTTAAATTATTTCGTTTAATATTGTGTATTATAGTAGAAAATACATTATTCTGTTTTTGGTATTACTTATTTATTACTGATTAAAGTTAATTGCTAAAATATTTCAAATCAACAAATAAACATTTGAGGTGTGTTGACTCATTGAATAAGATAAAAGTTGACGTGTTTTACAATTAAAATTTACAAAATTTAAGTTGAAGTTGAAGTGGTCAAAATATTCCTATTAATCTTTTGCAATTTGTGGACACCTTTGTACATCTAATGTCAAATGTAAATATCTGAATATTATTATTTTCAAAAGCAGAAATTTTCATAAAGAATAACTTTTTTGTTGTAAAACTGTCAATAAAATAAGTTCCCATATGCTGCCAACTTTTTCAGACATACTGTATATAATAATAATAATAATATTTTTTCTAAACTCTTGAAATAACTAGTTTTTTGTAAGTAGTAATGTATAAATAGTTTTATTTAGCAGAACATTAACTAACATTTACTAAGATAAAATCACTTCTCCATCATAATTCTTTATTTTCCAGTATTAGTCAAAGTTATATTTTCCAATGATAGTACCTTTGTTTAAGCATAAATGCCAAATAATCTCATGTTAAAAGCTCGGACTAATATTTATTGAAATACATGTATCGCGAATGAGTATTTTATTCCATGCATTGTTGATGTTTCTTGAAAATTGTATATTATATCTATATAAGTGAGCGCTCTGAAATGAATCCATATATTAGAGATTTCAAAGTAGAAAAAATAAGAAATTTTGTGTTAGAAAATGCAGACCAAGCTAAGCGAGTACTAAAAGTCAATAGTTGTCATTGCAACTTCCAAATATTACATAATAATATTCGAAGCATAGCTAAAAATCTGGATGAATTTATAATATTTCTAGAGGAATTAGACTCCTCAATAGACTGCATAGTACTTACAGAAACTAGAATTATAGATGACATCGGAGTATATAATATTGAAGGCTATACAACTCTCTATAATTTTGGCAAACTCAACCAGAATGATGGAGTAGTAGTTTTCATTAAATCGAATTTATACCATTCTCACCAAGAAATTGAAATAAATGGTACAAGTCTACTCCAATTGACGGTGACTATTGGCAAAGAAGTTATTATTATTAATGCATTTTACAGATCACCTTGTAATACTCAAATCGCACCGTTTATTGATTACCTGGACAATATATTAAAAAATCACCCAAAGAACTTCACATACAGTGTGTTTATCGGAGATATGAATATCGACTTGAATGAAAATACAGACGATTCGCAGATTTACCTGGACACATTAGGAAAATATGGATTTAACTCGGCAATAAATACTACCACCAGACCACAGTCAGGTACATGCATAGACCACATTTTCATTAAGTCGAAAAAGGGAAACCTTGAATCTATCATTCCGCTGACTGTGGAGACTTGTATTACCGACCATTACACAATAACTATTGCAAATAATATTCAACGATAAGTATGCAAAAGAAACTACAGCCAATTCCAAATTCTATAAACCAATAAACGAAAAAAAATTGATACAAATCATTAAAAGTACGGATTGGAAATATTTCTTTGAAAAAAATGATTTGGAAAACTCGGTTACTGAATTTGTCAGACTAGTCCAAACTGCAATAGATGGATCCTCGAAATTCATAAAAGTTAAAAACAAATATATAAAGAGGAAACCATGGGTTACTGGATCATTACTGGAATCCATTAATAAAAAGAATACTACGTATGCTAGATTAAAGAAAAATCCACAGAATGAAATTTTAAAAACTGAATACAATACTTACAGAAAAATACTAGAGAAAGCAATAAAAGACACAAAAGTGAAATACTACAAAAACAAGATAGAACAAGAAGGGGCAAACTCAAAACGATTATGGCAATTAGTAAATTAATTAACGAAGGCAAGACAACATACCGATATATCATTGATGCAGACTGAGGATGGAAATATAACTTGCGATTCAATTATAATCTCTGAAAAATTCAACTCATTCTTTAGCAATGTAGGTGCAAATCTAGCAAAAAATATTAAGCAGGACAAAAATTATACGGAAACGAAAATTAAATCAGATCACACCTTCATTTAAGCACTACTTTTTATGTATTTTTAACTTCAAATTTTAACTTTATAATTAGGAACTATTCTGTACATTTCTATTCATCTTATGTTTTGTGTGCTGTTTTGTATATTTGTTTGTTTATTTATTTATATATTCTCGTTCTACATACAGGTATATATGTGTATTCTGATATACATACTATACCTCGTATATAAATTGTCATTTTTTATCTTTACCTTGTGAATAAATTATTATATATTTGAATTATAGCTATTAGTTGGTGTATTCTTTGTTTATCGGTACTAGGAACTGTATTCGTATTATAATATAATACAATGAAATGCTTTTGTGTAGTAACAGTTACATTTACTATAATGTATCAAAAGTTTTTGTAAATATACACATCATATTTTGTCATCCTTATAATAGTATTTTTCTACTCCTATTAAATTATATATTAATTATCCATAGCTTTTGAGCAATGCTGAGGGGATATAACGGCACTAAAACGACATCCAGTTAGTACCTACATCAACAAACATAAAAATAAATAATAAACTTGCATTCTTTAGTCCCACACATATTTAGTTTACTGGTTGTTGAAAATTTACAGTTAATTTGATTAATAAACAAAATAAGTAATTACAACTGAAATTTTTATAGCATTGTTATAGGTAACTATTATGATTTGTGAATAAAGTTCTTTCTCTGTACTTCCATCTTTGTATTTATTGTTATAGTCGTAGATAAAGTATAGTATTCAACTAGCGATAATGGTCATATAACTCCCGCAGATGAAGTAAGGAGTGCTTTTACGATTCACGGGTAGATGGCAATACGTATATTTAAATACTTCGCAACACAACCGCAGCGAGTTGATGTCGCATAGGGCTGAAGACGTTTAACAGGCAGATGCCCTTCTATTCGTAGAGTAGTATTCGGTGGAGTGGACTAGATGCTGGTAGAGTAGAGTACTATCGCACATGTGGCAAAGTAACTGTACTACCCCTTCCAGTTCGAAACACTCGACTCGCTTTTCCACTATACACGTGTAAACACAACTTGCCGCAGTAGAGTAGAGTAACTCGCCGAGTTAGCTGAGTTTTTGTTATTTGGTGTAAAATTTTAAATAAACATGAAGTTTACGGAGGAGGAAACACTAAAACTCCTAACGGTATATAGTGAAAATGAATGTTTATGGAACTTAAGTAGCGTAAAGTACAGAAACAAAAGCATGAGACTGGTCGCGGAAGAAGACATTGTGGAAAAGTTTGGGAAAAATGGCTTTGGTGTGAGTGAATTAAGACAAAAGGTTAAAAATTTGAGATGCACCTATAACCAGGAATGTTTAAAGATCAAGAAATCAATGAAATCTGGGGCAGGTACAGATGATAGATACGTTCCAAATTTGAAATGGTTTAATGTCATTGACGATATTTTGAAAAATGCGAAAGGCAACAAGACAAGTGAATGTTCGGTGGTAAGTATTTAATTTTACCTATAAATATACTAAAAAATTATACTCGTACATATACCCAGTCATTACCGGGTGTCCGAATAAGAATATCTCGCGTCCGTATATCACTTATACTAAATTGTTATGTACAAAATTTCAAGAAAGGTTGAATTTGCACATATCGTTTTCTATTTTTTGTATTACCTAACGAAATATGGCCCGAGCCATTACTTTTGGGACACTTGCATAAATGTTTCTAAATATATTTTAAAAAACGTTTTTGTGTTGCCATGCAACAGCCTCTTCATTGTTACAATAGTGCTTTAAATGGTCTCTCATCTTCTTTGACACGGCTGTTGATCTCGTGCCACCATATGGTTCAAGGTTTCGTAATTCTCCGATTTCTTGTCTCCATTCTCCTGGGATAACCTTTGTAGTTCCAATAATTTCTCTGTCGACACTACCAGTAGGCAAATATGAACGTGGACTTGTTTTTATAAGCCAATTGTGTAGGGTACATCCCGCATGAACAATTTTGTTAACTGTTCTTGTATTTACGACTAATGGTTTTTCAAATATTCGGAAGCTACTAACTAAAATTCCAGAAGCATTCTCCGAAATCCTCCTTGCCCTACTTAAACGGTAGTTAAATACTTCACTTATAGGGAGATCTTTTTTGTATCCGGAATACGGCTTCATAAGATAAGTTTTAAGCGGAAATGCATCATCTCCAACAAAGAACATTCCACTAGGCAGTAGATTGTTCTCTAATTTTTCAAACAATTCGCAGTTTTTGAAAAGATGGCCATCTGAATTAGATCCTTTAAAACCTATGTTGGCGTAACTGAAACAATATTTATCGGCAACCACAGCCATAAGTACAATGCTACTGTGTCCCTTGTAATTAAAGTATTCACTGCCTCCATGCGATGGAGCCTTTATTAAAATATGCTTTCCATCTAGTGCGCCACAGCAATTTGGGAAGTTCCGTCTACTCTCAAAGCCACTACCAATAGATTTCCAGTCAAGTATTGTCGGCACCTTGTAACGCGAAATTTCGCCGAGTTGCCGGGGATTTAATATTGGCAAGCCTGAGAGAATTCAGAGAGCGCTGACTGTGCGAAGTTAAAATTCAGTCCTCCATTTGCCGTCAACGTGTAAACACACATTTCTAATGTAAGAAATTTTGCATGTGCTCTGGGAACCATAACGTATTTTACGATAAAACCTGACAATTCCTACGCAGGGGAAGAAAATACGGCTTAAGTCAACAGCTGGCAGCTCTGACCCGGTAATCTACTGGTCTAGGAAGGGCCGATGACTAAAGATACCAGTAGAATTGGGTAACACATGGTAAATTTCCGTAGAGCGTTAGTAGGATTCATTATCAAGGGTGTTTTTATGTGGATATTAAATTCGCTGATTGAAGCTTGATGAGTCAGTGAGACCAGTTCCAGCAGAGCTGGAATATTCTGGAGCGACTTCAGTTGCTGTTCTGGGTCCGGAAGCAGGATAAGTGAACAGTTTTTTTTACTCTTCATAGTAGTACATTCACCTTTATCCGTCACATTTCATAATTTTTTTATGTAAAGTTTTTATTTCTCTTTTTGCGGCAATTAGTAAAAAATTATTTTCACTTTGTATTTAAAATTGTAATAATTTGCTTATAGTTTAAAATATTGGGATGTTGGCTCTGAACGCTAGAATACTACGGTACGTACCTGGGTACTGCGTTATTTAGTGGAGTTTCCAAACTCTGACTACTTTATGTAAATAATTTTGCGCCGTACATAATTTCGACTTATATTTTCTTTTAGCAGCGCTCGTTTGATATTTAAATTTTATGCTTATGGATATATTTATATCCATATTTGTATAAATTGCGGAAGTGTGGACCCATGTAACTGTGACATTGGTAATTTTGGTATATATTTTCATAGTATTTTGAGAAATTGTACATGAACCATTTGGTCGTTTCTCTATAATTGTAGAATTGAGACATCGGTGTAGTTTGGGGCCCTCAGCTCTTCTGCACCCTGAGTTTGAAGCCTTCAGCTCTGCAGTTTATAGAACCTGTTTGTCAGTTATTTATTTAAGCTGCGTCTTCGTTGTAACTGATAATTTAGTTTGCGATTTAAGTTTTTATGTAGATTCCGGCCTTCAGCCTAACTACATTTTGAGTCTACAGCCTTCAGCTGAGTTCAGGTATTATTTGTGATATTTTGTTGTAAACTTGTAATAAATACTTTGAAAAGAGACCTATGGTCCAAAGTGAATAATTAAAAACTTCAATCAGGGGATACTTGCGGACTTATTTTTTTTTTAATAATAACTTACCTATCAGTTTAATCTTTGGAGTGTGTAGTTAGTGTTGTTAACCCACTGAGGAGTTATGGGCTAATTGAAGAAGTCTTGGGTACTTGCCAAAACTTTTCTGGCGCCTTTTTTGAAAACTTAATACTTCTTTTTTTGAAGAATCCACCCCTTCTTCGACTCAAAGCTAGTCGACTGACGAGCACGGGTTGTACCACGTGAGACAACCCGCACATCTATAGCGAGCACTAAGGGTTAGTAGGTTTTCTCGTTATAACCTGAAACAATATTTTTTTTCAGGAAACAAACATTTCCCAAAACTCAGACAAAGAAGAAGAGGAAATGACACAATGTACAGAGGATGGAACAGTAGTCACGGCGGGACCCAGCAATCAAGATACTCCTTGGGTCACAAAATCGGCATCCCACAGAAAATTTCGAGACAGGCCTCCATCAGCCAAAAGAAATCGATTAGACAACTTAACCCCGGCAGTACAACAGCTATAACATGTAAGCGAAAGTTTGACTGAAAATTCAGAACCTTCAATTAATGAGCATGATGCATTTGCAACTTTTGTTGGAACCTCTTTGAAAAAAAATAACACAAGGGATGCACTTATGACCCAACATAAAATTCAAGGAATTTTGTTAAAATAGAGGCTAAGTGATGAATCCGCTGACAACAATCAAACTTTTTCATTCCAAAGACCAATAGTTGATCGTAACAAAATTATTTATAGTCCACGCGATTCACCAGAAGCAACTACTTCGCAACATTCTGCTTATTCAAATTATTCTAATCCAAACTATGTTGATAACAGCAGCAGCTACGAAGATACGCAATTACCGACGCCAGATCCTCAGGCACAAACTCCAGATCCTCTCGACACTACTTTATCGGATGTCCTACTAAATCTATAATTTTTTCAACACTTCACATATGACATCACACACCTGTGGAACAAATTTTGAAATTGTGGGTCTAGAAACTCGAAAAAATTGAGAAAGGTTTTGGTAGCTGTTCCCGGTGGCTAAAAAATTCAGTGTTACTTGAACTTTCACTCTCGCATCTATTGCATCTCTCATTACAGTATATTTCTTTTGTATTCTATCTTTAACCAACTCCAACAATTCTTCAAACATCTCTGGCTTCATTCTAAGACATATGAACTCTCCTCTCATGTAAACAGTCCCAAGCTATTAATTGGTAGAGTAGCGAGAAGAGTGGACTCTACTCGCTACTCTACTCTACTCGAAACTATACCCTTGTAAATCAGCCATTTGGAGAAATCTGCCAGTGTCTACCGTTGACTGAGATTTGGAATTTTAACTGTTTTCAATAATCATTCTGATTATTTTTTGCCGGTTATTACGTTTATTAATTTTTTTATAAACATGTTAATTATGATTTTGTTACTGTATTTTTGATAATAAATTCATGTAACAGATAGCACATAGAGTCATTTAGATAAGTCATTTGAACGATTATACTAAATCATTATACCGTATGTTCCGCCATTAGTAACATGCGCTATATCGCACTAGTAATTTATTAGATCTTATGTATGTCACATTTATTTCCTGATTTTGACATATTTCAGAATAAGTCATTTAACCACATAAAAGAAAACCGTTTAATTGCTAAAACTATAAGGAAACTGAACGTGTATTTCTAAAAACACGCCAAAATATCTAACATCAAAGTATCAAAATCTTTAGGCGCCATTTTCTCGAAACTACACGTGACATACGGTGTTTTGAGTAAGCACGGCAGTATTGTTTAAAGTAACAGTTAAACTAGTTTAAAAGTAATATTAAGCACTTTTATAATAGTAGTTTCATTATAGTTTGTAGTTTTGGGACCTTGTCGTAAGCAGTATTTTTTTACAACCTGTTTATTTGAAGTTTATTAAAGTTAAGTATACGCACCTATTGTATATTTATTATTACATCAAGCTACTAGTAAGATGTCTTATCAAGTTAGTAAACATAAAAAGTAACTAAAAAACTTCAGAGGTTTGTTAGTAATAATAGCGAACAGTTGGTTGAAAATTTTAGTCTGCCTTCTTATCTTAGTTATTCTGCATCATCCAATAACTTAAATATTATTATAGTTCCGAGTCTAGTAACTTACAAAATGTAGAGGATTTAAATAACTTTGATAATTCAATATTATCTGAACATGTGCTTGAGAAAGAAGTTCTTTGTATTAACATTGTTAACAACAGCAATAGTATTTTAAATATTCCTGAAAACATCAATACTATTAATAAAGATCATATTTCATCACGATTATCAGAATGATGCCTTAAATATAACATCAAACATGTAGCAATAAATAATTTATTAATAATTTTGAAATCCCATCATCAAGAATTACCTTATTTTGATGCTAGAGCTCTTTTACATACACCAAGGAAAACTGTCGTGAAATCAATAGAACCAGGTCACTATATTCATTTTGGATTAGAAAAATGTTTGCAAAAGTTACTTTCACAATATACTAAATTAAGAGACGATAGAATTATTGAAATTTTAATTAATATTGATGGTCATCCACTAACAAAAAGCTCTACAAGTCAGTTTTATGTAGTATATATAAATTCCGGGGATTTGTTGAGATTGTGGGTGTATATTATGGTTGTGCAAAACCCAATGAAACCAAATTGTTTTTGTCAGATTTTGTTGAAGATGCCACTAATATAATAAATAATGGAATTCAGTACAAAGGTTCTACTTATGCTGTTAAAATAAAAGGATTTGTGTGTGATGCTCCAGCAAAAGCTTATATTACCAGGAATAAACTAAAACGAAAATATATTACATATACTAAAGGTCATTCAGGTTATATGTCATGCTCTAAGTGTCATACAGAGGGATATTATAATAATAGAGTTTATTTTCGTGATACGCAAACCCTCATTTACGTATTGATGTTGATTTCAGAGCAAAGACAAAAAAGGAACGCCATACAGGTACTTCAAGTCTAGAAAATATTCCATTTGTAGATATGGTCAAATATTTCCCTCTTCATTACATGCATCTGTTTGTTTAGGGGTTGTAAAAAAGTTACTAGTATCTTTGTGGTTAACTGGAAAGCCTTCAGCAAAAATTATTATTATCAAAATGTTTAATTGAACAGTCTTGTAACATTCCAACAGAATTCAATCGAAAACCCCGTAGTGTCAGTGAAAGTAAAAGGTGGAAAGCAACAGAATTCAGGCAATTTTTGCTTTAGTGTTTTAAATGAAACTCACTGTTTCTAGCTAATTCCACAATATGATGAAAATTGTTAAAAAATCATTTGATGCCTACCTGATGTTTAGTAGTTATTTTTGGCTAGACCAAGAAGTGACCTAACTTGTCATCGAATCAATATATGCTTTATACAGGGCCAGTTGTTTTAGTTAATATATTATCAAAGGAAAAGTATGAACATTTCATTATTTTACACTCTGCAATAACAATACCCACAGTTTTTACAATACACTGATTACGCTGAAAATATTTTTTAGAAATGTTTATTTTAATATATGGTGAAAATTATGCCTCACATAATATACATAATTTGCTACATTTAGCTGAAGATGTTAGAATATTTGGACATCTTGATAGTTTTAGTACTTTTGATTTTGAAAATTATATGCAAACAATAAAAAAGTTGCTTAGAAAACAAGACAAACGGACAAACCTCTACAACAATTGATTAATAGAAAAACAGAACTAGATAATGCTAAACCAAATTTTCCGATACTCCAAAAACCTCACTACGATGGAGCTCTGCTAAAAAATTGCCCAATAAAAGATCAATTCGAACAAGTGCATTTCAAGAACTTTGTTTCAAAGATTAAAGAACCTGATAGTTGTAGTTTATCCAGTGGAGAAATAATAGCAATCAGTAATTTTGCAGTGGAAGATAATGGGCAAATCCTAATTTTAGGATCAGAATATATAGAAAAAGAAAATTTTTACATTAGGCCATGCGAGTGCTTTGAGAATTGTTCAATATATTCACCCATTTTGGAGCGACAGACTTTTAAAAAAGTTTTTAAGTGACTGCTGTAGATATATTGAAAATTAACTACTCTATTAAAATAATCTTGTGTTTATATTTTTTAGGATTCTACTTTTTAGAAAAAATGGAAAATACCTGAAAAATAGTGCCGTTTATCGATGACACGTCGGTAGGAGCAGTGCCCACAAGCTGGATTAATGTATACAATTGTTTGTGGCCACAATGTTCACCAGGGAAACTTACCGCTGCTATCAAGTCACATCAAATCAATTCGTGTTGGCTTTCACATAAGGTGAACATATTTTATATAAATTGCAAACTAAATACTATTAATATTAATTCCTAGATTCATATGAAACTGCTCGTCTAAAGTGCAGAAAGGCGGAGGATACAAGCGATCTCAATAACACAGACGTGGATGAATCACATCCTAAAAGAAGGGTATATAAAAGGAGGTTCCATTCTTCTTCAGAGTCTGACAGTGAGGTTAAAGAACCTGTAAGGCAAAAGAAGGGTCCTAGGTTGCCATCTCCCTTAAAAGCAGTTTGCGTAACCATAATAGGCAATTGATATAATAAAAATAATGATTTTAACCTTCCCTAGTACTATTTATCTGTTTTGTGAGGTTTTTAAACAAAACTTATTATTTAATGTCCACCATTGAAACCGAATACTTTTGTTTAATAAATTGTAGACCATAGAATAAAACTAGTTTTCTTTAAAAATTGAGGTACTTGATCACTATGTTAATTTTTCAGATACTGCACAGCCCGAAATAAGCCAGGTGGAACAAAACAAAGAGGCAGTTTTGAGTCCTAAGGAATATGAGTACATATTGTGTTTGTTGGAAATAAATAACTGATGATTAAAGTAAATTTAAACTGTTTCTTCAAAATGTACACGTTATTTGAAGAAATAATAAATGTAACAAATCTTTATATAGAGCTAACTTGATTATACAGGGTGTCCCGGGACTAATGGGAAAAAAGTCGGGAGCGTATAGTCTGAGCCAAAATAAAGTTAGTACTTCATAAAAACTTTTTCTATTCAGGCCCTCGTTTTCGAGTTATAGGCCTCCAAAGTTTTAATTTTGAATTTGGTTTTTATTTTTATTTTTTGTACTAGTTATTTGATCTTTATAGAATTTACGGCCAAGCTATAATGTACGTGTATGTTTATTTTGGTATGGTAAACAGATTTACAGTAGTGCCTTGAAGCCAGGGACGGACTACTCGCAATGGTAAGTGATCCAAAAATTTTGCAAGGATGGCACACCCTGTATGAAATGATCGAAAGTAACTTCCCCACACAATCAGCTAACGAAAAGGTACTCTTGTTGGAATTCGATAAAATAAGCCGTTTGGCTAATATTTACAGTTTTATTAATGCACTATGTACCAATTTACGCATTCACCATTTTTATAAGTACACAACGAGGTAAAACTAACTTATTAATACGATGTCCAAGATTTACCTACAATACTACAAAAAAATAATTCAACGATAGCAGAAGATAAATAACATTAACGACTTATTAATTGGAAAGTTGGTAAAAACTTTTTAAAAGTGTTTTTACCGTATCATAGGATTAGTTGTCAAACATTGTGTAGAATAGTTCGTAGTCAGTACTTGTCAATAATTCATAAGTCGTTAATTGGACAGTTACAATGGCAGAATCCACTTTTATTGACTACATTTTGCAAACAAAGCATTGCCAGACAGACGAATATTTGAGCGTATTGATCTCAGGTTACGAGAAACAGGTATGAATAAGTAAATGTAATTTTCCATGTATACAAAACAAAGTTTTAAATTTTAGGAAGTTTTTTGCCAAAAAAAAAGGAGGAGAAGTTCGAGTACGAAGCGTACTTACTGTGGCAGTTGAACAAGGCTTGTTAAATGCAGTTGATAATGAACCATCAACGAGTTTACTAAAATTATCAAGAGAACATAACGTCTCGAAATCAGTTGTTCATCGCGTCCTAAAAGAACAGCTGTTATATCATTTTCACATGGAAAAAGTACACAGTATGACATTGGCTGATTGTCCTTCACGACTTGAGTATAGTCAGTGGTTTCTGCGACAACAACAAAACAACAAACATACAATACATTTATTAGTAACGTTCTCTTTACGAACGAATCCGGTTTCACCAGAGATGGAGTCATAAATTCTCATAATATGCATTTATGGGATGATGTGAATCCACATGGCATTATCCAAACTAGGAGCCAGCATAGATTCATGATTATTGTTTGGGCAGGAATAGTTGACAATCATTTGATAGGGCCATACTTTATTGACGGTACTTTGACCGGTCAGAGATATTTGGAGTTTTTGCAAAATGAGTTATGGAACCTGTTTGATGATGTGCTACTACAAACTCGTAGGAATTTATGGTTCATGCATGTTGGGGCCCCTCCCCATTTCAGTTTAGATGTGCGACAGCATTTACACACAAGGTTTCCTAAAAGATGGATTGGTCGTGGAGGCCCTTTTTAATGGCCACCGCGATCACGAGACGTTAATTCTATGGATTTATTTCTCTAGTATAATATCAAAAGTAAGGTATACGCAACACCTGTGCAAACAAGGCAAGATTTAATAGACAGAATTGTGTTACACTGCAATGTTCTTAGAAATAATGTAGCATTGCTCTTTCAAGTGCAAAGAAACAACCTTCGTAGACTTAGAATGTGTGTGGAAGTGGGAGGAACTCATATTCAACATTTATTGGAATAACGTTAGTTTTTGTTGTTGTTTAGGAATTAGTTTTAGTCCAATGTTTTATAACTTGTATTTTTTGAGGTTTTCTTAAGGGTTTAATAATGTTGTGTTCGTAATTTTGATTAAAAACAACTAATTACGTTGGTTACGTACCTATTTAATTCCCATTAAATAAGTTCTTAATGTTTTATCACCTTCTATCATCAAATTATTTTTTTGTAGTACAGTGGGTAAATCTTGGACTTGGTATTAATAAGTTAGTTAGGTGAATTTGTACGTAGTGCATTAATAAAATTGTAAATATTAGCCAAACGGCTCATTTTATCGAATTCAAGCAAGAGTACCTTTTCGTTAGCTTAATGTGTGGGGAAGTCAATTTCGGTCATTTCATACAGGGTGTGCCATCCCTGGATCACTAACCATTGCGAGTAGCCCGTCCCTGGCTTCAAGGAACTACTGTAAATCTGTTTACCTTTCCAAAATAAACATACACGTACATTATAGCTTTGCCGTAAATTTTATAGAGATCAAATAACTAGTACAAAAAATAAAAATAAAAACCAAATTCAAAATCAAACTTTGGAGGCCTATAACTCGAAAACGAGGGCCTGCATAGAAAAAGTTTATATGAAGTACTAACATTATTTTGGCTCAGATTATACGCTCCTGACTTTTTTCCCATTAGTCCCGGGACACCCTGTATATGCAGGGATATACAGTTGAAATGCTCACAAAAGATTAATTTTACACAATAATGAAAATTGGCATAGTCTTATTTTCATTGTAGCATTGTTATATTAATTAACTATTTATTCCTAAGTATACCTTCTCTACTTGTTTTATTTTTGAGTTTTATTCAAAGCATACTTCTTGGTCATGTCTCTTAATGTTGAAACTCCACTTAAATTGGAAAAGGTAAATTTTTGATTGCACTATCCATTGTTTGTATGACTTCAGGCATAACCAAAAATACATCCAATAGTGTGTCATACTCGGTTCCATCTACTTCAAAACCTACACTGGATAATAGTGGAGTAGGTAAGATAATAAAATATCTGATATTCTTTTTGTATGGCTAATTTTTGATTTTGTAATTTTTTAAATAACCGGTGTTATTTGATGACGTTTAATTTTTAGCTCAGTTCAATGCTGAAATCTTGAAGCAGTTATATTTTTCGAGGAGTGTGATAAATGATTTGAGAACTGAAGTTAAAGATCTGAAGTCAAGCCAGCGACCAGTTGAGGGAGAGTGTGGGACCTCTTCCATATTTGCAGAATTTCAGATTCACTTTGGATCTACAGAAAATTTAGAGGAATTCAACGAGGTCTTAAAGAACTCAGAAAATTTCCAAAAAGTGGTAAGCTTATCACTATAATCAATGTATACAGTATTTTAATTAATTTACATGATTTTAATTATACTTCTGTGGTTGGAGGTAAAAGTACCTACTTTAGTGAAGTTTTAAATAAGTATAGTTTAGAAAAGCATTAATGTAACTGACACTTCCTTAAAGAAAAAATAATCTTAAAATATAACTTAGTTATATTTTCTGCATCTGAAACTTTTTCCTTGCAACCACGTAATAGTTTGGTAGCTTCTTTCCGTATTGTAATAAACACGAAATATGGCAAAGGGAAATTTAGGGACACCCTATATAGATATAATTTTCTTTATAATAAAATAAGTCGAATTCAATTTAATATAAAAACAAAAGTTGATCTAAAGCAGAAAAGAATTCAAACAAACAATTTACACAACCGACAACGTCGATGACAAAACACACGATGGTTTGTTTATCAAAAATATAGACAAACCTTGCAACTTAGTATAGAGAAATTAATTGAAAATTAACCTTCAATTACGAAAATAAAAAATATGAGACAAGGGCAAACCGAAGGAAATTAAGTAACACAACTACAGTTGATGTTTTTAATAACAATCCTGGTCCCAAATCTTCTGAAATAAATAGCAGAAAATTTGGTAACAGGGGCAGTGAGGAAGTAACCCTCATAGAGTAATCAGGTACCGTATGGCCTGGCACTCTCCCATCTTCGACAGCTTATGATTTTTTTAAAGCGGATCAATCTTAAGACACTTTAACTTTTTTTGAATTAAAAGATAGATTATCGAATAAATTTTCGCCACGACGGTTACCGGGTAAAGGTCTGTTGCGGCTTAGCCAATGCTATAAATGCCATGATGAAGATGTGGCGACGTTCTGTATTAGGCTGCGGGTGATGGGAGCTAAGGCTCTTGAAGATTATTTAAAAGGGGCAGCAGCAGATGAGGTTCCTGGAATAAAGAAGACAAATAGGAAGTTGCTACTCAATCAATTTAAAATGAGATTGAGAATTCCCTGCAATTACTGCCATAATTCTAAAAATTACGTGGCAGATGATTATATTGTATGTAGCAGATGCTCATATCCATTATTGTCTGGATTCACTGCTTTTTCAACAGGGTGCGAGCACATGTATTGCAAATTTTGCAGTGGATTATTGGAAGGGATTTTGTTGTAGTAAACAACCAAACCGAATGTGCCAGGATTACCTAACTGCTTATTGTATAAGAAAAAACTGCCAGTATGCTGACACAGTTTTAAGCTGTAATGGTACATGCAGCAACAAACAAAAATGTATGCTACTCCTCGTTAATGACAGTGAGGAAGAATACGACGCCATTCTCCGAAAAAATTACCAATGGAATGGAAAGATTAGCATTGACTTTTGGAGAAGTGAATAGGGGACTTTGCTACAAATATTTTACAGGTAAAACATGCAGCTTAGCAATTCCCTGCAATTACTGTCATAAATCTAAAAATTATGTGGCAAATGATAATGTTGTATGTAGCAGATGCTTATATCCATTATTGTCTGGATTCACTGATTTTTCAACAGGGTGCGAGCACATGTATTGCAAATTTTGCAGTGGATTATTGGAAATGATTTTGTTGTAGTAAACAACCAAACCGAATGTGCACGGATTACCTAACAGCTTATTATATAAGAAAAGACTGCCAGCATGCTGACACAGTTTTTAGCTGTAATGGTACATGCAGCAACAAACAAAAATGTATGCTACTCCACGTTAATGACAGTGAGGAAGAATAAGACGCCATTTTCCGGAAAAATTACCAATGAAATGGAAAGATTAGCATTGACTTTTGGAGAAGTGAATAGGGGACTTTGTTTCAAATATTTTACAGGCAAAACATGCAGCTTAGCAATTCCCTGCGATTACTGCCATAATTCTAAAAATTATGTGGCAGATGATTATGTTGTATGTCAATAATAATAGATAATAATAGATATGATGCTCATATCTATTATGGACTGGTTTCACTGACTTTTTAACAGGGTGCGGGCACATGTATTGCAAATTTGGCAGTGGATTATTGGACGGGATTTTGTTGTAGTAAACAACCAAACCGAATGTGCACGGATTACCTAACAGCTTATTATATAAGAAAAAACTGCCAGCATGCTGACACAGTTTTTAGCTGTAATGGTACATGCAGCAACAAACAAAAATGTATGCTACTCCACGTTAATGACAGTGAGGAAGAATACGAGGCCATTTTTAGAAAAAATTACCAATGAAATGGAAAGATTAGCAATTACTGCCATAATTCTAAAAATTATGTGGCAGATGATTGTTGTATGTAGCAGATGCTCATATCTATTATTGACTGGTTTTACTGATTTTTTAACAGGGTGCGGGCACATGTATTGCAAATTATGCAGTGGATTATTGGAAGGAATTTTGTTGTAGTAAACAACCAAAACGAATACGCACGGATTACCTAACAGCTTATTATATGAGAAAAAACTGCCAGCATGCTGACACAGTTTTAAGCTGTAATGGTACATGCAGTAACAAACAAAAATGTATGCTACTCCACGTTAATGACTTTGAGTCAATGACAGTGAGGAAGAATACGACGCTATTTTCAGAAAAAATTACCAATGGTACGAAAAGATTGTCATTGACTTTTGGAGAAGTGAATAGGGGACTTTGCTTCAAATATTTTACAGGCAAAACATGCAGCTTAGCAATTCCCTGCGATTACTGCCATAATTCTAAAAATTATGTGGCAGATGATTATGTTGTATGTCAATAATAATAGATAATAATAGATATGATGCTCATATCTATTATGGACTGGTTTCACTGACTTTTTAACAGGGTGCGGGCACATGTATTGCAAATTTGGCAGTGGATTATTGGACGGGATTTTGTTGTAGTAAACAACCAAACCGAATGTGCACGGATTACCTAACAGCTTATTATATAAGAAAAAACTGCCAGCATGCTGACACAGTTTTTAGCTGTAATGGTACATGCAGCAACAAACAAAAATGTATGCTACTCCACGTTAATGACAGTGAGGAAGAATACGAGGCCATTTTTAGAAAAAATTACCAATGAAATGGAAAGATTAGCAATTACTGCCATAATTCTAAAAATTATGTGGCAGATGATTGTTGTATGTAGCAGATGCTCATATCTATTATTGACTGGTTTTACTGATTTTTTAACAGGGTGCGGGCACATGTATTGCAAATTATGCAGTGGATTATTGGAAGGAATTTTGTTGTAGTAAACAACCAAAACGAATACGCACGGATTACCTAACAGCTTATTATATGAGAAAAAACTGCCAGCATGCTGACACAGTTTTAAGATGTAATGGTACATGCAGTAACAAACAAAAATGTATGCTACTCCACGTTAATGACTTTGAGTTAATGACAGTGAGGAAGAATACGACGCCATTTTCAGAAAACATTACCAATGGATTGGAAAGATTAGCATTGACTTTTGGAGAAGTGAATAGGGGACTTTGCTTCAAATATTTTACAGGCAAAACATGCAGCTTAGCAATTCACTGCAATTACTGCAATAATTCTGAAAATTATGTGGCAGATGATTATGTTGTATGTAGCGGATGCTCATATCTATTATTGACTGGTTTCACTGATTTTTGAACAGGGTGCGGGCACATGTATTGCAAATTATGCAGTGGATTATTGGAAGGGATTTTGTTGTAGTAAACAACCAAAACGAATACGCACGGATTACCTAACAGCTTATTATATGAGAAAAAACTGCCAGCATGCTGACACAGTTTTAAGCTGTAATGGTACATGCAGTAACAAACAAAAATGTATGCTACTCCACGTTAATGACTTTGAGTCAATGACAGTGAGGAAGAATACGACGCTATTTTCAGAAAAAATTACCAATGGTATGAAAAGATTGTCATTGGCTTTTGGAGAAGTGAATAGGGGACTTTGCTTCAAATATTTTACAGGCAAAACATGCAGCTTAGCAATTCCCTGCGATTACTGCCATAATTCTAAAAATTATGTGGCAGATGATTATGTTGTATGTCAATAATAATAGATAATAATAGATATGATGCTCATATCTATTATGGACTGGTTTCACTGACTTTTTAACAGGGTGCGGGCACATGTATTGCAAATTTGGCAGTGGATTATTGGAAGGGGTTTTGTTGTAGTAAACAACCAAACCGAATGTGCACGGATTACCTAACTGCTTATTGTATAAGAAAAAACTGCCAGTATGCTGACACAGTTTTAAGCTGTAATGGTACATGCAGCAACAAACAAAAATGTATGGTACTCCGCGTTAATGACCGTGAGTAAGAATACGACGCCGTTTTCAGAAAAAATTACCAATGGAATGGAAAGATTGGCAGACTTTTGGAGAAGTGAACAGGGGACTATGCTTCAAATATTTTACAGGCAAAACATGCAGCATAGCAATTTCCTGCAATTACTGCCATAATTCTAAAAATTATATGGCAGATGATTATGTTGTATGTAGCAGATGCTCATATTCATCATTGTCTGGATTCACTGTTTTTGCAACAGGGTGCGAGCAGGATGCTTGGATTATCAGAGCTACACGGCCATTGGTTGAAAAGTAGACTTTATATTCATCACGAATTTCTTGAGCAGGTAAACTTGATTTTCGAGGTATATTTCTAATAGGTATTAGCGATGTCATGGTGTCATTCTGCATTCTTCAACTACCCGCTATAAACTGTCCATTATCTTCATTGTCGAATGTTCCTGGTGGCGTATATACATCTTTAGAGCGATGATTTCGTTTTAGAAAATTGTGTTAAAAAAGTATTGCCAATACTATGTATTTCGCTTTTTCTGGCTGGAGTAGCATAGGTTTTCTCAATATCCGAAACATAGCGGACACAATTCCAAATGCATTTTCTACTAATCTGCGAGCTCGACTAAGTCTATAATTAAAAATACGTTCAGGAGATCTTTGTTGAAACTGGCTCGAGAACCGTCTCATGACATTTCGAGATAAAGCAAATGCTTCATCGCCAAGAAAAACATACGGTATTTTCTTCTCACAATCGGGTAAATTAGAATCTTCTGGTAGGTTCAACTCGTTCCTGGCCAATTTCTTATAGAGCTCACTATGTTTAAATACTCCACCGTCCGAGATTCTTCCTTGGCATCCAACATCAGCATATATGAAATTATAGTCGGCATCAACCACCGCGAATAGCACAATACTGAAAAAATACCTTATAATTGTAATATTCGCTCCCACTAATAATTGGCGCTTGTAAAGCAACATGCTTGCCATTTATTGCCCCAACGCAATTTGGAAAATTCCATAATTCTGCGTATCTTTTTGAAATTTCAAGCCATTCTTCAGGGGTTGATGGCATCGAAAATAAACACAATGTGTTATTGTTTCGATCTTTACTTGAGGAAAATCCATGTTTACACCTTTATGATAAACTATACAAGCAAACTAAGTATCAAAACACCTCATGTTCAAAATAAAAGTCAGAAATTAAATGTTTTAGAATCATTAATAGATACAAAAAAGAGAATATTATTTTAGATGATCAAATTGAAACCACTCTCATTAGATATTTTGTAGTATATTTTCTGAAGAATCTACAGTGTTAGCAAAATTATTGTTAAAATAAATTATCAAATTAGTGAAAATCAAACAAATAGTTTGCTTGTATGGTTTATTATAAAGGTGTAAATAAAATATTGTTATATTTTCAGTGCGAAAACATCGACGAAAATATTGCCGAAGACCATGTTTCAGAAAACATTGATGTAACTCTTTCGGGTAATAATGAGACTGGTGGCCATGCTTCATCTATAATAGAAAATCCTATTTCCGTAAATAATGAAACGGACGAGTGCCATACTTTCCAATCTCCCAAACCTAAAAGAAACAAAATAAGTACAAATAACAGCAACTCAAGCTGAAGAGGCCTATCGCATTTTGAAAGAAACCGTTGCTTGTCCGCAAGAACCTGCAAATCCATGCTCTGTTTATGGCGCACATGTCGGAAACAAATTAAAAACATATAGCCCAAGGACACGGGTGAAATTGAGCATGCAATAAACCAAATTTTATATGCAGCAGACAGAGGAAATTATGAAACTTCTCCCATGAATGCGTATGCACGTATGGACTGGACCCATCGAACACCTTCTTCTGGAAGTATTTCCCAATCAAAAACAAGTTCTCAATGCCCTACACCCAGTTCTTCGCATTCCTCACTGGATATGCCAGATCAAAATGCTGTTTTTCTAGATCTATAAACTTGTAAACTCACGAAATACCATTTCCTTTTATATAAATTTTGTTGTCTGTCCTATTTGATGTTATTCTCATTTTTGTTTTTGTTCTAGTTTATTTTTTATTTAAGAATTATACATTACATTACGTTTATTAATAAATAAATATCTTTTCATACTCACCCGTACATGTTCTTTTAGCACATCAATCAGCGCCTTGCAGACTTCAGGAATAATTGTAGAAATTACCTGCTTCGAAATTTTAAATAAATACTGTAGACTCGTGAGGGAATCTCCGGTGGCGAAGAAACGCAAGGTAATAGCTAACCGTTCTTGTACACTAATACATCTTCTAAATTTAGTATTAGTTTTTCCAATTTTTGGACCAATCGCATTAATTAGAAACATAAAATCTTCAGATGACATACGATTAAAATTTTTAAAGTGACCACAGTCTTATATCTGTTAATAAATTATACCCACTGTATGCCTGCCTGCTCTCAAATAATTTTGTAATCCACCATCGCTTACGGTTTTTCCTATTTTTCTCTACCTATTGCAATAGTATAAAGGCGGCACTTGCAATAATCACATTTCGTCTTCTCGGCGACATTTCAACAATATCACTGGAACGACAATTTAATGCGCACCAATTTTATGCTAAAAATAATTTTCGCGAACAATGTATTTGCTTTTGTGTCCGCACGCAATTCGTGCGAGTAAAAATGCTCTAGTCAGTACCCGCCTTTATAGTGAAAATACCTTTCACAAAAACAAAGATTCCTAGATCATTTACTGTATCAGTTGAATTTTACGATATTTGCAAAAAGTATATAAATCTTCACCCATCTCATGCTAAATGCCCATCATTATTTTTAAATTATCAAAATGGCAAATGTACTATTCAAAGAGTAGGCATTAACAAATTATCTTCTATGGGAAAGCACATTGCTATGTTTTTGAAATCAAAAAATCCCGAATTGTACACAGGACATTCGTTCCGAAGATCATCTGCAACCATTTGCGTTAGCGCAGGAGGTGACATTACAGCAGTAAAGCAGTTAGGGGGATGGAAATCAACCACAGTTGCCGAAGGTTATATAGATGACAACATAACCAATAAAATAAAAAGAGGAAATCAGATTTCAAACGAAATTAACAAACATTAAACTAGCTTTAATTACAATGAAAAACCTTGTACTAGCTCTAGTGCCAGTCCAAGTTCCATGATTTTCAATCAGACTCAGATGACTGACAAAGTTATCCCTGGCATGAATTTTAACAATTGTAATGTAACTATTAATAATTATTATGTAAGTAAGTAAACATAAATTTATTGTGTAATCATAACGTTACCATTAATACTACGTCCTTTCATAGTTCCGTTTTACGGAGTCCAGCAGAAATATATAAAAAATGATTCGTGTATATTACATCAATATTTAATACAACCTACGTAAACGGTTTAAAAACTGACCTAAAAAAATTAATTTTATTGTGATATCAATCTTAGTTCCTTATAACATACAGATATACAAACTCCGGATGTATATTTATTTTACATTAGTCTTAGCTACCAATGAGACGTCCGACATTGTTGCCATTATCTACAGTCATGTCATCTCTCTTTGTCAAATATTTGCAATTTTTTAGCCTGTTTTTAAAATAATGAAAATAAATTACTGTTATTACGTAAACTACTGGATAAAACACTTTTTAAAAAATATGTTTTGCATTCGTCAGGACTAATTAGAATATTGCGTAAATTATGAACAAGACGCGGGTGTGTAGTTCTTTGATTTTAATCGGTTACACTATTGATATAATAAAGAGCGGTGATTATAATTTCATACATTTTTAAATAATAAGTTAGTGTCATTATCAAAGACATGCCTTTTGGACGTTTATTGATTATGATTAGTAATCTCGTTTTATTTTATTTTTGAGTAAATCACAAGCTTTTACACCAGGGTTGTTTCATTTTAAATAATTTCTTGTAATCCACTGTTTGAAACATGTTTTATGAACATTTGCTTAAGTTGAAAACAGTTTATCTTTAAAGCAGTTTAAACCATGTTTAAAACACTTAAATTAAACAAGTTTTTTTTATTTTCTTTATTCATCATTGATAGTTGACATTGCTAGCTGAGAATTTTCAGATGGAACACATTTTTGAATGTTTCTTCACACGCAGCACTAATCCAGCCAAAATTACTTTCCATTTTTTACATTTAGCAGTCACTGATTGTTTATTATCATCCTTAACAACATCAAAATATAACCAAATGGCATCTTTCTTCCCTTCCCGTAGACATTTTTCAGAAAAGAACACCACAAAATAACGTACTTAAATAAATAACTAACAGTACAATAGGCGTTATTGAAATAGCCCTTGCAATGCGTATTTATAAATAGTTTGTAGTTCCCCAAGGCCAATAGTTCCTCATTGTAATTGACTTTCTTTATTTCGGAGATTCACCAGCACAGCATCACGGCGGTGGCACGACGTAGTTCGTAACATAGCTGATCGCGACAGTTTAGTTCAAAGTCGGTATCTATTATTTACATTAACATTACCATTACTAGTGTTTTGAATGAAACTCAACGTTTCTAGCTAATTCCACAATATAATGAAAAATATTAAAAATTCTAAAAAATTGACAATTGTTTCGATAACTGAATATTGTCGTCAGAATGACAGAAGTTATATCTCATTTTATGCCTACCTGATGTTTAGTAGTTATTTTTGGCTAGTCCAAGAAGTGACCTAACTTGTGATTCACTTAATATATGTTAATAGAAAAAAGAAGATATTATATTACAAATATTGAAGCTTAAATATTATTAGCCCTATGGTGATATCCTGGATATCATTTTTCCAATTAAGATCAGTATAACTGTGCAATGATATAGAAAACCAGGAGAACTATATCTGCTGATCTTTACAATTATCACTTAAGAACACAGTTTAATAGTGGAGAGCTTCCTAGATTTATCTGTTCATTGACGACTTCACATTGTGGGTTTCTTAAGTGTCTTCTAATTTCCAACTCTTCAGGAAAATCCAGTTCATGTTTCTTATCACAAATATGTAGTACTGCTTGTTATGTGTTTGGTGTCAATGAATGGTTGGTGTCAAGTAGATGTTTTGCGTAATGGGATTTATCTGGTTGTTTTAATCTGTATGCTCGTAAGTGTTCACTGTATCTGATTTCAAAATTTCTAAGGGTCTGACCCAAATAGACAGCATTACATTCTGGACATTTAAGTTTATATATACCTGACTTCTTTAATGTTGGTATTTTTGTTTTATAATTACAGTTTACATTACAATTACAATTTATAGTTAGGTGGTTATTTTTTCTCAAGTAATTACAATCAAATATAACATAACAGTATTTTTTTGGCTTGGACGGTTGCCATTCAGCCAGTCACATAAAAATGCAAGCAGAATTCCGGAAGCGGAATCGTTAACATGCACTAGATTACGAAAACACATGGCTACGTTAGCTCAAATCTTTGATATGTCTGAAAACGACTTAGAGCAACTTTCATGGGCCACACTATTGGCATCCATCGCCAAAATTATCGTCTCCCTGACGACGTGTACCAAACTGCCAAAATATCGAAATTATTGATGCTCATGGAAAGTGGAGATTTTACCCAATTTAAAGGTAAAATACTAGATGAAATTGATCTGAAATAGAAGACGAACCTATTATTAACGAGAATGATAATAATATAGAACTCAACATAGAATATGAACTACTAGTATAGTATGAGATAGATAATGACGTGAATAATCAACCATCGACAAGTAAAAAAGCAAAGGAATTAGTAATACCATTAAATAAATTGGTAAAAAAAGAATACTTGTTCCGTGGGCTCAAGTTCAAAAATAAAAGGGGCTTAGTTTTTTTTCTCAACATATTAAATTCGGAAAACCTCCAAAATGACATGAATGTGAAACACTAAAAGAAAAATACCCCCAGATTTTTGAGAACAAGGACTGGCTTAAAATTAAAGTGTACATGCAAAATATATATAAATCCAAGTGAAAATGGGATGGATAAACATTTCAGTCTTTAGGAATTGTAAGACAACATCGTGGATTATTTTTATGTTTATTATAATTACACAGGTTAGATTCGAAAAAATCAATTTTTTGTCAAAAGAATATGAAGTTATACACAGAAAATCGAGAATAAACAATGAAATTACACGGGTTAAATTTGAAAAAGTGAATTTTTTTACGAAAGAATACGAAGTCATGCAAATAGAATAGATACTACTACTAGAATACATACTATATAAAATTTTAACAAATGATGAGTCTATAAGTACCATGGATTTTGCTGTTGCAACTGAAAGTTGGCAACACATTGCACTTCCACTATTACAGTCTTCACTTGAAATGTTATTTTTTGAATTTAAAACAAAATGAGCACAATATGCACTGCACTGGAATATGATTTTATAGAAAAACTTGGTAAATTTTTACCTTCTTCCTTGCATGGGCTGTGATGAATCGTTGACTGTAAAAACTACTTCAAAATCTTCAAATTCGATTATTCGCTGTCTGTGATCCGGCTCGAAGAGCCATCAAGAAAAACTAGGGTTTTCTTGAATGTAACTATATTTTCACGTTTACAAATGGCACCTTCCATTACAAATCTCACTAAATTTTACATTTCCAAATGGCACTTTTCAGTACAAATCTCACTAAACTCTTCTTATCACTTTTTACCAAGGTTAAACACATTGGTTCCAAAAACTATCATACTTATTATACTAGTGGTTGATTTCACTTCAACTTTTATATGTTTATTAAATACATTGGTTGAGGATGAATGAGAAATTAGTAAGTATAACTTTTTCGGTTATGCTGCCACATATTGATCATAAGACTCTAGGTAAGGTACTTGCCGGTTGAGAGTAGAATTGTAACAGGGAGAATAGTGGTTGGATGTCGAAAATTGAATCGTTTTTCGAATGTTGTCGAAAGTTAAAGCTAGCATAAAACTATAAGTAGGAGTATGCTTTATAAATAATTAAAGGTTGGATTATCACAGTTGAGGAACTAGTAGTTTTTCAACAATCATTGTTTGGTATACACATTTTATGCACAGTTATTTACCAACAGATTTATTCAACTTTATCACTAGTCTTTTTTTTCCTTTTATTTTTTTATACAGAAATTATTATACAGGGTGGATCGTAAGTAATGGTCCAAAGTGAAATAAAAGATTCTTGGCCTCAAAATATTACGATTTGACGGACCTTGCTTTAATAAAATATTGATAATAAAAAAGATGCGGGGTGACAAAGTTGAAATGTTAAAAATGTGTTACGGGTTCATTTTGCATAATGAAACCCTTCCTTTTGTTATAGAGAAGAATGTCTTTCTTGATCGATATGTTATAATTCGATAGAGGCAAACTCTTCACCCTTCGTCATAACCGAACGCACTCCTGTTTACTGCACTTCTGCTGACTATAATTGTTCTATGATTAGAATCCACAGACCATGGTCATGGGTCATTACGATTCCTTGAAGGTGTAGCGTGGTGTAACGTAATTTCCACCACACTTTGAGTAGAGTGTAGTTCAGTGCAGTTAGGAATGAGTAAATATTGGGTATCGAGTGTACGGTATTGAGTGTAAATTACACCACGTGTGGGAAATAGCTACACTTCGATACATATGAATGAACCTAACCACTCTTGTTTATTGTGCAAGCCAGCTTAGTTTCCCAAATGTTATTGTGTCCTTGAATTAATCTCAACTACTCTAGTTTTTCCACAATACCTAATTGTCTATGTGATTTGACTCATGGCCACTTTAGAATTGTCCTGGTATTGATATAACCATTATATTTCAATGACAGATGGCTGATTATCAATTGTCTCTTACATCGAATACAAATGTATTAGGCTCTGCAGTAAAAATTTGATAAAGTCATGACATTTCTACTCTACTCAATGTTGACGTCTATGTTCCAAATTCCGAGTATATTACTAACGCACCTTGGCGGGTGACAGATGACTAAAAGTACACATCTGCCAATTTCTGTCATTTTTTATTCTAAAATCTCCGTGTGGAGTGGAAGAAGATTGATTGAGTCGAATTTCCTAACCCTTTGCTGGAAACTTTCAATTATATATGGTTCATCGTTGTATGGTTCTGAGAAATTTCTGGCTGAGAGATTTCTTTATATTGTTGGCGATTATAGACGCTGGATATTTTAAGGAAAATCTTTCCGGTTCACGGGATTTTGGGGGTCAAGGTAAGTTCCTCGTAGAACTTCTAGAGCATGGCTCTAAGACCTTGCGTTGTGTATTTTAGGAAATCCATTCGTCAATTGATTTAATCTGATTTAATCACGGAAAAGGAGCTGGATGTCAGACGGCAAATAGACCAACAGGGCCGTCCAAGAACCCTCTGTCACATTGAGGTTAGTATTATGACTAATAAGAGCCCCGTACTCAATTCAAATCGGAAGTCAGACTAGTAATGTTTTTTTTTGTCGTTTTTTGAGTATAAACAGTCTTTACAAACGTTTCATAGGTTTCTTGCCCTCTTCAGTACGTTTGATTGCCTAACAAGCAGGTGAAAACATTCATTAGTTAATTTTTACCATACAATATACTTTTCTTTTGCTGTAGTTTGGAAATATTGACAAATTGCTCAAAACGTTGATAAATAATTGTTTTCAAGGTTCATGGATTTTGGAAATTATTTTTATTGGTATTTTTTTTTCCAGTTCTTGGATATCGAACAGTCAATTACATAAGTTCACCTATGAGTGCACACTGCTTACTATATAAATTGAGTGCTTTTCAGTAATTTGTCAAATTTAAACTAGAGTTGAATCATAGCAGTGAAGTGTACTTATAAGGGTGGTTTATCCTAATCGGTATCTTGGATCGGGACAGAGATTAGTCATTTTAAGAGATATCCTGTCTCATAATTGGATAACTGAGATTATTTTCTATTTTTTCGGTATTCTTTTAACGTTTGTTGTCAAGTGGTGGTGTGTTGATTATTTAATTTTTATTTCTGACGTCGCCACGCTTACGGATGCCCAGCGTCGTTTTTCTAAAAGTGTCTACTTCTGGTATAATTTGGTTCTTGGGACATTTTTATATAATTTCAACGTACATACGCCTGGCGTAGCTTCTGTAGAAGTGACAAATTTTGTTATAAATTCGTTTTATTGTTACTTGCAGTCGGTTTGATAGAATCCAAATTAGTTTTATTCTCTGGGTGATTTGAATTATTTTTATTGATATTATAGTACTGAAAATGAGTTCAACAAAGTTGAAATTAGATGTAAATCGTCTTACAAGAGATGAATTAGTATATGAAATAAAGGTTCGAGGTCTTGGTGATGGTACAGACCTAACCGTAGCCGATATTAGAGTAGCTTTACGGAAGGCTTTATCGTTGGAAAAAACTTCACTTGAAATAAAGAATCCAGCATATCCATATAAATTTGTTGATGACTCTGAGGCCATTTCTGATAATATTGATTCATTGAAAACTCTTATTGATGACTTTTCGGGTACAGAAAAAGATACCAGTTATGTAGGTATATCTTCTAAAATTGCTCATGTGTTAGGACGTGTAAACAGGTGTAGTCCTCAAAATGATGCTGAGAAGAAACTTAAAGCTGATTATCGAGTACAATTATTATTGTTGCTAGATAAGTTGCAAGGGAAGGCTCGTAAAGGCCATAAAGACCCTTCAGTATTTGATATTTCAGTTTTGAAGCAATCCTTGACTGCACCAAATGCACACAGCTCTGCTGTTTGTTCTAGTGATTCTTCTAGTGATGAAGAAGAACCTTTAAAAATTAGACCAGTTCCAGTCCGTGATTGGGGAATGAAATTCACTGGAAAACCTGGAATGATGTCGTTCTCGACTTTTGTTGAGAAAGTGGGAACAATGAGGAAATCTCGAGGTATATCTAAATCAATATTATTTAGAGATGCTGCAGACTTATTTGAGGGAGATGCTGCTACTTGGTATAACTTAGTAAAAACGTGGGCTTCTGATTGGGACTCTTTAGTTCGATTGATGCGACAACAATTTTTACCTGCCAATTTTGACAAAGACTTGTTCGAGGATATCAAGCGCAGAACACAAGGCCCAACTGAGTCCATTGGTTTATATGTTGCTAGCATGAAGAGTTTATTTAATAAAATGCAAACTCCTGTGTCAGATGAAGTTCAACTATCATTGATGATTGAACGGATAGATCCATACTACCATCCATTTTTGGCATTCAGAGAAGTTAAATCTATAACTGAGCTTATTGATGTTTGTCGTACTCTCGACGAGAAACGGGAGTTGGCGAAATCTTACGTACCCCCACCGTCAAGAAGCAAATCTTTGATTCCTGAGCTGGCGTATGCTTCCACTTCTTCGAGGAGTGACTCTGTACCAGATTTAGCAGAGGTTTCGTCTCCAAATATTTGTTTCAATTGTGGCAGTGATAGCCATACCTTCAGAGGTTGCTTAGCCAAAAAGAAACAATTCTGTTTTAAGTGTGGAGCGCCCAACGTTACCATTCGTACCTGTCAAAAATGTTCTCAGAGAACTAGCAGCGGGAATAATAGAGGCAGACATGCTAACAACTCTCCTTCGTCGCAACAGGAAAACTCTACAGGGAGACCTTAAGTGGTCAGGAGGGTTCTCCCGAGTCAAATGATTTGACCGTTTCTGTATTAGATTCTAAAAAGCAAATCATTCTTGATTATGTACTATCAAGTGTTTCTGGCGATGAACGTCCATACCTTAATGTTTCTATTTTAGGACGTCCAATAACTGGATTATTGGATTCTGGAGCATCTAGAACAATTGTTGGCCAGATTGGTTATGAATTTCTGAGACAACTGGGTTTAAGGTTATATAGTTCTACCAATGAATGTAGAGTGGCGAATGGTCAAATTTGTAAAAGTATTGGTTATGTGACCACCCCCCTGTGCTTAGTTGGCAAGATTTGTGTTATAGACATTTTGGTTATCCCCGAGTTGCCTCATACTCTAATTCTTGGCATTGATTTCTGGAGATCTATGAATATTATTCCAGATTTGAGACACAAGGTTTGGCATTTCTCCAAAGATTTTCCAAAATCAGTTGAGATGTGTGGTATAGAATGTGATGAAATGCTTACTCTTTCGCAGCGAGAACAACTCAGACACTTGGTAGAGGAAAAGAAGGATTTGATGGGAACTTCCTTAGGTAGAACTAATTTCGTTCAACACAGTATTGAGCTACTTCCCAACACAAAACCAATCAAGCAGCGGTATTATCAAGTTTCTCCTATCAAACAACAAGTTATTGATGAAGAAATTCGAGACATGTTGTCAAAAGACATCATCGAACCTTGTAGAAGTCCTTGGGCTTCACCTGTCTGTATGGTGAAGAAGAAAGATGGATCATATCGATTTTGCGTGGATTACCGACAACTAAACGCAGTAACAATTAAAGACGCTTATCCTTTGCCATATATTTCTGCAATTTTAGATAAACTCCGTGACGCGAAATATATGAGTTCTTTGGATATTAAAAGTGCGTACTGGCAAGTTCCAATTGATGAAGCTTCGAGAGACTATACAGCTTTTACTGTCCCTGGGGGACTATATCGTTTCAAGGTTATGCCCTTCGGCTTGACGAACGCTCCAGCTACTTGGGAACGTTTAATTGAGAATGTACTAGGCCCAGACTTGTCTCCTTCAGTTCTTGTATATTTAGATGACATAATCATTATTTCTCAAGATTTTGACTCTCATTTGGAAACTTTAGGTAAAGTATTTGACAGGTTATATTCTGCAAAATTGACAGTTAGTTTTGATAAATGTCATTTCTGCCGACCTGAACTGAAATATTTAGGCTATATTGTGGATCGTTATGGCTTGCGTCCGGATGCTTCAAAGGTAGAAGCTATTTTGAATATTCGTGCTCCAACTACAGCCAAGCAGGTGAGACAGTTCATTGGCACAGCATCTTGGTATAGGAGGTTTGTACCTCAATTTTCGTCAATTGTTGCACCGCTATGTAACCTCACCAAGAAAAATGTAAAATTTTCCTGGACGAATGAGTGTGAATCCTCATTTCGTCACTTGAAGGAGTGTCTGGTAAGCGCGCCGATTCTAACGTGCCCTGATTTCAGTAAAACATTCTACGTACAGACTGACGCGTCAGCCTATGGTGTCGGAGCGGTGTTGATTCAGTACTTCGAAGATGGCGAAAAGGTAATCGCATACTTATCTCGATCGCTGACATCTCAGGAGAGGAAGTATAGTGCCACCGAACGAGAATGTGTTGCTGTCATATGGGCGGTGGAAAAACTTCGGCATTATCTCGAAGGATATCATTTTGTGATCATCACAGACTGCCATTCATTGCAATGGCTTCACAACTTGAAAGATCCTCAGGGTAGACTAGGTAGATGGAGTCTACGTTTACAACCTTTTGACTATGAAATTATCCACAGAAAAGGAGCACAGAATGTTGTTCCAGATTTTCTTTCTAGGTCTGTTCCAGTTACCGTGGAATCTGTTGATGTCGATAGGTTGATTCTTCAGGATTTCGAGGATTTTGACTATACTAAAACCTCTGATCGATGGTATCAAAAGTTGTCAGCTGACATAAAACAAAATCCTGCACGCTATCCTTGTTTCCGCATGAATGATGAATGTCAAATTTTCAAGTTTGTTCGCCCTCAATACCCTGAATTATCAAGTCCATCTGAGCAGTGGAGGTTAGTTGTCCCCAAAGAAAGACGTTTCGGAATTCTTAACAAATACCACGATGATCCAGTATCAGGTCACGCAGGTATATATAAGACAGTAGCTCGTATTTCCAATAGGTATTATTGGCCAAAATTAAAAGCTGACGTAACGAAGTACATTCGACGTTGTCAAATTTGCAATTCCATCAAGCCAGAGCAGAAACCTCTATCTGGATACATGTTGAGTAAAACCCCTACTGTCGATAAACCATGGCATCTCCTCAGTGCAGACCTTATGGGACCTCTGCCCAGGAGCTCGAAGGGTTTTGCATATATTTTAGCGGTTTGTGACGCTTTTAGTAAATTTGTCTTACTCTTTCCGTTGAGGTCTGCCACTGCAAGTAGCATAGTGAAAATTATGGAGGAACAAGTTGTTCTTATGTTTGGTGCTCCGAAGAAAATTGTCGTGGATAACGGTGTTCAGTTTAGAAGTAAGCTTTTTAAGGATCTTGCGAAGACCTACAATTTTGATATTGCATATACTGCCAACTATCACCCTCAGTCTAATCCAACTGAACGGGTAAATCGCGTCATTAAGACAATGCTCACGGCATATGTTTCTAAAAATCAAAAATTATGGGATTTTTATCTGCCAAAAATTGCGTATGCAATTCGGTCTTCTAAACATGAAACGACTGCCCTAACTCCCAATTTTGTGAATTTTGGACGTGAGGTCTCTCTTGATGGAAAAAATGAAATATATGTTCCTAGCGAGTCACCTTATCCTATTTGTTCTGCAGAAGACAAGAAAAATGCATTCTCTCGCATTTATAAGGATGTGCAAGCTCGAATATTGAAAGCTCATAGTCAGAGTAAACAACATTATGACCTCCGGCGACGCCCTGTAAAATTCTCAGTGGGACAGAAGGTATGGAGAAGGAATTATGCTATTTCAAATGCATCTAAAGACTTCACCGCCAAATTGGCTGCAAAATATCTCGGCCCATTCTCCATCACTAAAATAGTATCACCATGGACTTACGAATTGAAGGACGATAAGGGTAAGAAATCTATCTGGCATGGAAAGGACTTGAAGGCTCATCCGCCAGATGACGATGAACCGCCTTTATTCAATCACCCAGATTAAAATTCATTTCCTCATTTGGGGCCGAAGTTGGCTGCCCCTGGCGTATGCCTAAAGCAACTAGAACTTGGACGCAGTTCCCAACTAGTGAGATTTTGCACCCATAATAACTTCGAAAAAGGGTTGCGATTATAAAATCTCACGACAGTAACGCTGCTGCATTTTTGTTTTTGTTTGGAATGGATTTCAATAATTTTGACTCCCTTCAAAAATTTTGTCCGAAGTCCACTGGATGTATGTTCCAGTAAGCATTTTAAGTATTACTTAATGCTACGTGCTTTTGGTGACTGGAATATATCTACGTTGTTTGATATAGCCTTGTTCATTTTGTCTCGTTGGTTCGGGGTAGACTTTGGCTATCCCTAGCTTCGGCTTACAGCTATTTGAACTAGGCATGTTCCCAACTAATGTTTTTTTTTCTTTTTTTTTCTTGCAGAAGTACTTATATAAAATCCGCAACAGATAAACCTCTGTTTGGCAGTGTCATGTGACACCGACACTTTCTTAATACCACTAATATCTTATTGTTTTTTTTATTGGGAACTAGTTATAATTTAATTATGCTCGTCAAGAGAAAACTTCGTTCATCCGTGTTAGTATTTGTAATTTCGGGATTTGTTCTCTTGCAGCTAGTTTCAGTACTCGTGCATTTTGGTAACAAGCTTTGCCTTGGATGCATATTTGAGCTGTTTTTGTGGCACTCGTACTGATATCCTCCATGGAGGGATTTGTTTGATTAAATTATCCTCGTTCTCTAGAGACATATTTTTATTTTATTCCATTGGGTATTTGGAGATGCTGGATTTTTCTGTTATTGTTGGTACGACGGGTACTGGCTTATGTTAATGAACATTATAGAACCCAGATGGATTATAATATAAACTTTTGACTACTTGACATCAATCTACTGGCGCAATATATTTACAATCACTGAAGCTTTTGTAAATACTTTAGTTAATTTTTATAATTTCAATTGTCTAATTGTGTAGATGTTGAGTATTTTTTTTTTGCTCTTTTTCAGTTAGTATCAGATGGATACACTTTCTATCTTCATTTCATTGACTTCGCTATGTTAAATTTTTGTCTTGTATGACCTGTTACTTGTTATATGCGTTGTTAGTGATGACGGTGATTTTGTTTTTGCAGTTGTTTCGTTTGCGTTGTTGCATGATGGTATTGTACAATGAATTAAGTTTTAATACGGAATAACGCATTCATCTATCAGTCTGATTTACATTACATCGATTTTTTTTTTAATGTTGAGTAAATAATGTCATGGAAAGCTTGATGGCTTAATCGTCATTAAAGTTCAAGGAACTTTAATGCCTCTCCGAGTAGAGGGGGGATTTGTTACGGGTTCATTTTGCATAATTAAACCCTTCCTTTTGTTATAGAGAAGAATGTCTTTCTTGATCGATATGTTATAATTCGATAGAGGCAAACTCTTCACCCTTCGTCATAACCGAACGCACTCCTGTTTACTGCACTTCTGCTGACTATAATTGTTCTATGATTAGAATCCACAGACCATGGTCATGGGTCATTACGATTCCTTGAAGGTGTAGCGTGGTGTAACGTAATTTCCACCACACTTTGAGTAGAGTGTAGTTCAGTGCAGTTAGGAATGAGTAAATATTGGGTATCGAGTGTACGGTATTGAGTGTAAATTACACCACGTGTGGGAAATAGCTACACTTCGATACATATGAATGAACCTAACCACTCTTGTTTATTGTGCAAGCCAGCTTAGTTTCCCAAATGTTATTGTGTCCTTGAATTAATCTCAACTACTCTAGTTTTTCCACAATACCTAATTGTCTATGTGATTTGACTCATGGCCACTTTAGAATTGTCCTGGTATTGATATAACCATTATATTTCAATGACAGATAGCTGATTATCAATTGTCTCTTACATCGAATACAAATGTATTAGGCTCTGCAGTAAAAATTTGATAAAGTCATGACATTTCTACTCTACTCAATGTTGACGTCTATGTTCCAAATTCCGAGTATATTACTAACGCACCTTGGCGGGTGACAGATGACTAAAAGTACACATCTGCCAATTACTGTCATTTTTTATTCTAAAATCTCCGTGTGGAGTGGAAGAAGATTGATTGAGTCGAATTTCCTAACCCTTTGCTGGAAACTTTCAATTATATATGGTTCATCGTTGTATGGTTCTGAGAAATTTCTGGCTGAGAGATTTCTTTATATTGTTGGCGATTATAGACGCTGGATATTTTAAGGAAAATATTTCCGGTTCACGGGATTTTGGGGGTCAAGGTAAGTTCCTCGTAGAACTTCTAGAGCATGGCTCTAAGACCTTGCGTTGTGTATTTTAGGAAATCCATTCGTCAATTGATTTAATCTGATTTAATCACGGAAAAGGAGCTGGATGTCAGACGGCAAATAGACCAACAGGGCCGTCCAAGAACCCTCTGTCACATTGAGGTTAGTATTATGACTAATAAGAGCCCCGTACTCAATTCAAATCGGAAGTCAGACTAGTAATGTTTATTTTAGGGTTTATTTGACCATCTAGTCGTCATCAATCTACTTTTTACCATCAATTCAACGTACAACCTTCACATCAGTTTGGAGATTAATACTCGAATATCGAGTTTGAAGCCACCGCACTCGAATTTCAACTCCCAGCTTGGTGCCAGCTCCATCTTCAACGTCCGCCCATCACTGTCAACGTGTATTGTCTCCGCTGTCCATAGTGTTTGTCCTCACACCGCCTACCTTCTACTTCGTAACTACGTGCTTGTCTACGTGTGTTGTACACCTCCTAGAGTCCACACACTCACCAAGGCGCTGGATTTCTTTTGGTAGAAATATTGAGAAGCTGAGAGGCCGCTACCATGCAATAACCGCAGCTAAGTCTTAGATTTTAAGTTGATACCGCCCTTAAGGCATATATTTTCTTTGTACATAGATGTTAGCTATCATAGTGACGTCACCGATAGTCTCAATTCATGTGTGACATTTGTTAGTCAAGCTGATAAACTCCTCTCAATCTTAGTTTACCCACACATTTGGTGGGGTACTTATTTACAACTACAGGATATTGTTGTGTGCTTCATTTGTGCCGGTACATTATAACAGGTTCAATACATTTTGTGTAGTAAGGTTAATGACTATTTCTTTGTTCCGATCCAAGTTAATAATACCAGTTACCCCAGTAATCAGAAGTGAGCAAGAACACCTTCTTATTTTCTTTTTCATTTTTCTTCAATGAGATTTACATAACCTTACAGCCAATCTTTATTATTAAGTATTAGTGCAGTGGGTTGTCCCATCCTATCTGGGTGGTTTCAGATTTTGACTAGCTGGAAATCTGTGGCGCTCTAACAAAAAAATTTAACCCGACACGTTTCATTAAAAATCGAAATCAATTTTTATTGTCAAACCTACGCCCGACTGAGCTACTGGGACAGTTAGAGGCGAGGAACACTAGTGCACAATCACTGCTCTCATCCCCTAAATTTCGCCCCTAACAAATGTTTTTTCGCAGTAAATTGAAAGATTTTGGATATACGAACGTAAAAATTTGAGGATAAGGGTTTAAGGCATCAGAAATCATAATATGATATCCGTTCCTATGTATTTTTTAGAGGACGCCACATGAGCTATGTTGTCGGTGTAACTATTTTATCGTTACCGTTATCTCGCTTTGTATTCAAAAATATTAAAATTACATCATTTTTGCGAAAAAAAGTCTTGAAAGTTGCTAGTTTTCGAGATATTCCCATTTTAAAAACCCCCAACATAATTTTGATTTCATTTATTATCACTTTGAAGTATTAATAAAGCAACCAATATAAATTCAATAGCTTTTAATTGAGAAAAAAAAAGAATAATTTAATAAAAAATACATCAAAATTTAAATATTATTTCACAGTAATTGTTCAATATGTCCGCCATTCTTCTCGTTACATTTATCAATACGTTTCATGAAAGATCGCTTGATATTAAATAAATTTAATATTTTTAGTAAACAGCGCGATAGCGTTAACGATAAAAAAGTTAAGCGCACACTTACACCAACAAATATAGCTCGTGTGGTGCCCTCTAGAATATACATCGAAATGGATATCATATTATGATTTCTCATGCCTTAAATCCCCTTCTTCAAATGCTTACGTTCGTATATTCAAAAATTTTCAATTTACTGTGAAAAAACATTTTTTACATTTCAACTTTGCCACCCTGCATTTTTTTATTATCAATATTTTATTAAAGCACGTTGGTACAGATCGTAATATTATTTTGAAGCCAAGAATCTTCTATTTCTCTTTGGACCATTACTTACGGAGTACCTTGTATTAAAATCGCCAGGTTTAATAATTCCTTATGAATACTACTCACAAGCATCGTTTGCATACGATTCATGAGACCCTAAGTTACAACGAAACACAGATTGTCTCGAGAACGTAGTCGTCCTTGCCGACTAGATCCGAATTACAGATGCTACGTTGCCATTTTGATAGACGCGGTATTGATACCACCATAAAATCATAATATATATTTCCAATATACGGTAAGCGATGACAGCGCCACTAGCGTAAATTTTCGAAACTTAGAATGAATATAATTTTACATTTTGCAGATTTTGGACGTCCTTCACATTTTTTGCCCTGTGACTTATCTTGCCCTCTAGGATGCTCACACAAAATTTGACGGATTGAAATGGGACGTCCGTATATCGGACTTCGTATTTCACTCGGACGTTCCATGTAATGTAAATTCACAATGTACGGACGTCTCATTGATAGTGGTATATATTTATATATATATATATATATATATATATATATATATATATATATATATATATTGTAATATTTTAAATATTATATACTTAATATTCTTTAATTGTAATTGCCCTACGATGTGGAGACAACTTATAATATGTTGTCGCAGCGACAATTACTGTACATGCAACTTAAGTACGTATTCTATTTCAATTTTGACAGTAGTTGTCAAAATAAATATGCACGGCGCCAATAAATATCAATCTAAAGATGAATTTATATACAATCGGCCTATTACTCCTATCTCAGGGTGAGATCAAAGCTGTTCAAAATTAATTCTTCAAATTTATTTGTTTTTTTAACGTATTTCCAAATTAAATCTTTCACTATTATCAAACTCTCGAATAACTGTTAATTCAATATAATAAAAGGCCCTTTAATTCTTTTATGACATTTACTATTTTACTGTCACTAAAAAATCAACCAAATGTCACTGATTAAATTGAAAATTCTATGAATGTAAAATGATAAGTTCAACGAGATTGGATACTGAATGAATACTACAGGTAGTTAGAATCAAAATATATATTATACTATCAGATACGCAAATTCAACAAAATTATTATTCCCAAAATTTACCATAAAAGAACAACAGTCGTAATCTCTACAAAACTTAAAATTAGGATACAACTATGCTAGAATTTAACCTAATTAATTATTATTATCAAACGTTCAATTGGTGCAATTTACACTTGACGTGTATCAATGTCAAATAACGAAATTTCTGCTCAAATTGTCTATTCACTTGATGTTGAGACTGATATATGTATCGATAATTTTGGTATATTTCAAAATTTCTTATTTAGATGCATCTAAATTTTCAACTGTATTTAAAAAGGCCTGATATTTCTCGAGAAATAAATTTAAGAACTGGAGTGGACTCACCAAATGGATCAGGAAACTCGTACTTATTCTAAACGTATTTAGAATTCTGCAAACTTTCTAAATATACACAATTTAGAAAACTGGAACCACATACACTTTTTACGATGCAATTCTTATCTGAATTATACACGCACTGGCTTTATCATATGAGTTATTTATCTGATTGTATGATATACGATTTATACAATCTACCAAAAAAGACAATTCTTATTCTGATGTTGTCTCTTCAAAGGATAAAAAACTACTGACTAAATTTTTATAAAATAAATAATTCTCCTTTCCGTTGGTTACCGATTTTTCTTGTTTTTTAAAAAAATTACTAATCTATGATTTTCAATAACCAAGTGAGATTTTGAAATTCTTTTATTACATTTGTCATGTTGCTAGCAGACACCTCTATATTTTACAATTTCAAATATTTTCTCCAAATCCTATTATGTTCTATCTATCATTAGATATATTCTACACAAATGTCATCGAAATTATGAAATGTCATGTTTGATATTTCTACTGAAACTTTCAAAATTTAATAATTTACATATAGTACAGTGTGTATCGAAAGTATGGCAGCCAAAATTAAATAAATTTCCTTATGTTTTACTTATTCTTTAAATTTCAAATAGAGGATCTGTATTATATATATATTTATATATAAAGGTTAAAGAAAATCAAATAATTTATAATTTGCAAGGGCTTAATTGCAAAAACTATCCATCATGTCATTTTACGAAGATATTCAGCAACAATATGGCAGAACAGTTGTAGCAGCAATGAAAACGATAGCGAAATCATATCAGAAGCTTGCTTGCCAACGAAATCGGAGGATATTCTTGTTGCGATGCAAGGACAACAACATTCAACCGAAGTTTTTAAATTTTAACGTGTCTCACATAAATGTAACAGGTACGTGCCTCAGAAACAAATTCAACAATATTATAAATAATACTAAATTAAAAATTATAAATTTAAGTATTTCTGATACAATACAAAACATGAAACTATTGAATTCGTTAATCACAAACGAAATTAATAAAATAACTAATATTATTCCTGAGAATATTCTTGAACGATTTTTGAATTTGGAGAGAGATAAATATGAAAAACAATTTAATAAAATTAAAGAAAAAAATAAAAACAAACTTAATAAGTTAATTGCACAAACCACACGCAATGATTTTGAAATTAACACAACAAAATGGATTGAAAACCTATCAAATACAGATATACCCGCTGATATAGCAGATGTGTTAGCATTAGGTAAAAATTTTGCGATTCCTTACAACACCGAAAATGAGCTACCTTGCACAGAATATATTGCATGCATTGAAACCGCGATTACAAATCAACCTGAACACACACAAAATATTATCAGAGCCGAAGCTGTTAATGCTATCACTAACCACAAAACTAAACTCCGTCATTACAAAGGTAAAACCAACAATAAAATACAGAAAGATTTACAAAAAAAAATAAAAAAACCAAACATTTTATTAAAAATAACCCTCAAATCACGGTACTACAACCTGACAAAAGTAATAAAACTGTCATAATGAACACTACAGATTATGACACAAAAATAAATGAAATATTAAATAATACAAATGTATATAAAAAAAATAAAATCCGATCAAACAAAGTCGTTTCAAGAAAAAAATAATAAATTTGTTAAAAAACTTTTGGATAATCATTCAATTGGTGCAACGGAAGCTAAGCAATTACAAACACATAACGCCATACCACCAAGAATTTACGGTTTACCTAAATTACATAAACCTAACATACCATTACGGCCAATAGTTTCTTACGTGCAATCCCCCTTTTACAAACTGTCTAAATATTTATCAAACTGTCTCACACAAATAATCAACAAGAATGAATTCTACGTAAAAGATTCGTTTACACTTAAACATTTTTTAGACACTGTTGAAATACCAAACAATTATAGCATTATTTCTCTAGACGTAGTCTCAATGTATACCAACATTCCTAACGAACTAATAACCCATATATTAAAATATAAATGGAGATTATTAAAAGAACACACAACTCTCACATATGAAGAATTCATAGAAGGAATAATGCTAATCCAAAACAATAATTTTTTTCAATATAAAAAAGATTTTTTTATACAACTCAACGGGTGCACTATGGGTTCACCAATTTCATCAACCCTCGCACAAATTGTAATGGAATATCTAGAAGAAAATGTCCTAAACCAAATAAATTGCAATATATTATTTTTTAAAAGATACGTTGATGATTGCTTGGCTGCCGTTCCATCCGATGAAATAAATCATATATTAGCTGCTTTCAATGGTTTTAATCCTAAGCTTCAATTCACAATAGAAACAGAACAAAACAATACCATAAATTTTCTGGACATGACACTTATTAAGACTGAAGATAATAAAATTACAACAAAACATTTTTTTAAAGAAACATCATCCGGTTGCTACTTGAATTACCACTCCCACCATCCTAATTCCCAAAAAAACAGCGTAATCATAGGATTAGTAGATAGAGCAATCACACTTACATCACCTGAATATCGTCCAGAGATTCTATATCAAACCAAAACTATATTACAAAACAATCACTATCCATCCAAACATATAGACAGAATTATTAAACAACGTACACATAAATATTACAATAATCAATCCCATTCAACACAAACCAATACACTACCCCCTCATACATACATCGCAATGCCATATACAAATCAACTATCGGAAAGACTAAATTATATATTATCAAAACACAACATAAAAGTTTGTCATAGGGCACAAAACACTTTATCACCATTGTTCTCAAAATTAAAAAGTCAAATAAATGCGTCAAAAAAATCTAACGTCATATACTCAATACCATGTTTAGACTGTCCCAAAAAATATATAGGTATGACAACCCAACACCTTGAAAATAGACTCAATGGCCATAAATATACAAAAAACGCCTCCACTGCACTTCATAAACATGAGAAAAATGAAAAACATAAATTCGACTTTAATAATACTAAAATAATAAACCAAGACTCTAATTACAAAAAACTAACAATAAAAGAAATGATACATATAAAAAAAGAGAACAATGTAGTAAACGATAAACAAGATATCAAAAATCTAAGCCAGATATATTATAATTTATTATAATAATAACATCAACTATTTAACTGTCCCTTGTATACTGTAAATGAATTGTTTCTGAAGCATGTACTTTCGATTTTATTTGTTTATGAAATTATTTTATTAACTACCAGTTTTTATCACCTGTATGTCTACATTCAATTTTAATCGTTTAAACTTGTTCATTTTATTGTAAAACATCGATATGTGAAGTTTTTGAAAATGCTCCAAATTGAGGGAGCGAAACGTCAAATTAAAACATAAACTGATACTGTGTTTACTATTAACCTGATGCCCACGAAAAATGGAAAAAAAAATTATATATAAAGGTTAAAGAAAATCAAATAATTTATAATTTGCAAGGGCTTAATTGCAAAAACTATCCATCATGTCATTTTACGAATATATTCAGCAACAATATGGCAGAACAGTTGTAGCAGCAATGAAAACGATAGCGAAATCATATCAGAAGCTTGCTTGCCAACGAAATCGGAGGATATTCTTGTTGCGATGCAGGGACAACAACATTCAACCGAAGTTTTTAAATTTTAACGTGTCTCACATAAATGTAACAGGTACGTGCCTCAGAAACAAATTCAACAATATTATAAATAATACTAAATTAAAAATTATAAATTTAAGTATTTCTGATACAATACAAAACATAAAACTATTGAATTCGTTAATCACAAACGAAATTAATAAAATAACTAATATTATTCCTGAGAATATTCTTGAACGATTTTTGAATTTGGAGAGAGATAAATATGAAAAACAATTTAATAAAATTAAAGAAAAAAATAAAAACAAACTTAATAAGTTAATTGCACAAACCACACGCAATGATTTTGAAATTAACACAACAAAATGGATTGAAAATCTATCAAATACAGATATACCCGCTGATATAGCAGATGTGTTAGCATTAGGTAAAAATTTTGCGATTCCTTACAACACCGAAAATGAGCTACCTTGCACAGAATATATTGCATGCATTGAAACCGCGATTACAAATCAACCTGAACACACACAAAATATTATCAGAGCCGAAGCTGTTAATGCTATCACTAACCACAAAACTAAACTCCGTCATTACAAAGGTAAAACCAACAATAAAATACAGAAAGATTTACAAAAAAAAAATAAAAAAAACCAAACATTTTATTAAAAATAACCCTCAAATCACGGTACTACAACCTGACAAAAGTAATAAAACTGTCATAATGAACACTACAGATTATGACACAAAAATAAATGAAATATTAAATAATACAAATGTATATAAAAAAATAAAATCTGATCAAACAAAGTCGTTTCAAGAAAAAAATAATAAATTTGTTAAAAAACTTTTGGATAATCATTCAATTGGTGCAACGGAAGCTAAGCAATTACAAACACATAACGCCATACCACCAAGAATTTACGGTTTACCTAAATTACATAAACCTAACATACCATTACGGCCAATAGTTTCTTACGTGCAATCCCCCTTTTACAAACTGTCTAAATATTTATCAAACTGTCTCACACAAATAATCAACAAGAATGAATTCTACGTAAAAGATTCGTTTACACTTAAACATTTTTTAGACACTGTTGAAATACCAAACAATTATAGCATTATTTCTCTAGACGTAGTCTCAATGTATACCAACATTCCTAACGAACTAATAACCCATATATTAAAATATAAATGGAGATTATTAAAAGAACACACAACTCTCACATATGAAGAATTCATAGAAGGAATAATGCTAATCCAAAACAATAATTTTTTTCAATATAAAAAAGATTTTTTTATACAACTCAACGGGTGCACTATGGGTTCACCAATTTCATCAACCCTCGCACAAATTGTAATGGAATATCTAGAAGAAAATGTCCTAAACCAAATAAATTGCAATATATTATTTTTTAAAAGATACGTTGATGATTGCTTGGCTGCCGTTCCATCCGATGAAATAAATCATATATTAGCTGCTTTCAATGGTTTTAATCCTAAGCTTCAATTCACAATAGAAACAGAACAAAACAATACCATAAATTTTCTGGACATGACACTTATTAAGACTGAAGATAATAAAATTACAACAAAACATTTTTTTAAAGAAACATCATCCGGTCGCTACTTGAATTACCACTCCCACCATCCTAATTCCCAAAAAAACAGCGTAATCATAGGATTAGTAGATAGAGCAATCACACTTACATCACCTGAATATCGTCCAGAGATTCTATATCAAACCAAAACTATATTACAAAACAATCACTATCCATCCAAACATATAGACAGAATTATTAAACAACGTACACATAAATATTACAATAATCAATCCCATTCAACACAAACCAATACACTACCCCCTCATACATACATCGCAATGCCATATACAAATCAACTATCGGAAAGACTAAATTATATATTATCAAAACACAACATAAAAGTTTGTCATAGGGCACAAAACACTTTATCACCATTGTTCTCAAAATTAAAAAGTCAAATAAATGCGTCAAAAAAATCTAACGTCATATACTCAATACCATGTTTAGACTGTCCCAAAAAATATATAGGTATGACAACCCAACACCTTGAAAATAGACTCAATGGCCATAAATATACAAAAAACGCCTCCACTGCACTTCATAAACATGAGAAAAATGAAAAACATAAATTCGACTTTAATAATACTAAAATAATAAACCAAGACTCTAATTACAAAAAACTAACAATAAAAGAAATGATACATATAAAAAAGAGAACAATGTAGTAAACGATAAACAAGATATCAAAAATCTAAGCCAGATATATTATAATTTATTATAATAATAACATCAACTATTTAACTGTCCCTTGTATACTGTAAATGAATTGTTTCTGAAGCATGTAGTTTCGATTTTATTTGTTTATGAAATTATTTTATTAACTACCAGTTTTTATCACCTGTATGTCTACATTCAATTTTAATCGTTTAAACTTGTTCATTTTATTGTAAAACATCGATATGTGAAGTTTTTGAAAATGCTCCAAATTGAGGGAGCGAAACGTCAAATTAAAACATAAACTGATACTGTGTTTACTATTAACCTGATGCCCACGAAAAATGGAAAAAAAATTTATATATAAAGGTTAAAGAAAATCAAATAATTTATATATATATATATATATATATATATATATATATATATGTATATATATTTATATAGTTGTGGATAAAGTATAGTATTCAACACGCGCATAATGGCTATTACCCACTCAGATGTTACAACACTCGCCTCCGGCTCGTGTTACAAATTCATCTTCGTGGGTAATAGCCATCATTATACGCTTGTTGAATAATATACTATAATATTTCAACATGGTTAATAAAAAACATTTGATCGTTACCAGAAATGTTGCTATTTCTCAAATGCAAGTAACTCTTGATTTAACTGAGTTGACTGCAGTTGATAAATCAAAATTACCACTTTTTGAAATTAAAATTGAACAGTTTGATGCCATCTATGATGCTTTTAAAGCTTCCCACCTAGAATTGCTAGCAGTGACCACCGAGAATGAATATGTGAGTGAGGATCTCATTTGCAAAACCATTGATGAATAATATTCATATACTTGGTGTGAATACAATTCATTAGTTTCAGCTCCTACTAATGCACTCCGAGCCACTCAGATGTTGTTTAAAACGCATGTCAAGTCAGACTTCCAAAGTTAGAACTTTTAAAATTTTCTGGTGACCTTTCTCAATGGAAATCATTTTTTGATGTTTTTAACAATGCTCTGCACAACCGTAAAGACAAAAGTTCAGTGCACAAATTCCAATATCTATTGTCATCATTAACCGGTGATGTCTTGAAATTGATATCATCTATTCCTTTGTCAGCGTATAAAAAAATCCCAAAGAGTTGACAATGACCACAGAAGTGCAAATCCGTTCGCTAGTTGTAGACATTGGTTTTCCATGTGTTTTCTCCAAAAAATGGTACGTCACTACGTTCAACGGTCGAATTGAGTCACTGAAGGTTTTTCCGAACGACAGAGTTAGACCGTTCGACAAATATCTGAGACTACAGGAGCCAAACGCGGTAACCCTGCTCGATTTAGATTTGTTCATTGCTGTTAGCGTTGAAGAGCTAGTCATAAAACCGGCGAAGAAAGGAAGTAGGCATGTCAGTGCAGAATTCCACTGCTATTAGAAAGAATGTTGGAGAAATTAAGTATACATTAAGGAAGTACGAGGTAAACTCAAGTGTAGTTCCGTTTACTTTGAGAATAGACAGTGTCCAATCGTTAGACAGTGACGAAGAAGCGCTAGAACCAACGGAAGTCGACGCGATTTACACTAAGATTAAGGATCTAAGATCTTGATGCAAAACTAGTTCAACTGCCGCAGGGTGCACGGCGCGAATAAAATCTTGGACATAGACTAGTTCTGTCTTGTTAAGTGCCATTCGCTATTGATTTTTTATGGACATAGAATACTTCTGATTCACTATTGTGAGTACATAGTATAATTTATTGTGGATATAGAATAGTTCTGATTTAAATTTTCTTACGAAAATAGTACTTTTTCTCAGTTTTCATAAAAAATGTATCCTTCAAGAAGAAATAAAATGGTAGATATGATTAAGGTGGACCAACCAAATGGTAAGAATAATTTTGATTTTGATTTTTTATAATATTGTGTATTGTATTATATTTAATAATTATTATAAAGAATAAGGTAATTGTACCAAATTCAGACCCTGCACCGAATTCGGACACATTCCATGTTAATTGCTAAAATAATATTTCAGTTTATAAAAGCTATCTATGATCATGTGGTCATAATATGTTTCAAATGTCAGGCTAGCGAACCAAACAAATCATTTCTAGAAGCTCGTTGAAACTCACAGGGCGTAGACAGGTGTGTTGTGTTATAAGCCTAGCGACTTTTCGTTATATTTTCAGGTAAGATTATTATTACACTTTTGTTGCAAAAACATATTTTATTACTGTAGTATGTTTTTATATGATTTTGAAGAAATAATTACTTTTTTATATTATTACCTTGAATTATTAGGGTGTCAGTATTACGGCAAACCGAAATAGCTATTCCTGAATTCGGACGCGGGGTGTCCGAATTATGTTCATATTCCAATACGTTGACAATTATGAAGAATTAGGTAATCGAACTTTCGCCCAATGGTTGTTGGATTTGTGAGACGGTAACGTTCAACACGTCACCTTACATCCAAATTCGACAATTTCCGGCATCTTACCGGAAGATCTAATCGAAATCCCTAATATGTTTCGTGTATCCAACATCGATGAATTGATCGAATTCGTGTACGGAAACGACTTTAGTTCGATGGAGAACGGCACCCGTGCAATTCTCTGACCGACTAATGCTGCCGTTGATGACATTAACGAATTGATCCTTGATAGGATGTTAGAAAACGAGGTTAAGGTCTATTACAGCGTAGACCAATACAATAAGGAGGACGATGACGAATTTCACGTGACCACCGATCTTCTAAAATCAATCAATTGTGCGCCTTCACCACCGCATCAATTGAAATTGAAAGTCGACGCTATTGTCATGCTCCTTCGAAATATTGATATCGAAGATTGTTTGTGTAACGGAACCAGGGTACGAATTATATCTTTGGGGGATCATATTATAGAGTGTGAAGTCCTGTCGGGAGTCAATTACGGGCGTTTAGTCCTACTGCCTCGCATAAGGATGATAGCTCACGATAGTATGCTTCCGAAAGATATAATTCGCACGTATTTTCCCATTCGGCTTGCTTATGGTATTACCATAAACAAGTCGCAAGGTCAATCAGTGACGAGAGCCGGAGTCTACTTGAGCAGACCCTGTTTTACTCACGGTCAACTATATGTGGCATTTTCATGTGTCGGCTTCGCAGAAAATGTTTGCATATTGGTGAACGATGGGAACCAACAAGGTTCGTGGTAGACGGAGTTTCAATAGGAACGTCGTCTATTTTGAAATTATAGATTCTGTGGATCGTCATCACAAACGTCCGAACGATGAAACCGTCGACATCAGAAGAAAACGTTTTCAAATTAATTTGAGAGATCAAATGTTAATATTTTCTATAATCGAAGTCATAATTATTTGGTTGATGGTAACGATAGTGATTGTGATATTATAAACGATTTGAACGATTTTGAAATTAATAGAATGTTATGTAATGCAACCCATACTCCACATAACCAACAGTCGTTGCAATCATTATTACCGCCACCACCTCCGCCGCTTCTATCGTTACGTCAACCAAATCCCGTAGTTTCCATTGATTTAGATCGTTTCTGGCAAAACGGTATCCCTTTATATACGAAAACCGAACTTCGGTCTCGTGTATCAAGATATGACGTAGCTGGTACGTCGCGATTAATGCCGCACAGTCCCAAGAATGACAAATCAATTACACACGTAGATGATACCAATGATAGCGATTCTGAGTAAATCTATAAAAAAACCTAAAAAACCGATAACATTATGTATTGATAAATATTTTTTCAATTTCTACTCTTCCGCTCATTTTTTTTCATTTCACTTGGTCAATTTTTTTCAAATTTAATAGATGAGTTTATCGGTCCAAAAAAATTATAAGAATCTAAAAAAGCCAAAAAAACATTAAAAATACAAAAATCCAAAATTTATATCATTAATTCCTTTTTCTTTTTTCATAACTATATATCAACATAACTTCACTTTGGACCCAAGGTGGTCATTTTGGGGACGTCCCCAAAGTGCCTGCCAATTTTTGTCATCGTTCATTTCATTTTGGGTACCTACTCCAGTCCTCAAAGTGTAGCTACAACTTGTATACTACAAATTAGGTGCATTTTGTGAATGCTACATTTTAAAAGAATTATATTCGTCGGAACGACAAATTCGAACGAGCTATGAGGTGGGCCGTTCTAAAGCAGCACCCACGTTAAATGCGTTAACTTTTTGCACTCTATTGTTGTGTCACATTCGACGAGGATTTTACAGAATATGACGCCATTTGGAAACAGTTTGGTGAACATATTATTGACTATTTCGTTCATTTGACACGTTTATCATATAAAAGAGCGGAGGAAGAATCTTTTATAGAAATACATGAAGTATTAAAAAGAAATAGAGCAAATTTATCAATGGGAGCATTAGGTATACGTACCTTCTACGTAAACAATAGAGGAGGTCAAAATTGTCGACGAGCGTAATAAGGAGGGGTGGATTAAGAACATTCGCATTCGCCCTGGGAAATAGAAGATGGGGAACTGTTTGGGCACCCTCGACCATACCTGCTGTTGAGCAAACCCAGTCCCTGTATCAGTTCATCTCTGCAGACCATGCACTGAGGAAAGAATTATACGCCATAATCCTCAGTGTCGCTAATCAAGACCCCTATAGTCAGGCTGTGTCAGGAGGTCATACAACTTATGAGGGGGACAGAAATGAAACAAAAATTAATATTATATCAGTAGAAACGATTCTACCTACCAACAATGATTATAAAAGATATGACAAAAAGCCACAATTTTGTTTCTTCTGCTATAAATTGGTTAATAAATTCGGTCGTCACTTAACAACTGTCCATAGGCAAGAAGACGAAGTTATAACTATAAATTCTCTCGAAAAGAAAAGCTTGAAACGAAAAATACTTATTGATAAACTTCGAAAAAAGGGGAATTATATTTACAATCACGATAATTTCAACTCTGGCTCTAGCATTGTCGCGCGGCGTCCTGTCAATAGGCAACGTCCTGCTGAATATATGGATTGTCCCAATTGTTTTATCAAGATTTCGAAAATATCTCTGAGAAGACATGTTCGGAAGTGTAATGATACATCTGTAAATGGAAGAAGAACAACTCAAGTAGACAGCAAGAGAGTAACATTTCATCTTCATAAAATTGCCGATACTGTTTTAATAGAACAAGTGTTCCCTGTTTTGATAAACGATTTAGTCACACAAGTGTTAAGAGAAGATCATTTGGCAATTTTGTACGGAAATAAATTAGTGGCTAAGTACAGCTCTTCACATCATCACAAAATGATCAGATCTAATTTAAGATACATCGGTAAATATTTAATAGAAATGAGAAAGCTGTCGTCCGACATAACTGATTTTAAATCATGTTTTTCACCATTATTTTACGACTTGGCGGTAAAGACAATTCGTAAAGTTGCGGGATATAATGAAGAAAAAGGAGAATATCGTTCTCCCTACTCAGCTTTCGCTATTGTTACAATATTGAAATTCTGCTGAGCTATTTTGGAATCCGAATATATAAAAAGAGAAAATTTTGGACGGTTCCTATTTTTTCAATGTTTCTCCAAACTGAACTAGCGACAGATGTCAACAAAACCGTCATAGAAAATCTGACTACGTTGAGACGTTCAAGAAAGGTAATATTGCAGACATCATCAGACATGTCAAAATTAATTAATCATGTATGTCTCACTAGGGATCAGTTGCAAAAGGAGATTCAAAGAAAGTTTTCTTTCGAAGTATGGAAGAAATTGGCAAGTTACATCTTGGTAGGAGTCATGACATATAACGGTAGACGACCCGGTGAGATAGAAAGACTGTTGGTATCAGATTTTAAAGATTCATCCCAGTCTCACAACGAAAACTCCGAATCACTGTTCAACACAAATAATATTAATTACACTAGATGTATTTTAAGAGGTAAACTAGGCAGGAATGTTTCTGTAATATTGAGCGTGGAAGAAGTTAATGGCATTAAGTGTATTTTAGACCTACGAGAACTGGCTGGCGTTAAAGTTGATTCATAAACTTGACGTTCCGTTCGCCGTTCACCGTCGAGCTTGCCGTTCGCTGTCCGTAGATAGACAATTTTAGGTTTCATAAACTTGTCGTTGTGCGCTCAGCCGCTAGGTATTTAAATAAACATAACCCAACATTATTTGTATATCTGTGTGTTTTTTCTCTTTTAAAATGAATGAAGAATCCGAATCTTTTATTGGTGCCTTTGGCCTTATTTTATGTGCCTATGGTATACTAAAATTTAAAAAAAAAGCAGTCACAAATAACACGAAGATTTAAAACAAGACCGATAAACACGAATCGAAAAATGTCTGGAAATTTTCAATATTATATCGATATGAAAACGAAGGATCCCGAACAATTTTTTAAATATACAAGAATGACTGCTCCTGTTTTTGAAAAATTATTAGACAAAGTTTAATTCAGACTAAAGGCCTGGACACACCTGTCATACAGCCTTCCGATCCGACTACGGTCATACAGCGGGACGACTGTATGATATGGGAATAAACAATGGTTTGGAATGCAGTAGGTCTCACCTGTCCGACACGCGACCCGTCCTACTCCCACCCGTCTCCGATTCCGGTATCCCGTCATGCTCCGACATTGCAGACCATTCGTTTACTTGATGCGGGAAGGATGTCGGTGGCAGTTTTTGTGTTAAATTCAGTGAAATGGCGGGTATAAAAGCGGAGGATCTTATTGAAACTGTCCGAATGTTTCCAGCTCTCTGTGATCAGGCACAAGAGCAATATAGAAACTCGGAGTACAAGGACATTATGTGGAAAAAGTTGCGAAGAAACTAAATGTAGAAGGTAAAAACATTTGTATATTTATTGTTAAGTTATTGTGTTTTAAACTAAGCTATTAAAATCTTGTCATAATAACAATATTTAAATCCACTTCCACTTCTAGGGAAGGGGTTTCCTGTTGGAATTGTGAATTAAAATAAATAAATTAATTAATTCCGAAAATATTCAAGGGATTTATTCGTTAGGAATATACCGGGTGTTTCAAAAGTAAGTTTACCGAGTTAAAACATAAAAATGTTAACAATGACCTTCACAGTTGATTTTATCATTGCTCAAAAACAGGTTGTGCAACATTAGTTACGAAAGCATTGTGTTTAATAAATCAGTTTACCTCAATTAGTTTGGTAAACTGACCTTTGAAACACCCGGTATTTATTCTTATCTATAGTAATTGACGAACGTAAGTGAGTCTATGATTAGAGAGTAGACTCGATCTGCATTTGGATTTTCTGTCTGTCTGTCTGTCTGTCCGTATGTCTGTCACGCGATACCGGCCGTAATTTTGAAGATATCGGCTTGAAATTTGGCAAATTTTTGCTATCTTTTGTACTTGTATTATTTCAATTTGTTTTGCTATTTTGCATTATAATTAATTCAACACATTGATTTTGTGCAAGTAAGTTTCAAACATATTCTTTATTGTACACAGGTTCTCACAAATTTTCAAATTTTTTAAAATATAAAACCATAATGTTTAGTTGTAAGTAACACAAGAAGAGCTATAAAATACTCATAGTTTCGAACAGTTCCAAGGAAGAACAACTAACTTATTAACCTATGAAAGCCCGGCGTTCTTGCCACTCCACACTACCCTCTTCAGAGTTGAAGAATTGCTTAAACTGCTCTCTTACATTGAATGCTTCACGATTTTCCCCTCCTCGGCGACGAGGAAAATCCTGAAGACGAGATTTCTCCACTGGAGTTGTGTCAGTATTGTCACTTACTTCTGGCACTTTGTAGTCTTCGTTAATTCTAATGAAGTTATGTATGATACATGCTGCAAGAACTACCCTTGTTATGTTGTCAGGATTTCCTTGGAGAGGCCTCATGAACATTCGAAATTTTTGCACCATAATGCCAAAGACATTTTCTGACATTCTTCGAGCTCTGCTCAATCTGTAGTTGAAAATTCTTTGCTCGTTAGACAAGTTCTTTCCAGGAAATGGCCTCATGATATTTTTTGTGAGGGGGAAAGCTTCATCGGCAACTATAACCATGGGAAGTTCCATGTTTGTTCCTGGGAGGCCTTTTTTGTCTGGGATGTTAAGTTGGTTTCGAGATAGTTTTCTACCTAAATTGGAATTCGCCAAAACACCACCATCAGAGTTTCTTCCGTAGCTTCCCACGTCTACAAAAATAAAATTGTAACGAGCATCAACTAGCGCTAGAAGAACAATGGAGTATGTTTTCTTGTAGTTCCAATAGAGGCTTCCTGATGCTTTTGGAGCTTGTATTGTCACATGTTTTCCATCCAAAGCACCAATGCAATTAGTAAACTGCCACCTTTCCCAAAATTCGATTGCTATTTCATTCCACCTGTCCTCTGTCGGAGCTGGCATTACTTCGTTTAAAAGTACTTCAATTACAACTCTGCTTGTACGATGAACAATGGAACCAACTGTACTTCTTCCCATTCTGTAAGTGAATGAGATGGTCTTGAAAGAATCTCCAGTAGCAAGAAACCTGTAACAAACAACTTATACTAATACACATACAAACTATATTTAATCAATAATTATTAATAATTTAATAAGGTTTTTTATTTTCCTGCTATGATGCTATCTAATTATAATAGTTTTAATTATACATTTTTGATTCTTTAGGTCAAGAGGAGGAATGTAAAAAGAAGTGGAACGGAATTCGTGACAGTCTGCGAAGAGCGAGACAAAAACGGAAAACCAAATCTGGACAGGCGGCTATATCTTCAAATAAATACAAATTTGAGACCATTCTTGAATTTCTGATTCCTCACCTCGCCGAGCGGAAAGGTATAGGTAACGTTCCTGATGAAGCGGAAGAAAATAATGAAACCCAACCCACTGATGACCCCCAAATGCAGAACCTAAACAATGATATAAATGCAGATATAAATGAGTATGTCTCTGATGGGACTGCAGAATCCGAGTCGTTGCTACCACCTAGAACTCCATCAGCTAGTCGAGTTTCTATCGACAACAGGACTCCATCTGCAAAACGCAAAAGAAAGCTCCCACATACCGAAATGAAACCTGGAGAATCTGCATCATCTCAGCTAATGGCATATTTATTGGCTGAGAAGAAAAAAAAAACCTAGTGACAATGACGAACAGCATCCCGTTGATGTATTTTTGTCTGGAATTGCTGCATCTCTGAAATCACTGGATCCTCTGCGCTTACATTCTGCCAAAGGGAAGATCTTTAATATTGTTCAAGAGTATGAACTAGAGCAGCTTCGTGAAAATAACAACCGACAAACTGCTATGGTTGTTACAAGGAATGTGTCCTCTGACACAACATCTTTCACACTGTCAGAAGAAGAAGGATCGTGTTTAGATGGACATCTTTCGAGTGGTGTACCACAAACATCATCATCTCCTGCTGTCAATGCTGACACGTACACCAACGTAACATTTTTTCAACTTTAATAAATCTATGTTTTGATGTAACTATGTAATTACATATTAATAAATTCTCTTTTGAAAAATTCCTTGTGTCTACTATGCTCTAATTCCAGTAAAAAGCAGTAATGTATTGTCCTATTGTCCCTGTACCAATGATTCTTGCTTTGCCGCAATATAGTTCTTTGTTGATTTAAAGGAAAAAGCACTTTCAAAAAAGTAAAATACACTTAGGTGTGAAGGGGATTAGCAAGCATTTTACATCCCTATAGTTTATAGTTTGTTACGGCTGAACCATTTTTTATGAAGATTTACTCACACACTATGATTGTAATTAATTTTATTTTATGACAATATCTTGATGTAAAATGGCCAATATCTTAAAAAGGCTTGAATAATTTTAATAACAATTTAGTATAACTACGTTTAATATTTTACCTAATTTTTAAGTGTCATGTCAATATCTTAAACAGAGTCAGAGATAGGCTTGTTAACAGATTTTAAGTGACCGGCATTTATAAACGGATGATTCGACAACTATGTAAATTACAAAGTATCTTACCTTAAAAATGTAGCCAAACGGTGTCTAGGAGTGATAGTTTTTCTAAAATACGTGTCTTGCATGGCTAATCTTTCTTGTAGTTTAAGTTCCAACCGATTGAATGTATCCATCGGCATTCTAAAATAATGATAAAATTTTGTTTCGTCGTCCAACAGGTGAGGTAAAAGTGTGGCAAACTCTCCTTCTTTGTCTCGTGTTTTCCACGCATCATGAACCCAATATTTACGTTTTCCACTACTCTTCATCGAAGACTTCGCATTAAGTCGATCTTCTTCATCTAAACAGATAGCCACAATAGCTAAATCACGATTGCTAAAATGTTTCAACATTCGCGCAATATATTCGCAACCGTTTCAACTGGCGATTTCGAGTAGACTGAGTGTCAAATCTGAAAAGAGCATGAAGTGGGCATGACATGTGTGCTCACCCCTTTCCGATCCCGCACCGATCAGATTCTTTAAGCAATATCGGACCGGAGTCGGATCGGAAGGCTGCATGACAGGTGTGTCCAGGCCTTAAGAAGGCAATATATATCGGATGGTATAACGTCGTAGGAACGGCTGGTTATTACTTTACAGTAAAAATATTTTTTTTGTAAAAACTTTAAAAAAATCCTATTACAAAATACTTTTTCCCATTCCATTTGAAATCTGTGGGTTTATCTGTATTTAAATTGTCTACTCTGTACTCCTCTTCAACACGAGAACAAATAAGAAAATCTTAACCCAATTTCCCAGAGAGGTATACAAAACAAGCAACATATGATTCATCACGTGACATGTGAAACTAAATTTGATTGGCTCTTGTTATTTGCTACGAGAACTCAACGAACGGCAAAAGATAAAATTGGTTTATGTTACGACGGCACGAACGGTATGCATAACGGCGAACGGCATAGCGACGGCATTTATGAAAGCTCTTACTCTTACAATTTGATCTGTGAGAGAACGGTGAACGCAAGCGTCGACGGCAACGGAAAGCAGAACGTCAAGTTTATGAATGGACCTTTAATGTTGATAACCCTTATGTGTTTGGTTTGCCAGGCAAGAAACCGTTTAAAATTTTAAAAGCTGGACTTTTATTAAAAGAAATAAAACAAAAAATAAACGTTGAGCATCCAGAAAGATTATTTGCTACAAATATCAGAAAAAAATTTGCCACAAAATCTAGCAAACTGTCCCTCAGCGCAGCAGATAAAGATCATATTATGGAATTTACGGGATATTCGGGAAAAATCCATAAAAATATTTATAGACAACCTGATATGGAAAAAGACATGACTGTTATGCCAATGGTTTTAGACTTCGCAGTGGGCAATGAAAGGGGTATGATAATAACTGAAACTGAATTTGCAACTGAGAATAATTTAGAAGGGGAGATCATAGAAGACAGAATTAATGTGTGTGAATACATAGATTTACATGATGAGAGTGACAAAATAATTCAGCCAAAAAGGAAAAGAAGATTAAAAGGTAAATATTTTAAGCTTTTTGTTGAACCTATTCTCTTTTTAGGAGCATCTTAATTATACATATTCAAAATGTCTTGAAGTAAAATTGTGTAAGTGAAAGTAAAATAATTTTTAGTGGAAGAGTTTCAAATCAGCTAAAATCTATTGTTGTTTTCGATGCTCAGTTTAATGGGTACCAACTAAAGTACTTCAATGAAATTATGAAAATATTTAAAAAACATTACACCATTACGCAATATTTTGCAGTGACAGAAATATTGTTAAACTATGGTAACTACTGATTACTTAGATGCACAAGACTACTTGAAAAATATATCATGTGCCGTTTAGACATAACAAATTTACCTATCACATATTAAACTTCTCCGACACGCTATTTACAATTTTATGCAAAAAACTTCAATTATTGTAAGCTCAAAATTTAATTTGATCGATTTTGTGCAGATTTAAATGAAAATAATTTTTTCAATGATAGTAGAATCTCTAAATGTCTTAATTAACAATGTTAAACTAGCATTATGACATAAATTGAAATCAGTGAGTGGTGACTCTGACAATGTAGTTTTCACTAGATTCTCATAGCTAAGACAATTTGTAGCTCAGTATATTAACCAGCTTCTATACAATGTGCCACATGTCTAAGATTAAAATGATTCAATTATTTTTAATGTATGTAGTACGGATTTCTTTTGCTTGTTTAGGTAATTTTTTTGTAAACCCTATATAACAAAATAAGCGATATTACCAATAGTACTATTTATTTGTGTTTTAGATATGTCTCTGGGATATGTACCAAGAAAATCCTGGTCTATAGAAGTCCCCCAGCTACGAAATGTGTAAGTAGGTTATAAAAAAATGCGAAACATTAAGTTCAGGCACAATTAAAGGCATGGATTAATTTTCAAATCAAACAGAACACATCCAAGTCAAAAGGTTAGTTAAGATATTTTTAGAGTTTTTCAAAAATTTCGTTACTAAATTTCAAAAACTGTCCATTATTATATTCGTTATCTAAAGAAGTTCTCAATTGTCTAGTTTTATTTTATTTGAGATAGTTAACGAATATATCGCTTTTGGTTATATATCTAAATGCTAAGTACTCAAAAACATTGAACAAGCAATAATTAACGCGGTTTTCCACTTTGTAAAATCTAACGGGGAAAAACTAAAACCATCATATTGCAGCGTTTGGATTTGCATCATTCACTTTATAAATTATGTATGTGTATTTATTAAAGTGCAAAATTGTCATGACATCAAAATTTAGTGTATTTTTTACAAAGTAACAGTATTCATCATTTTTTGTAGAAGGGAAACGGAGGACTTGGTAAATAATGCGAGAAGTGTTTGGAGAAGGAGTTGAGAGAGGAGTTTACCCAAGTAGGAATAACATTTTTTTGTATAATTAAAATTCAGAGTTAAATTTATTGTTAATTTGTTAAATTTAAGTGGATATTGTGTCAAGTCATATTTTTATCAGGGAAGGGGTGCTATATAAACTAAGGTAAATGATTTCATTTTTTTTATTTATACTGTCATTAATATTTTCCTGAAAGATTATCCGTTAGTGTTATAGTATACATTATACGCCAAGAGTTACTCTAAAGGACATTCTGGTACTTGCTTGTAAACATACAAAGTGGTTTAAAGTTTTGTATTCTTGACACATTCAAAACGAACGTGCGTATAAGTATTAGCTCAAACGATCGTGTTCTATACTTATGGTAATCTAATATTTGATTTTATAATTTAATTTTGATATCCACACCAACCATGGTATGTATAGGTGCTAATCCAATGCTTTTGGCTGGTGGTACTTGTTACTACCACGGATATATAATTTAGGTTAGGTCCTTCATTATTATATTGTCTATATTTTCTGATTATTTTCTATTACTTATTATTTGTTATTGTAGAGTAAAATAACAAAAACGCGTCAAAGCCAAAAAAAAGCGAAAACCATATACTAGGACGATAATAAACTATTTGAGGGTTATCTTGTTGATTATTTTTCCATTCCTGATTGGGTGCAGACTGCGGTCGGAAATCAGACATCGGGTATTTTCAGCGGGTACGGTTTACCTGGCGCCTGGCTTTTACTTAATTATGTTAGTTCGTTACCAGCACACGAACCTCCACATCTTCAACTAGAGTCTAGCGGGTGAAATACCTTGTGGCTTAGATCGGCCGTGCAATCAGCTGATAACTTGCACTGTGACAGCTACAAGTTCTTTCTATACAAGCGGAGTATTAGCTTAAAAGTTAGGGGTGTATGTATGGATTGTTTGACCGTATCATTTTGGGCGGTAGCAACCCACTAAATTGATCTAAATATTTTTTCTTGAAGAATGGTGGACTGGGCAAGATTATGTAATATGCAATATCAAAACCTGGCAATTCCAAGATAACGTTATGAGCTATGATTATTCTAACCCACCAAATCCCATCGAAATATTTTTCCTAAGCAATGGAAGAGTAGTAACTGAATAACAGGATGATTTAAAGCACAGTATCAAAACAACAATAATCATAAATATATCAACTTATAAATTTTAAGTTAACGCTATGAGCAATGATTATTGTAACCAACTAAATTCGATCTAGATATTTTCTCCCAAAGAGTGGAAGAGTAAAAGGATGATGTAAAGCATGGTGTCAAAACAGCTATAATCATCTTATACATTTTAAATTGACGCTGAGCAATGATTATTGTAACCCACTAAATTAATCGAAATATTTTTCCTGTACAATGAAATATTAGACAAGATTATGTAATACGTGGTATCAAAACTTTCCAATTCCAAGATAACGGCTATGAGCAATGAATATTGTAAGCCACTAAATTTGATCTAGACATTTACTCCCGAGTGGAAGAGTAGTAACTATATGAAAGGATTATGTAAACCATGGTGTCAAAACAACAATAATCATCTTATACATTTTAAATTCATGCTGAGCAATGCTCATTGTAACCCACTAAATTGGACCTAGATATTTTCTCAAAAAGAGTGGAAGAGTAATTATATGAAAGGATGACGTAAAGCTGGTGTCAAAATAACAATAATCATATATTAACTTATAAATTTTAAGTTAACGCTATGATTAATGTAATCCATTATTTTTATTTCCTAGGCAATGGAAGACTGGACAAGATTAATTAATACATGGTATCAAAACTTTCCAATTGTTAGGTAATGGTAAGAGGAATTATTATTGTAACTCACTAAATTCCATCTCTAAATATTTTTTTCCAAACAATGAAATAGTGGTAACTAAATGAAAGGATGATGTCAAGCATGGTGGCATAACAAAAATTAGCCTATAAATTTCAAATTGACGCTATGAGCAATGATCATTGTAACCCACTAAATTGATCGGAATATTCTTTTTTGTATAATTGAACAATGGATAAGATTATGTAATACATAGTAGATTAGCAACTGAATGATAGGATAATGTAAAGCACAGTATCAAAACAACAATAATCATATTATATTAACTTAGGAACTTTAAGTTAATGCTATGAGCAATGATTGTTGTAACCCACTAAATTCCATCGAAATATTTTTCCTAAACAATGAAAAAGTATTAACAGAATGACAAGGTGATGTAAAGCACAGTATCAAAACCACAATAATCATATTATATCAACTTATAAATTTTAAGTTAACGCTATGAGCAATGATTATTGTAACCCACTAAATTCCATCGAAATATTTTTCCTAAACAATGAAAGAGTATTAACAGAATGACAAGGTGATGTAAAGCACAGTATCAAAACAACAATAATCATATTATATCAACTTATAAATTTTAAGTTAACGCTATGAGCAATGATTATTGTAACCCACTAAATGCCATCAAAATATTTTTCCTAAACAATGAAAGAGTATTAACAGAATGACAAGGTGATGTAAAGCACAGTATCAAAACAACAATAATCATATTATATCAACTTATAAATTTTAAGTTAACGCTATGAGCAATGATTATTGTAACCCACTAAATTCCATCGAAATATTTTTCCTAAACAATGAAAGAGTGTTAACAGAATGACAAGGTAATGTAAAGCACAGTATCAAAAGAACAATAATCATATTATATTAACTTAGAAATTTTAAGTTAATGCTATGAGCAATGATTATTGTAATCCACTAAAATCCATCGAAATATTTTTCCTAAACAATGAAAGAGTATTAACAGAATGACAAGGTGATGTAAAGCACAGTATCAAAACAACAATAATCATATTATATCAACTTATAAATTTTAAGTTAAAGCTATGAGCAATGATTATTGTAACCCACTAAATTCCATCCAAATATTTTCTCCCAAACAGTGGTACTGAATGACAGGATGATGTAAACGCACAATGTCAAAATAACAATAATCATATATCAACTTATAAGTTTTAAGTTCAATTTTAGATAGCAAATGTAACCAGTAATTAAATTTTCAGGTATCCTCTATCCAAATGTACAGCTTCCATTTCTCCTCCTGAAATAAATACTAGAATTGGTTCTACAATGAATTATCTTCGTAAAAATGTCAATATTTTATTTATTATACGGAGTAACACAAAATTAAAAATCTTGTATAAAATTTAACATTTTTTTATGCTTCAGTTCTCCCCATCATAGTATTGTGGATATCCAGATAAAGATAAATATACCTAAAAAAAGTATCAATTAAATATCAAGTTTATTTTACCCATTACACTGAATCTAATAGATAACTACATACTAAATTAGTTGAGAGGAAATTTACAAAAAATTAATTGAGTGAATGAAAACGACGAATACTCAGTGTGTATTAGTTTATTACTTTCAGGCTAAGCGCTTTCGGCTGTTAAGCCATTATCAAAGCCGTCGTCATTTAAAAAAGTAGTTGTCAAAGCCATCAAGTTGATCAAAAACAATACTCAAGATAGAATCATCGTTATGATTGAGTCATTGGAACAAAACATTAAAATACCCTATTGTAAGGGTCTATGTTGGCTGCTCGCTCGTCCTGTGCCTATGGCTCATCATGTTGGGCCTTCTTGGTGTCATCCCGATAATATCTGACAACAGTATCCACATTCCTGTTTATTCTACTAGCAATTTCTCGGAACGACAGCCCAGCTTCCTGATTACCACCAATTTGACCTCTCTTGAACTCGGTTATCTGCCAATAAATTGCATTTCTTCGCACTCTAGGCATCATAAACAATTGTGAATTCTTTTAAGGCAACATTTAAAACCACTGTAATCGAATAAGTTCTGTATTCTGATCTCGGAATGGGCCAGTTCGTCCAGTACTTATAGCAAAAAATAACTGAATAAGAACAGGAATGTTCAACTTATAGCACTCAAATTCTAATCTTGTATTAATACTTTTATGATAAACATGCATGTGAAATATTTTTTAACTGAAATATTTACTGGGTGTTCGGGTTTCTATGTCACTGAGTATAATATATAGTTATATTTTTTAAATTAAGTTTACTAAATGAAATACTAATGTTTCCCTCCAGTTTTTACTAGTTTTTTCTACTTTTCATTCATTTCCTTCCAACATATGCACATATATTGATCCTTTCAATCTCTCTCACATATTACATTCATCTTCACTACTAGCTGATACTTTTGTTGGTACCCACATTATAAATATCTCTAACAATCAAGTGTATCCTATGTATATTTGCAAATTTTAAGCTATTTTCTTTAAACTAGTTATAATATATCCATATTCCACTGATATTCCTCATCGAATAATAAAATCACAAAAGTTGTGTCACATTTATACATATAGTTCGAAAAATGGAGCTGGGTCAGCTTTGGCATTTTATGTTTCCAATAATGATACAGAACTTCACTTCGATACTGTATTCCAAATGTATACTTGGTCTTAAGTACAGAAGCGCTTGCATTATAAAAAGCACTTAAATTATGATCAAAAACTAGAGATCGACTGATATGGATAATTTGGCCGATACCGATATATCAAAAAGCCAATATACAGATATATTGCAAAAAATCTGTTTCATTGGGCGGCAAATGAACAACAGCCAACACGTCCAATATGAAACACCATCTGTCAAAAACCATCCAGCAGAATATCATCAAACAACAGAATTAATAGATTCAGGTACGTAGAAAAAGCTTAAAATATTGAAAATGTATAATTATATTTAATTTTTTTGTGGTTATATTCTAGAAATAAGAACGTATTAATGAATTCCTAAAGGAGACTGAACTAATGAATTTTACATATCAAGGACAAAAGTGCAGTACTACGTATGTTTTTTTCCAATTAATTTGGGTTTTTACTTGCAATCAAATACTGAATTACCTGTACTTGCATTTAAAGGACATGAAACACAAAATCGACCAGAATCTAATAATGCTGTGATAGTTGAACAAGTTGAATCAACTTTTGATCATTTTTATAACGTAAGTGCTATTGATATAGAAAACGCAGACATTATTTTTGAAGATGATCTAGACTACGACAATAATAATTATCAAGTTCTACAGAACACCAAGACACACTCGAACATTAGCCCTATCTTTAATGAAAACAATAATTTACATACAGAGTCGGATGGGAATCTAAGCAATGAACTAAATCAAGATGAAGTAGAGATTTCATCTAATGATTCAATTCATATCGACCCAGTTATAAAACGGAAACGAAAAAATAACAACCAACGAAAACTAAATAAGAAGCGAATGGAAGGAGAAGAATATTTAGGTTTCAGAAAACCAAGAGGGCAGAACAACACTTTTAATGACATAATGAGACCAAAAAAAAATAATAAAACCAATATGTGAATGCGTAGAAGAAAAGAACAATTCCCGGAAATGTAACTTATTAACAGAAGAAAATAGATCTGCACTTTTTAAAAATTTTTGGAAAAATATGTCATGGGATCAGCGAAAAGTTTTCGTATGTAATACCGTAACGATAAAAGCAGCAAGTGAAAAAAGAGCTGGTTCTAGAAGAAATTTTATATTAGACTATACTTGAGAATATTCCGGTATGCAAGAAGATGTACTCAATACAACCGGTCTTGGGGAATGGTCAGTTAAGAATTGGGTGCTAAAACATACTGACAGTATTGTGGAAAAAAACGAAACTGTCATTGAATCAAGACCAACTACGACAAACAACTTCGAAGAGGACGCAGCTTATATGAGACAATTTTTTAAGTCCCTTAACAACTTGCCAGCTCACTATTGCCGAAAAGACGCCAATAAAGAATACCTTGAGCAACATTTTCAATCAATAGCTCAACTGCACAGAGAATATGAGATTAAATGTAAAGAAAACGGCAGGAAGTGCCTTTCTGTTACCAAACTATCTTCAATGATACAAGAGTTAAATATAGGATTAGAAATGTCTGTGGGTATGGTGTACACACTAGATGTAAATTGAGTGAATGTAAACGACGAGTACTCAGTGTGTATATGTTTATTAATATGCAGCTAAGCGCTTTCGGCCATTAGGCCATTATCAAAGCTGTCGTCATAAAAAAGATCCAAAAGAGGTGTCAAAAACATCCAGTTAATAAAATCAAACAATGTACAAAGTTAAGTCATTGTTACGATGATGTCGTTAAAATAAAAAACATTAAAATAACCCTATTAAGAGGGTGTGCATAATGGAAATTCCCATTCAGAAGTGCAAACTAAATGATACCCGATGACAAGTTTGACGTTAAAAAAATCGGGTATCATTTAGTTTGCACTTCTGAATGTGAATTTCCATCATGTGAATTATAATTGTACGCCCTCTTAATAGGGTTATTTTAATGTTTTTTATTTTAATGACATCATCGTAACAATGACTTAACTTTGTACATTGTTTGATTTTATTAACTGGATGTTTTTGACACCTGTTTTGGATCTTTTTTATGACGACAGCTTTGATAATGGCCTAATGGCCAAAAGCGCTTAGCTGCATATTAATAAACATATACGCACTGAATACTTGTCGTTTACATTCACTCAAATATAGGATTATTCACACCTCGAAAGGATCGTTGTGATGACTGCTATAAATACGAAAATGGTAATTTGGCAGAAGATTTATTTATCAAACATAGAAGTGAGAAAGATCGGGCAAGGGAAGAAAAGAAAAGGTATAAAAAAGAGAGCCATATATGGGGAATGCAATTTAATTACCATGGATGTTCAATCTGTTAAACTTGCTCCTCAATTAAGGGCTAGTTCTCTATATTATAACGTTAAACTGTGTTGCCATAATTTTTCACTGTACGATCTTACAAAGAAATTAGGAACTTGTTACTGGTTTGATGAAACCAAAACTGACTGTCAAGCTTCTACATATGCTTCTTGTTTAGTAGATTATCTCAAAGAAAATTATTTGGACAAGGATGATAAGCGAGATATTATAATATTTTCTGATGGATGCACGGCTCAAAACCGAAACAGCATTTTATCCAATGCATTGCTTCATTTAGCTGAGACTTATGACATAACAATTACACAAAAATTTCTTGTTAAAGGCCATTCTCAAATGGAATGCGATAGCATCCATGCTACCATTGAAAGATGTTTAAAAAACAGAGACATCTATTTACCGAGTGATTATTCCCGAATAACCAAAGAAGCTAAGAATTCTTTTCTTATGCAGTAAAAATGCCAGACTTTCGATTTTTTTCTCAATTATGGCCATAAACCACTAATGAAATACGATTCAATTCGTCCCGGCAAGGTGACGTCGGACCCTGTGGTGACAAACATAAGAGCTCTTCAGTACACTTCAAAGGGAGAAATTAAGTATAAACTTAATTTTGATGAAGAATTTCAGGTGATTAATGAAATATAATAATTATAATGTTATATAATGTGGAATTCTATTAATTACAGATACTTCCCAGAAGACCAAAGACACTGAATTTAGCTGGTGCAGTATTTCCAAAGTTGCACAGTAGACTACAAAAAATTACAAAGAAGAAGTTTGACCATTTAAATGAAATAAAACAAGTTATACCGAAAGATTGTTGGGCATTCTATGAATCATTAGAACATGATTAGTAATAATAATCCAGCTAAGAATAATCGTTTGTTATTACTTATCACACTTTATACTTAATGTGTAGTTTTTTTGTTCTGTATTTTAAAAGAATTTAATGTTATGTTTCTATTTCGATATGTAAAAATAGATTTCAAATATTTATCCTTAAATTTTTATTGTTCATTGATATTTTTAATTAATAAATAGTTTATGTAGATATACTGTTGATGCAATAGCTCGTAACTTCCTATTATATCTATGAAGCAGTACCTCGTATATAATTTATAATTTTTTAAAATACTACAAATTACATAACACGATATTATTTATTAGTATAAAACGATAAATAACCGGAATTTTCAAAACAAATACAAAATAAGCATCATAGTTGTTTTTTGCTCTCCTGTAAAGTTGCAGAAAAAATTATACGAGTTACTGCACTTTTGCCCTCGATATTATGTTTAAGTCTAATCTTATAAATAATAGGAATCTATTTATTTTTTCCCTTTTTAGCTGAAGCTGCAAGCGCACAAATTGGAGACTCCATCCCATATAAATCGAATCAGTCCAATATACATCATCAACAATTACAAATGCCAATCAGAACTGCTTTTGAAAAAAATCAGCAATGGGATAGAAATTCCGGAAAAGCTAAGAAAATTTATCAATTAATTGGCGAAATTGATAATCAACCATTTTCTATTTGTTCCGATGTTGGTTTTACACACAAACCACCTATTCTATAGACGGTTCACTAAGATGCCTCAAGGTCAAATGAATTGTTTAATATCGGCTTAGAGCCCTAAATGGCTCGGTCAGCATAAATAGAAATTAGGTTGGTAAATGATACAAAAGTAAATAATTTTATGTTGGTATTGCATTGGTAATTGGTTCTAGTTGATAATTCATTACATCCAAAGATTATATATATATTATTACATCATAGATAAGCCTTATTCATTATCATCGTAATTTATTGTATTGCTGTGTTCTTGTTATCTCTGCCTTTTTGATATTTCTACCCACCAAAGTAATAGTTTGTTCTATTTGTTTGGTGAAGTTTTGAGAATGTCTTTTAATAAATGTTGTGTTTTACAATGCCAGTTTAAAATATGGCTTCTGGCTATAAACAATGACGATTTAAATGCATTAGTGTACCATGCAAAAAGAATTTGCCATAAACATTTTGAACCCATCTACATTTCAACTAGATCTAACAGACTACACCCTAATGCTATTGCACCATCATATTTGAATGGTAAGATCATTATTCAAGTTTAATATACATAAATGTTTGTATTATTTTTTTAGATGAGATTAATTTGGTACCATTTAAGGAAATTTCATCAGTTGTGCTATCATTTTCATCATCATTGTGGAACGGTATGTATTAAATGTAATTGTGATATACTAATTTATTTTCTCTTTGGTTTCAAGAACACAATTATGCAAAAGCTAATGAGACAAATAACTCCAAAATGAGCGAAATGTGTGTTGAAGCGAACACTGAAAGTCTGTCAGAAATAGCCCCAAGTAAGTAGTTTAATATTACTTGTATAATAACTTTAAATTGACAACATTTAAATCTAAATAAATAATTGCAGATTGTCATGCTGATATGCTTTTGTCACCATTGCAAATTTTTAAAAATCAGGGATTTCCAAACGGACAATTACTCCAAGAAAAAATAAATTGTATGCTGCCGTGGAACAATTACATAAAAAATGTAATTCAGAAAGAACTCTTAAAACATTATTTGAACGTTGGCTTTTAGATGCGGAGAATTTTCTAAAACAAAATCATCTTGAAACTAATATGGAACAGCTAAATCTCATGGCAGCTATGTTAATTCGTTGTCAATTTCGAGAACCCAACAAATGAAAAAATGAGACGCTTTACAGTGAATGAAAAGTTTATAGCATTTTCACTGTACAAGCAAAGTGCATAACCTTATGGATTTCTCTTTAAAATATTTATATTGCCAAGCAAATCTACCCCAACTCGGTTTTTGGCTAAAATTGAGGGGTTCTTAGCAAAAACGTCACAAGTCCAAATTCGGTAAAATTCAAAATATAGCGCCATCTTATAAGTGAAACCGCGTATCCATGCAACTGAATAATGGTTGAAGGCAAAAACGTCACACATACCAAGTTTTAGCAGCTTATAAAACCAAAGCTTCTACAAAAACGACACTAGTCCATGAGTTGTCTGGCAAGAACGACAATAGTCCACCAAACGGATTACGTTTATGTACGCAAAATAACATATTTCCATAATATAACAGCTTATTGTAACCTTAAATTCTGACATAAGATATTAGGTGTCGTAGTGAATCGTCTTAAAATGAAAATAAGTGAATACAATGGAAATGGAATCCAAGAATGGCCTAAGCGTAAACGTTGCGGGGGAAAGAAATAAACTTTGATAAAGAAATCAAAAGTCAGAGGAGATGAACATGTAAACAATGCCGGCAAACTAGTTGAGAGACGACAAACAGGACATGATTGCAGGTAATACTACTTATATTTGTTCCTTAAACATTAAGACAATGGTCGCTTTTCAGATGTACAAGGCTTAAATGTTTTTCTAAAATCACCAAGGAAAACATGCATAAAATTCTTTCACAATTTAATGCAATGTCAGACAAAAATGAACAAGATTCACATTTAGCTGGACTCATTGCAATACAAACAATCACCAGGCGCAGACCTAGGAAACCTGAGGGTGAAAAATACAGAAATAACTTTTCTGAGTCTTCACGGTGTAACACAACGCAGAATTCGTCGCATACAACATAGTCTTTTACATTTGGGAAAATCTCCCAAGGATCTGAGAGGTTTGCATAATAATAGGCCTAATAAGTGCACAAATGAAGTCGCAGAACTTGTGAGGCCACATATACAATATTTCAAAGCTTGGTCATCTCATTACTCATTAAGAGACAATCCAGGTAGAAAGTATTTACCTGACAGTTTGACAGTAGCTAAAATGCATCAACTTTTTCTTGAATTGTGGCTCAAATAAATTTGCCTTACAGAATGTACTGGAGCATTTTCAATGAATATAATATAAAATTCGGGTATCCGCGTTCTGACACCTGTTTCATTTGTGATCAATATGAGCAGAAAGCGGATGATCCTAACTCTGACAAAATTCAGCTTGCTATAGATAAAAACCTTTTAGCCAGAACCAGAAGCTTTTAGACAAAAAAAGAGACTATTTAAAGAAAGGGCAAGAAGCGGTGAAATCTTATGCATATCTTATGACTTTATGCAAAATTTACCTTTGCCTCATTTGAAAACAAATGAAGTGTTCTACATTAGACAGCTTTGGTACAATGTCTTCGGAGTTCATAATCTTGGTTAGCGACAGTTGTTGTGGTCAAAATAAAAACTATGTGATGGTTCACTTTTTGTATATTTTAGTGCACTGTCTAAAAATGTTTGATTCAATCACTCATTTATTTCCTGTTCGAGGACACAGTTACTTACCAAACGACCAAGATTTCTCATTAATAGAAAAACAAAAAAGAAAACTAGAAGCTGCCAAGGTACCTGAAGATTGGGACTCAATCATCCTAGGAGCGCGAAAGGTACCATCTCCCTTCAATTTACATAAAGTGAAGAACCACGAATTTTTTGACATCAAAAAAGCGACCGATAAGCTATTTCTCAAAATGCCAAAGCCTCCATTGAAGATGAAAAGTGTCAGAATGTTAAATATAAAGCAGCGAACTCGATATGTTTCTACACGTGAAAGCTATAATGGTCTTTGGGCACAAAGTATTGTTGTTGGCCCTAAACAAAATTTGCCACGAGAAATGGAAATGCCATTTTTGCATAGTGGACCATTACCCATTGCCCCAGCAAAAATGCAAAATATCATGTCACTTACTAAATTCCTAAAGGATGTGCGTAATATTGCATTCTATGAAAATTTGGCCAAAAAAGCACTGAAGATGACGACACGGAAACCGCAGATGCTTCAGAAGATGACAACAGCAGTGGTTGCGTGCTTTCAATCTAATATATTGTTTTTGTAACGTTAAATAAAAAAAATTTTATAAATATTTTCTGTCAAAAACAACATTTTGTATTTTTTGACTTATCATTTTTTTGATGATTTCAGCATTAGAAGTCACTAGTAAAACAAATTTACACATGTCTGGAAAATTTGATGAAGGTGCCTATTTCCAGTAAGAAGCCCGAAAGAAATTTGTAATTTCTGTAAAACAAAATTTTTTGACTTGTGACGTTTTTGCAAAAAAACACTCAATTGTGGAAGGACCAAGAATAAATAAATTAATTTTTGACTCCCTTCAAAAAACAATGGAATCAATGGGCTCGTCTGAAAAGTATGTAGCTGTGTTATTTCATGAAATGGCAATTTTACCAGGTCTTCATTTTAATGAACATCATGGATATATAGAAGGCTTTCAGGATATGGCAGAACCTATAAGGCACATTTATATTGCAGATCATATGTTAATATTCATGGTTAGGGGAATAAAAAAGCAATGGAAATATCCAATATCCCATCATTTTTCCAGCAGAGGAGGTGCTAAAACTTTCGAAATAAAAGATTTGCTAACCAAAGTTATTAGGGAACTGATAAAAATAAATTTGAAACCCATAACAGTTATTTGTGACCAAAATAATATAGGTGTCATTAGTAGTTTAATTAAGGATATCAAAAATAACTATTTACAAAATAATAACATAAATAATTACAAATATTGGTCTTTTGAGGTTGACAATTTTATAAAATTCCCAATATTAGACCCTCCCTATCTATTAAAAGGAATGAGAAATAACTTCATTAAAAAGGCTTTGATTTATGTGAAGAACGGTGTAAAGAAAGCAGCAAAATGGGAACATATTCAAAGGTTATATGAAAATGATAACAGGCCAATAGATGGTTTAAAAGTTCTGCCTCATATAACTGATGAGCATATATATGAGAATAAAATTAAAAAAATAAAAGTAAGAAATGTAGATCAAAAATTTTCAGTCATGCTGCAACACTTCAGTTGGCTAGTCAAATAGGTCAGTTTTTATACTACATATTTCTTATAGATTTTATGTTCTAGTAATATCATAATACTTAAAGTACATGTCTTCTGTAGATACTGAGAAAATAATTGGGAATGGTGTTAGCAGAGTTACTATTTTTCTTAGATCGTTTATTTCACTCATTAAATGGATCAAGTAAATGTGCAAATCGAGGAAAAATATTAAAATGCTGCCTTGATGATAATTTCAAACATATTAATTTTTGGAATAATGAAGCCTTACCACTTCTTGAAACAATGACGTTTCAAAATAAAACAAAGAGGGATCAAGCAAGACCTCCAAGTATAGGAAATTGGTCATTCGTTATTAGGAATGTTTTCAAGCATTTGGAACATTTTAAAAGGGGAATGTTTTAATTACCTTTTAACGAGGCGTCTGAATCAGGATCCCTTAGAAAAATATGTTCAGCATCACAGTTTACAGGAGTCTTCAAAACATTCTTTTTCAATACAGCACTTTCATTTTATAAAAAATCTCTCAATTGTGAAAATGACTATTGTAAAAATATATTTGTATCATTAAAAAATCTTTTGATAACAACTTAACCAATGTTTGTGTTGAAAATATTGAATGTTTGACTATTCTAAAATCCTCAGAATGTATGAAAATTTAACTTTCTGGAAAATTACACCAATTATCAACAAACTATGTAGCTGGATTCATTTTGGAAGAAATTCAAAAATGTATGTGTTGTTCCATTTGAAATAGCTTTATTTCTTCCAGAGAATATGACAGTGGATGGCTAGAAGATTACTTTATCCTACTCCATCTTTTGTGCTTTTGTGTGAACCAAGTCATCGGCATTTCTTAAAAATTCAATAGCTGGCAATAAACAGAGACAAACATTTGTAAAAATTGGTATTACGTCAAGTAAAGCAACAGATAAAAAAATATTTATAATCCCGATTTGATAGGTTTGAAAGAATACGAAGTTATTGGAGCTTCACCGGATGGTGTTACTGAAGATGCAGTTGTTGAAGTAAAATGCCCTATGCGCGGAAATCGCAACGTTAATGAAAAAAATGAGATATCGAAAAAGTATTTGGCCCAAATTAATCTGCAGATGCTTGTCCGAAACATAACAAGAGGATTTTTTTGTCTTGCACATTGCACATGATTATGAGGAAATAAATCAGATTACTATAATAAAAGTTAATTATGACGAAGAATTTACGCAAAATATCATTGAAAGTGCGCTTCTGTTTTGGAAAACTAACGTGTTTCCAGCTTTGTAACTTAGTTGTAAAATATAATATGTTAGTATAGAATAATTGCATGCTTTTATTTACTTTTTCATAATCCAATGATTGTACTACATACAATAGTATTGTTTTTTATGGCTAAGCGGGTAATTATAAATTTAAGTTATTATTCAAACAAGGTTATTTGTAACACATTAATTTTACCACTTTCTTTATTTAGTTAATTTTTTTCATTTTAAAAATTAAAAATATAATTTATTATTGGAAATCATTTATAATTTGATTTAATAAGTTCAAAGTCAAGACATATTCAACATGTTTTTATAAATTATTGTAATAAGTACAAATTAATGTTTTACAGTTTCATACAATCTTTTACAAAGCCTTAATGAAATAAAGCACAGTTCAATTAAAAGAATAATTCAATTTAAAAAAATTAATAATAACTCGAATAAATAAATAGTTTTGTAATAATTTTTTAATACCGTTTAATCATTGGGTTTTGTAAATTAATTATTGCACGTGCTATAATAGCATTATCAATTTTTTGAACCTAATCTTAATTTACGGTAACATGTGGGCTTAAAATTTTAAAGTCCCTAATGCGTTTTATGATTCGTTCAATATGAATTCGTACATAAGCAATTCTCTATAAGCAGGACATCATCCTGTGACTTTTTTTTTACTGACAACACTAAGTGGTTTAATTAATGTACATTTTTTTTATGTAAGAAAATTTCAATATATTGAAATCCTCTATCAGCCATTACCTAAGTTTTTTCAGAAAGTTCATTTAAAACCCACAATGTCACTAATACGCCCATCATAGCCTTTTGATACAAAATTGATAAGCCCATCTGGAGTTGAGGAAATCATATATTTTATGGTGTTGCATTTTTTATATCAGACTATGTTAAAGCTTACTGTTTTACTGAACTTGGTTTTTGTATTTGAATTTCGAGACAATCTATGAATTATTGCACATTTAAAAAAGTTATTCTGAATTGTATTGTATTGGAGAAATTTTATGTACAGAAAATTTGCTTGGCCAAATATTTATTTTTTCATTAAATGAGCTAAAACAATTGAGGTGCTTAAAAATATTTGACTAGCATATGTTTTTGACACTCCAAATAAATCACAAATTTTCTCAAATGGTTCATTTGTCTTAATTCTATGTAATATTAAATATATTAAAAATTAGTGAACAAGCCTATTATTCAATTGCCTCTTCATTTTAGATAAGACATTTGTATCTAGAATTCTGTTGGTGTGTATGAATTCCATGATAATACTGATAATATTTCATGTTAGTTTTCTTGAGTGGAAATTTTTTTAGAATGAATAATTATTTTCCCAATATCTCAGGTACCCGTATCCTGGTGTTTAGAGTAGAGTACGGGTTTTCACTACCTATTCTTGACTATTATTATATTCAATATCAATTCAATTGTACCAGTACTAATCGAAATAAACACAAAACTGTATTTTAGTATTGCTAATTATTGTGAATCAATAAATACTGCATGACTAATTAATTACAAGAACAAGACCATAGACTTTTTGTAGATGACAGTAATTCTCAAATTGTATTTTTTTCATTATTTTCATTTCAAATACTAATAATTTAAATGCTTGTTCATTCTGAATTAAGTTTTCAAGGAGTAAACACATATAGTCTCGTTTTCTGTATTTTTTTTGAGTAAATACCATTAATACGCGTTAGTTTTATGTGTATTGTTTTTTCAAGTGGTAAGTCACTTTATATCTACTATATAGTAACGGCTAAATAATAGGCCAGTCCATCTGGCCAATTTCACTCAATATTTTGGTATCCAAAATATTAAAACCAAAAAATGTCAACCACAACCAGCTGGACCTAACTTCGCAGCAGTCACTAAAAATTCAGTAAAGAAACCGCAAGCACCTACATCATTCCCAAGCAGAAATCAAGCTATTGCCATGAACGGTCCTTTTTTACTACATTAAGGCAATCGGCGAAATTGTAACACCGAAAGGGATTACCTTTGAATCACGCATTTCCAATCACCGTATATGTATATATCTATCTTCTGTATCCGTTATAGATAATCTTATAAAAACACATCCTTTTGTTACCATCAAACAACAAATCATACCAATTCGTAGTTCACCAGCAAAAAGATTGCTACTGTCCCTCTATCCCTAACTCTCTTATCGAACAGGCACTTAAAAATGAACTTTGGCTACAGCTCGCCTCTCCAATTTCCTTCATTTGATGTGGCTCCCCAGAAGATGAATATGCACACATTTTCAGTTTCCGACAATCCTTTCATGTTATACCTGAAAATCAACCTTTTGAAAAACAAACTTCAGTTGTAATCCTGCATGAAAACATGAACTACAGAATCTTCATTACTTCAGACAAACTTGAATGCTTCCTCGGTAAGCAGTCTGGACACGCCGCAGATTCGTGCCCAAATCTGCAAGATATATCCTGCAACCCTACACCTCCTACCTTCAGACACAAAAGCCAAGACATATCTTCTGGCATATCACCTCCTCAACATTCCTCATCTGAAGAACATCCTGCCAATAATACTTCTTCCATTTCAAAAAAAACTACAGGACAACCCCAAATTTCAGATGGTTTAACACACAACTTTGGCATTAAGAGGACACACTCCACTGACACCAGCCTCGAATCACCTCCTATACAGATTACTACTATTCCTCCAATTCTCGACCTTGAAAATACTCCATCCCCCTCAACCGCTGCCTTTGTAACACCAATTTCAGCCCCTAAGAAAAAATCCAAAACTGAAAACAAAGACGTTTGTAAGATGAGTCCCTCTAATCAAGCCAAAATTTAAAAATTAATTGGTACCAATCCTAAAAAGTTCTCACTATCGTCCATACAGTTAATAGCTTTCCTGGAAAATTCTTTTGGCGGTAGTGATCCTTTAAAAGAAGAACCTCTAATATTAAATCACTCATTGAAGACCTTCTAGAAATATACCAAATTTTATCTGATAGATAGATCTCTTAAAAATCGAATTACTAGATTGCAGAAAAAATTGAAACTGGCAATAAACCCCAATGATGCTGTCGAACTTGCAAGCATATCTTCCATCAATTCAAACGACTTCAATCAAAAAGATTCCTATCTATTTTAATATATCTTTATCCAACATATTTTCAACACTTTTTTCATCTTCTCAATTTTAAAATTCAGTATTTTACAATGGAACTGCGACGGATATTATCACCGCCTAGAACAAATTCAGCAGCAAACCTCAATTTACCGCCCAGATTTCCTTCTACAGGAGACCAATTTTAAAACAACTAATATCCCACGAAGTAAATCTTTTGAAGGTTATAATTCTATTAGAAATAACTGCAAAAGAGCCAGGAGGGGTTCATCAATATTCGCCTCAAAGAAAATGTATTCAGAACTACTTTGACAAACCTGGAGGCAGTCGCCATAACGACATACTGCCCCAATAAACTAACCATATGCTCCATATATTCCTACAGATCATCCTCTAAAAGAAGAGCTTCTTGAACTAATATATCAACTCCCCCTGCCGTTTATCCTCATATATAGCCTTACTAAGCTTCTGAATGTATACAATTACATATGGACGTCACAAAAGTTCCCTTCTCAATGGCGCAAGTCTATAGTTATTCCAGTACTTAAACCGAATCAGTCACCTATCTTGCGGCAATCTTACAGACCAATTTCACTTCATGCATTATGTGCAAACTAATGGAAAATATCATCAATAGGCGTCTTTTATGGTTTTTTTGAAGTACATAGTATCATCCCAAAGGAACAATCTGGCTTCCAACGTCAGCGCTCAACCAGAGATAATCTTATACTACTACAAGCCCACATTTCCAGCGCAATTAACAACAGGCAAGATGTAATAGCCACTATCTTCGACATTGACGGAGCATTTGATAACATCTCTAGAAAGGCAATTCTCGAAAAACTCACACAATACAATCTCACTGGTAACATATATGCATTCATACAAAAGTTTTTTAACATCTAGGACATTTAGGGTTTCTGTTAATAACTCCATTTCCTCATCATATACCCATCAAGATGGAGTTCCCCAAGGCTCAGTTTTAAGTACATCCTTGTTCATCTGCACCATTAACAAGTTATGCGAGAATCTTCCTTCCCCGGTCAAATGCTCTCTATACCCGGATGACCTAATAATGTACTGTCATGGCAAAACCAATGCCGCTACTTGCAAAATACTTCAGCAAGCAGTAAATGCCCTACAAACCAAAATTGCCACTCTAGGACTTACCCTCCCACATGCTAAATCGAAAGTTATTAAATTGAGTAGGAGAGCGCAAACTTATATCCCTAGTATCACAGTCAACAACTTTCAAATACCTCTCGTAGATAATTGTAAAATCCTATGAATGTTATTTGACTCTAAATTATCCTAGAGACAACATATACAGGAAATTAAAGGAATATGTACTAAGTGACTAAATATTATTAAAACGCTCTCACATTATCATTGGGGCGCGGATGAATCTACCTTGCTAACAGTATATAGAACCCTCATTCGGTCTAAAATTGATTATGGAAGTTTCATTTGCATGTCTGCAACAAAAACTATTTTACATTCCCTCAACACAGTACATAATACCGCCATTCGCTTATATCTGGGAGCGTTTCGGCCAAGCCAAGCTGAAAGTCTCTATCGCGAAGCTAATGAACCTCCCCACTGGCTCAGACAACAACACCTCCTTCTCAACTATATTGCCTCGATTTCCTCCAGTCCAGTATATCCTATATTAACATCATACCAACTTTATGACAACCCTTCATATACCTCTATTATATGTTCTATTCGTCAACTTATACAACCACTAATTCAAGACTTAAATCTATCACATACTCGAACCCGCCCACTCTCCAACACTCCTCCATGGACCAAATTTCTCCCACAATACGATATCTCCCTCTGCAAATTTAACAAAGAAGAAACCAATAGAGATGTTATTTGATCAACTTTCCTCGAGTTGCTGAATAATAAAGAATATAACATGGTCATATATACAGACGCATCCAAGACAGAAGTAGGAGTTGGGTGTTCCATAACCACAGTACAAGGATCGATCGCATCCTATAAAATATCCTCTATTTGTAGCGTCCACACGGGTCAGCTATACGCTAACTTACAAGCCTTCAAACATGTCCAACGACTCGCAAATACACACATAGCCATATTCACAAACTCATAATCCTCCATTCATTCCATTAAGAATACATTTACTAACCACCCCCTTGTCATATACACGACATATATCAACAACTGAAAAGACAAAATACAACAATAACATGGATCCCTTCCCATGTTGGGCTTATTGGAAACGAAAAAGCCGATTGCCTTGCCAAAGAAGCTGCCTCAACTGCTACTGCCACGGTGAATATTCAGCTTTGTAATGACTTAAAAGCTAGCTTGAAAAAATCAATCGTTCCAACTGGCAAATTCACTGGAGTCAAATTATGTGTTCACTGCGTGAAGTTCAATCAATAGTGAATCAATTTACCTGTCCCGATCTTTGTAGGAAAAATATGGCTGTCATACGAAAATTACATATAGGTCATACTAGACTTACGCATGATTACCTAATGACATCATCACCTCAGCCGAACTGTCAGTATTGCCACGTAAAGCTCTGCATCAAGCTTATCCTTGTTGAATGTCCATACTTCGCCACAAGACGCCCATAACTAGGAATACATACAAACTACAAGGAGATTCTAAATAGCGACAAGCAAGTTCACAAAGTGATCAAGTTCCTAGAAGAAGAACAACTTATTAACAGAATTTAATAAAAAAAATTCTATTTAAATAACTTATATCATGTCATGTATCATGTAATCCCATATTCATGTTAGTTTGAGCTTTTAGTTTTGATTTACAGTTATCATTTAATGTAAGTGTCAAAGTAGACACAGGTATATTATCGTTCTGCAATATTTCAAGTAGTTTTGTTTGTTTCAAATGATGCGGTAATAAATAATGACCATGAAATAGCGAAGATCATAGCTGAAAATTTCGAAGACAAATTCCGAAGTAGGCTACACCCAAACATTGCAAATACTTATACTAATAACTCTTTATCATGCCCAATTCCATCAAATCAAGATATAGACTCACTAAACCTACCTTTCTCTCACCAGGAACTTATTACTGCGTTAAAATCGTGCAAAAATTCCGCTGCTGGTCCTGATGACCTGCCATATATTTTCCTTAAAAAACTTGATTTCTTAGGTCAACTCAAACTTTTAGAACTGTTCAACTTAATATGGACCTCTAACATGTTTCCAAGCCTCTGGCGACTATCCGTCATAATTCCCTTGAAAAAACCTGATCAGCCGACAACCTCCCCCAAGTCCTATAGGCCCATCTCATTAACCTGTACAATGTGCAAAGTCATGGAAAAAATGATCAATAGAAGATTGATATGGTATTTAGAAAAACACAACATTTTATCAGAAGACCAATCTGGATTTCGGCGGCACAGGTCAACAAAGGACAATTTGATAACGTTGCAAACTCATATCTCCACCGCTCTAAACAAAAAACAACAAACTATACTTGCTACATTTGATATAGAAGGTGCATTCGATACAATACACAGAAATGTCATACTTGAGAAATTATCCTATCACAATATTAATGGAAATATATTCTTTTTTATCAAAAACTTTTTATCGCTTAGATCCTTCAAAGTATCTGTTAATGGTATCCTTTCCTCAACATTCAATCAAACCGACGGATTACCCCGAGGCTCGGTACTCAGTCCCACACTCTTCAACCTCGTAACAAATGATCTTTGTTCTAACTTCTCTGCTCCTGTTAGATGCACGATGTATGCCGATGACTTATTATTATATTGCCACGGTCAGTCAGTGTCCACTACCTCCTCTATAATTCAATCCGCGGTAAACTCCCTGTCCAACAAGATAAAATTATTGGGACTCTCTTTATCCCCAACAAAATCCAAAGTCATCAATTTTAGTAAGTCTTCAATAAACTCTACCCCTAATATTTTAATCAACAACGTCCCCCTTCAGGTTGTAAATCACTGCAAAATATTGGGTATGATATTTGACTCCCGTCTCAATTGGAAAAAACATATTCTAGATACTAAGAGCGAAGGATACAGACGACTAAACATCATAAAAACCCTCTCTCACTTCCATTGGGGCGCTGACGAAACTTCTCTCCTAAAAATATACAGATCCCTTATTCGATCTAAATTAGACTATGGCTGCTTCGTATATATATATCTGCATCTAAATCACATATCAATGTCTTGAACTCGATACACAATACAGCTCTTCGCCTGTGTCTGGGGGCGTTCAGGTCTAGCCCGGTAGAAAGTCTCTACTGCGAAGCAAATGAACCTCCTCTATGGATAAGACGTCAACATTTATTACTTAACTATATTATCTCGGTATCTTCCAATCCCCTTAACCCAGTATACAGCTTGTTTACCGATGATAGCTTACAGAATACCTCAACATCCTCAACAATAATACCCTTACCTTCACTACTAAAAACAATGCCAATCAAAATTGATATTTCTCAAACATTTCCTCTACCTCTTCCCCTAATGCCCCCATGGACGAAAAACATTCCTCATATCAACACATCTCTCACAACTCTGAATAAAAATGAAACACCAAACGATCTAATTAAACAAACTTTTCTGGATATAATATACCGAAATGACTACGATTTAGTACTATATACTGATGCCTCGAAAAATGAAACAGGAGTCGGTTGTGCTGTAACAACATTAGATTCTCCAATCTTCTCTTCCACAATATCATCAACTTGTACTGTACATACCGGCAAACTCTATAGTATACTTCAGGCCTTCAAACATATTTCCCCTCCCAATAAAAATGTCTGCATATGTACAGACTCACTTGCATCTATACACTCCATTAAAGATATATACAGTGACCATCCTCTTGTACAGAATATCCACGACTCCTACCAACTCTCCTTTTCCCAAAATATAACAGTTACCATTCTATGGACACCATCTCACATTGGTATAATGGGAAACGAACTAGCTGATCAACTAGCTAAAAGGGCCACAACTTTAAACTATTACGCACATAACATCCAAATTGCATCCGATCTCAAGCAAGTCATCAAGCATAAGATCAAATCTCTATGGCAAAATCATTGGAACTCCATCCCGACAAAATTGCAAAAAATTCAACCTTCATTAAGCCATCCTTACTATATTGGAGCTTCAAATCTCTCAAGACAAGACCAAGCGGTGCTGAGAAGACTAAGAATCGGTCACACTAGATTCACTCATGGCTACCTTATGTCATCCAACATTCGGCCATTCTGTTCAACCTGTAACTGCATCTACACCGTTGAACACATTATTCTAGAATGCCAACAGTACACAACTAGAAGACAACAGCTCAACCTCAAAGGAAGTCTCCAAGAGGTACTCGGAAATCCAGATAATGTCCCCTCCGTTCTCCAGTTCCTGAAAGACGTACAGCTATACCACAAAATATAATATATTTATTGTATACTTATACTGTACCTGTGCGAGTGGCCTTTGTAGCCGAGCACGTTAATTGCAATAAAAAAAAAAAAAAGTAGTTTTGTGGGAAATAAGTGTCATTAAAAAGTGAAATTTTGTCCATTGATGCAAGAAAAATCAGTGAACCTAATAGTGCAACTTTCATAAAAGCATACCTCGTAGTTTTCGAGTAATTAGTGCATATATGCAAGTGGATCAAAGTAATAAAGAAGAAAAAAACAAAAACCAAAAACAGAATTAACTGATAAAAAGTGAACAGAGGTGTTTATAAAAACCAATTTCAGACTGGTCAAACATATTTAGATAGCTATAGTACGGGTGATTAGTGCAGAAATTCTATAATGGAATGTGTTATTTGTAAAAATATAACTGGTGATGCTACGGTAAATTGTGATAGCTGTCAAAGAATGACTCATAGGGATTGTTCAGGGTTGAATGCTAGTGGACTAAAGGTTATGGACCTCAAAGGTAAGAGATTGCTAAAATTTTATTGTGAGGATTGTCACAATGGAGTAAAACTTATTCCTAAACTTCTTACGAAAATCGATAATTTGGAGCTTGAAAACAACCGATTAAAAAATGTAGCAGATTCTGTTAACAGTAATGACTCTAACTCCAGAGGAGATAAAGAGGAAATAATATGTGAGATGATTGAGAGGCAGAGCCGGGCTTCTAACATAATTGTTTGTAACGTGAATGAGTCAAAAATGAAAAGCCAAGCACAGTGTGATCTTAAAGATTCAACAGCTATTGAAAAAATACTAAATACTTTTTTTAATATAGACAAAACCAATTTAAAAATGTTTCGTTTAGGAAAATATGGCACAAACAAGATCAGGCCAATCAAAGTTATTCTAAATTCACAAGATGTTTCTAGATCTGTGCTTAAAAATAAACAACTGAGTCCCATTCCAAGTATCAGAATATTTGGTGAACAAACTAAGGCTCAGCAGGAATATTTTAAATCGATTGAAGCTAAGCTGCAAAATCTAATTGATAACGGAGATACTACCAAAACTATTAAATACATAAATAATAAACCAACTATTGTTTTAAAACAAAACCAAAAAAACACTATGTAAACCCTAATATACTACTTAGCTCCAATATAATTTATCTCAACGCCCAAAGCATCGTGATAAAGAGAGATCAAATCCAAGAAAGCATAACTTGCTACAATTCCAAACTAATTTTACTGAGTGAAACAAGAACAACAGCAGATGTTGAAGTTAAATTTGAAAATTATTTCCATATTCGCTGTGACTCAACGAGTAGACACACAGGGGGTGTTATGCTATACATAAACAAAAGTTATAATTTTTCTAATTTCAAAACATTTCAATTGCGTGACAATTATTGCTGTAAAGTAGTAAAAGTTGATATGAAATCTGCAGTTTGTTTAGTAGGATGTCTATACCACTCACCATCTAGTTCTGATGCTCAATTTATTGAAGAATTAGAAGAAATTTGTGATGTTTTATTTTCTACAAACTATCGTTGTGTGTTGGTCGGCGATTTTAATATAGACCTGTTAGCTAGTAATTTCTATGGGGAAAAAATAAAAAAATTGTTTTCATCATATGGAGTAAAGCAGTATATAACAAGTCCTACCCGTATTACTAACACTAGCAAAACTTTGGTAGATTATGTGCTTTGTAATCAAGATAATATAATGACCAGTGTTCACGATTGTCCAAAAATAACTGATCATCGTTCTGTTATTTCAGTAACTATATCAAATAATAATAATAATCATTCTGGTGATGACATAGTCAAGTTTAGAAATATAAGTAGTGAAAACTTAGATAAAATCAAAACTAGTCTTATAATGTGTCATTTTAATTTAGATTCTGTTGATGTTGATACTATATATCAGGAAATTTTGGTCAATTGCGATAATATAATCAATAATATTTCACCAATAGAAACATGTCATTTTAAATTAAAATTGCCTTGGTTTGATTATGAGATACATGATAAAGTTAGACAACGGGATAGGGCTTATAAAGATTTTAAAATATGTATTGACGGTTATGAAAAACAACATAAATGGCAAGTTTTTAAGCAACATAGAAATGTGCTAGTGAAAATGTTAAAGATAAAGAAAGAGCAGTATTACTTTAATAAAATAGATAGGTATAGAAGTAATCCAAAACAAATGTGGAAAACTTTAAAAAAAATTATTAATGATAATAGCCGAGATAATACAAACTCTGTAATTTTTGAAACTACAGCAGGGCGGAAATTGTTAACAAACAGTCTATAAATAGCAAGCAGTTTTAATGAATATTTTGTAGAAAGCATTGAAAGTATTGTTCAAAGTATTGAGAATACTGTAGCGTGGTCTAATGTAAATAATAACTTATATTGAAAATTTTGAAATGTTGTCCATGCAGGACTTGCGAAAAATGATATGCAGTTTAGATAATAAATTCTCAATACATGAAACATTAAACTGCAGAATGGTGAAAGAAGTTTTTGAAACAATTGGACATGCTGTGCTAATTAATACATGTCTCTCTACAAGTAAGATTCCTAAGGCATTAAAAATAAGTAATATCACTCCTATACAAAAAGTAGTTAATACCAATAAAGCTGAAGAATTTCGACCGATCAATACTTTACTTCCTATAGAAAAACTATTAGAAATTGCTGTTTATGAACAACTATTGAACCATATCACGAAAAATAAAACTTTAATCAATAATCAATCAGGTTTCAGAAAAAAATTCTCTTGTGAATCAGCATTGCAAGTTACTCTTTGCCACATAAAACGTAAATTTGATAAAACTAAATATGTTATTGCTGTATTTCTAGACTTAAAAAGAGCTTTTGAAACAATCGACAGAGAAATATTGATTTCTAAACTTAAGCAGTACGGTATAGGGGGTACAGTTATTGAGTGGTTTGGAGATTAAATAGAATGTCGGAAACAGAGAGTGCGTTTTAAAGATCAGGTGTCATCGGAGATGGATAATGATGCAGGAATTCCACAAGGTAGTGTTTTAGGCCCACTTTTGTTTATTTTGTACATCAACGATATTGACCTTTTCGTTAGTTGTGATTTCATTAACCTTTTTGCCGATGATACCTTAATTTGTTGTAGTGATGAAGATTTGGATGTAGCTAACCAGAAAATGAATAGTATCTTAGATAAGATTAATCAATATTTGAAAATAAACAAACCAAAGCTAAATGTAAAAAAAATAAATGCAATGATTTTCACCACTAAATATAAATATAGTTTACTTGATACTAACAGCATAAATTTAAATATTAACAACGAAAAAATACAAATTGTCATTTAAATATTTGGGTTTTCAGCTTGAAAATACTTTAAGTTTTGATACTCATTTTGATTATATCCAAAAAAAATATCGAAGAAGCTATACATTTTTAGCAGAATATCTGAAAACTAGTCAATGGAGACCAAAGTCACGGTGTATAATACTATTATTCAACTTCATTTTGACTACTGCTCATCAATTATATTCTTATTCAATCTCAACAATCTCAATATGTTGCAGAAGTTGCAAAATCGTGGAATGAGAATAATTTTAAAAACAAACCGTCTTACTCCAATTAGAATTATGTTAAATTCCCTAAATTGGTTATCTGTTGAAAACAGACTGTATTACTTTACCATGATTTTGGTTTTTAAAATAGTAAAGGGTTTATCACCTGAATATTTCCAGGAATACATTTCTTTTAACAAAAATAATCATTCATATAATACCAGAGGTTTGAATGACATACATATAAGTAGAACTGTTTATCGAAGTACAATGAACTCTTTGTTTTTTAAAGGTTTTCACAGATTTAATAATTTACATCCATCTATAAAAAAATGTACCACGCTTTCAAATTTTAAAATGTTACTTAAAGAGCATATCAAAAATTTGTAGCTTTGTGTCGTTACTCCAATTTTTCAATTTTAGAGTGTTTTTGCTTAAATATATTATAATTAATGACAAATTTATATAACATATTTTATTAGTGTATTTTATTAATTTTAATTTTATCTATATAATTAATTTTATTTTTGTTTACTTCTATTTTATTCTTATGTATATTAGGGCTCCTAATTGAATAAAGATCTATCTATCTATCTATCTTACATTAGAGAGATAATGCTTGGTAAAAAATGCTTTGCGGTAATTACGCTTGCGGTATTTTGAAGTTTATTGAATGCGCGATTCACTTTTTTACGTCTCTAACGCTAATAACGTTAGCGCGTCGTGTAATTTACGGTTAAGTACCATAGAGCGTTATTATAAATACCGCACTGCGCAGTTCTCGCATCAGTTTTCTAATGTTGGGTTTTTGTTTATCATCGTGTTTAGATGATGTTTAGTATGTGTTGTGGTTTGTGTTATGCAACTCTTTTTAAAAAGTATGCAAAGTCCAGTAACTCCTAAAAGTACCAATAAAATATGTAAAAGAGATAAAGCAATGAACATACTTACTTTTGCTTTAATATCTTATAATACTAACACTATACTACAACAGAACTATGAGTGCAAGTAAAATTGATTCAGCGATTCCAAGAGTCTCTGTCAACTTAGAAATACATTCCCTTTTAAACATAAAATTGTTTTATACATTATCTTCTTGCATATTATCCAAATCAAATTCAATCATAAGATTTATAGAAATGCATGCCCTCTTCGGAGTATTGTATATGCCAGGAGTTATGAAAAGCCAATATGTCAACACTACTGACCTATAGAGTACTGATGGAATGACACCTGATTATTTTTCCTCCATTATGTTCCAAAGGAGATTTCACTTACTTATGAGAAATATGAGGTTAGATGATGCAACAACAAGAAAAGAAAGAGCTAAGTATGGGAATTTGACGCCAATTCGAAGATTTTGTTAAAAGGTGCTCCTATAATTACAGTGTTGGTGAGTATGTAAGAATTGATTAAATGCTTGATGCATTTCGTGGGAGGAGCCACTTCAAGCAGTATATTGCAAGCAAGCCTGTGAAATACGCTTCAAAGATTTACAACCTAGTTGATTCGAGAACATTCTACACACATAACATGGAAACTTATCCTGACAAACAACCTGATGGGCCTTTTCAGTTGTCCAATGCTGCAGCTAGCGTGTTGAAGAGTCTTATATCCGCTATAGATAAATCAGGTAGGAACATCACTATGCACAACTATTTCACTTCAATACCCTTTACCAATGATTGTTAATCATAAACTTACAATAGCTGGCACTTTGTGCAAAAATATACGAGAAATTCCACCAGAATTGATCAATATAAAAAACTGGCCAGTCAATTCTAGTATTTTTGATTAGAGTGAAGGTGATAATAATTGTCTTCCTGTTTCATATGATGATCGCACAATTGATCCAGCTAGTAATGAAGCCAAAAAACCTGAAGTAATCACATTTTATAACCTGACTAAAGGTGGTGTCGACGTGGTGGATCGACTGTAAGTCTGAGTATTGCGTCACAAGAAAGAGCAACCGCTGGCAATTAACTGTATACATACACAACACATAATTAAACAAGTATCAATAAATGGTCCTCATGTTTTACAATTCATATTGATTCAAATTCATCAAAAATTTTCGTGTTTTCGGCATGTGTTTAGTTTAAAAGTTTTGTATTTTGTGTATATTATGTAGTTTCTGCATAGTTATTGGTGTAATATCATCAAAATTGCAAACATTTATTTGGTCATTTATCTATACATTATATAAAAATGTATAGAAAACATTCAAAAAACAGAGTCTGATAAGAAATTAATTAGTTTGTAAAATGTTCATTAGTCCACGAATAAATAAATAATAAACATTTTTAATTCGTGTACCCGATAGTCGGGTAAAATTAGTGTGATGGGTGGCAAATGTTCGGCAGTTGATGATCCTACTGGTGATAAATCAGTTGCATGTGATAGCTGCCATATCATTATGCATCCTACTGAACACTGTACTGGCTCGAGTCCGTCCAAACTTCATGCTGTGGTTATTAAGAAAGAACTATGGTTTATTTATGTACTGATTGCCGGTTAGCATTTAAAAGTGTCCCTAAAGGTGTGTCCACACTATGTCGATCGACACCGATCGACAAAGACGAACAAGTCTGGACGTGTCGCTAGACATTGTTGAGCGGTGTCGAGTCGAGTCGAACGCAACCCGAATCAGGTCGGTCCGGATCAAAGACAGTCGAGTCGAAGGCACCAGTGTGGACGTGTCGATCTTGTCACTGCCGTTTTAAAAAATAGAATAGTGCTATACTGTTGTTCAAGTGCTTACATTTTTATTGAAAATGAATTGGAGTGATACCCAAACGTCGAATTTTATTGAAATGTACCGTGATCGTTCTTACTTATGGGATTCAAGTGATGTTAACTATAAAAACAGAAACAAACGGCATGATGGTTTGGTGGAAATTGCGGTGTCATTTGGCATTGAAAAAGTGGAGGTGGAAAAGAAAATTAGAAATTTGCAAAGCCAATTTGCAAGGGAGAAAAAGAAAGAGAGCGAGTCGAGGCAGACCGGAACTGGCACTGATGACGCCTATACAAGCAAGTGGTTTGCCTACAAAGCTTTGATGTTCTTGGCAGATAGGAACAAACCCAGGAACACTAAGGATACAGAGGTAGGCTAATTTGAGATCTATATTTTCATTTATCACTAATTTATTAATCAAAATTACAAAAATATGTCGAACTACTTATCATACTGGAAGTGTAGTTCCCCTTGCGGAGAAACAAAGTAGTCTGCAAACTTATCCCTAATTTTCTGAGCTTCAATAGAACTTCTCCTTGGGATGGCAGGCAGCCTGCTTATCTGGCAAGTGGCTGGATCACGCCTCCACAGGCCTGGAAATACTTCTCCACTCTCAGATGATTCCCTATCCAACATCCCAACTGAGCTGTAAACGTTTCTCGATTCGCTTTTCCTCAAGTAGTTATGCAAATAAACTGCAGCTAATGTCACTTTTGTTGCTTTCTCTGGTTTCAATATTAATGGTTTTCTGAATACTCGAAAACTGGAAGACATTATGCCAAATGCATTTTCGGAAACTCTTCGAGACCTACTTAGTCGGTAGTTGAATATTCTTTGTTTTGTTCTTTTATCATGCAATCCCGAGAATGGCTTCATAACATTACATGTAAGTTTAAAAGCTTCATCTCCTACAAAGACGTATGGCATCGTAAAGCTTGATTGGGGTAAAGGGCGTGGAAGGGGAAGGTGCATCAAGTTGTCCTCTAAACATTTTTTAAAAAACGTAGCATTGAAAACGCCACTATCTGAAATTCTTCCCTGGCAACCAACGTTTGCGTATATGAAATTATAATTTGCATCAACTACAGCAAGCAATATAATGCTAAAAAACCCTTTGTAATTGAAAAATTCTGTGCCAGAATGGACTGGCGCTTGAATGCTTATGTGTTTCCCATCAATGGCTCCCACACAGTTTGGGAAGTTCCACTTCTCATTAAAACATTTTGCAACACCTTCCCATTCCTCTGCATTTTGCGGCATCTGTAAAGAAACAAAAACTGTCTGAGTAGATTCAATAATAATTCGTTTTTTTTTCATCAACTCAAATTAATATTGTCAAAAAATATTGAATTGTGTTTGTATAATTGTGTTTTCTAGGGATCACAAGAGCCAGAATTTGAGGAACAACAGAAAGAAAATGATAATGAAGAAAATAATGAAGAAAGCGTCGAACAGTCACAGACATCAAATTCGAAAGACAACAATGAAAGTGCAAGTACACCACTGCCTGAAGACGCATTTACCTCCCCAAAAACACCAAATAAAAAGCGCAAAGTAAGATCAACTTCTGCTGGCAGTGCACCGATCATGAATGAAGCGGTTAACTTATTGAGATCTATTCAGTCAAAAAAGAAAGAAAAAGATGGGTATGATTCATTTGGAGAACAGGTAGCCATTAAACTGAGGAAAATTACTTCACCTCAAGCAAGGTTTCAAGCCCAACAAATAATTAATAAAACATTATTCGAGGCAGAGATGGGCGTGGCAGGTTACTCGTACAAGGCCAACACACATCAACAAACATATCCCAATATCTTCCCATCTACAAATCAAAATTATCCCCAACAAACATATGAACCTCAGTTATCGCCCTACCCATTAACACAATCTCCTACGTTAAATTCACAATATTCATCTTCATCCTTTTCTGCCTCTCAGTCCCCATCATCTGTTCGGTCTGACAATATTTCTAATAACTTGGGAGGACAACCTGAACTTTACGAAAACGAGATCCGAGAATTGTATTAAACGTATTTAATTTTACATGCACTTAACAATTTACACATTTATATTTTCAAATGTTACATACTTTTTCCAATTTTATACTATGAGCAAATTTTGTAAGCTGTAATTTAAATTGAATAAACAAAATATGAAAATAAAGTATTGCATTTACTAGAATGTGTAGTTAACTTTCTTACCTTGACATAATCCTTAAGTGCTTCTACCAGGGCATCACAAACTTCTGGGACAATGATGGAGATTGCTTGTTTTGATATCTTCAACAGGTAGCTCAATGAAGTGTATGAATCGCCAGTTGCCAAAAAGCGCAGCGTTACTGCAAGGCGATGGTTCACTGGAATTGCTTTTCTGAATGGTGTGTCTTTTTTAATTATGTTAGGCGCAATCATTTTCAAAAGATTTTCAAAATTGGAACTTTTCATTCTAAAGAAGTTTTTAAAGCCCGCGTCACATCTATATTCTAGATTTAATTCGTCAACCTCATCCATCAATAAATCTCGCATAAATTCCTCCGTACTATACCTTTTTCTGCCTCGAACGAGGCTAGGCCGTACCCAAAATCTCCGCGGGCGACGATTACGATCTTTTTGGCTTCCCAAGATGGCAATAAGAATTGCAGCAGAAGCCGCTGCTCCAGCATCTTCATCATCACTCATATTATATATGAAAATCACTCAAAATCACTCACTATATAAAAATTTATGATGGTTGTCGGTCGACTCGTCCACATGTACTGAGGCAATTTAGACGAGTTGACACAGTCGAAGGTATCGAGCGATTTTATCGATCGACCGGGTCGACAGAGTTGATCTACATAATGTGGACACACCTTTAGATATTGAGAGAAGTTGAGACTCTTAGGTCTAAAGTTTAGTTACTGAAATTCAGAAATTGATGGGAGATGGGACTACCTTTTCAGCACCTGATGAGATCATGAATGAACTTCAGGAGCACCAAAGAAAAGCAAATAATTTACTGATTTTTAATCAACCTGAACCAGCAACAGCCTCCGAAGATACTCATCAGGTTAAGTCACTTTTAACGAGTACTGGAAATGGTGTTGCTTTGAACGTGGGTAATATCAAAATAATTCGCTTTGGAAAGAAAAACAAAAATGGTCACCATCGTCTTAACCCTCCGCTACTCGCGCGGGGTATTTTAGTACCCCACGGGCATATCCTATGTCAATACCTTGGTGGGGGAATCGCGAAATTCCACGTCGCCTCGTGTATTCTTCAAGCATAGTGTGTAGATATCTGTGCTAGGGAGTGGTCGCTATCGAGTCACTAACTTTTACGAAATACGCTATTGAACCTCGTTGGGGGTATTTAAATACCCCACGTGAGTGGTCGTCGTATCATATTTTTGGTAAGTGTACTATATACTATAAATCTGCTATTACTTGAACATAGGTTATTATATATAGGTTAAAACATGACAAATCAATCCAAGGATCCAGAACAGTGGTTGAAATGGTATGAGGAACTTGACGAGGAGCCGGAGGTATATGGCGAAGAAGATCCCAACGAGTTCGAAGTTGACGCGATTGAAGTACAGGATGAACGCACAGATAGTGAGCAAGACGCAGATCCTGATTATATGGAAGATCCTCTAGCACAAGATGTTGCTGACGAATCTGCGAGTGCGTTCGAAGATCCGCTTACACAGGCTGATGATTCTGGTGAATCTACGGGTCCATACTTCATAGGAAAGGATAAACAGAGTAAGTGGAATAAAATGAAACCACCTTCTTCAAGAACAAAATCTCATAACATAGTTTTGAAAGTTCCTGGTCCAGTGGGCAATGCAAAAAATGCCAAGTCTTATATGGAATGTTTTTATAATTTCATTGACGACACTATGTTTGCTATAATTGTGGATTGTACCAACATATATATATATATATAGCAACATTCAACAAAATTTTGCTCGAGAAAGAGACGCACAGAAAACTGATGTTTGTGAAATTAAAGCTTTTGTAGGGATTTTGTATCTTGCCGGCGTCTTGAAATCTGGTAGACAAAATGTTTTATCTTTATGGAACACGAATGGTACAGGCATTGAACATATATTTATTACAATGACATATAACCGTTTTAGATTTCTTTGTCGATGTATCAGATTTGATGATATTTCTACCAGGCAGGAGAGGCGCAATTTGGACAAGTTGGCACCTATTAGAGACATATTCGAACGTTTTGTCTCAAAGTGTCAATCTTCAGTCACACCAAGTGCGTATCTAACAATAGACGAGCAGCTTGTGGCATTCAGAGGAAGATGCCCGTTTAAACAATATATACCGAGTAAACCAAGTAAATACGGGCTAAAGGTATATGCACTCGTGGATGTAAAGACCATGTATACGTATAAGTTAGAAATGTACGCTGGAGTGCAACCCGATGGCCCATACTTCCTTAGTAATAAGCCCGCCGACGTCGTCATGCGCCTCGTGGAGGATCTAAAAGGAACCGGACGCAATATTACTATGGATAACTGGTTCTCCAGTATCCCCCTGGCTTTCGAATTGCTCAGAAATAAGCTGACAATGATTGGAACTATCCGCAAAAATAAAAAGGAAATTCCTCTCGAATTTACCAATACGCATTCTAGACCTGTACAGAGCAGCATGTTTGCGTTTAAAGACCATTGCACATTGGTTTCTTATGTACCAAAGAAATATAAGAATATCCTATTGATTTCCACAATGCATCACGATGATGAAGTGGATGAAGCTTCTTTGAAACCAGAGATTATACTTGAATATAATCGTACAAAGTCTGGAGTGGACGTTGTAGATAAGATGTGCGCTCATTATGATGTGGCTAGGAATACCAAGCGTTGGCCACTTACAGGTTTTTTCAATATCCTCAATATTGCAGGAATTAATGCCATATGTTTATATGCACTGAATAATGGATTCCAAAAACCCACTAGAGAATGTTTTTTGAGGAGTATCGCTGAAGGATTAGTTCGTCCACAAATTCTGAAAAGAATATATGCCAAAAATATTCCAAGAAATAGGGTCGACATGCCTGTTATGGCCACCCTACCTGTTATGGCCACCTTAATGGACAAACTCATAAAATAAGATCCCTTCACAGTTTGGAAACATCATTAATGCATTACAGTGAATTGTAATATATACTCAACCTCTACCCATCACCAGATGGCGAAATGAAAACTACTTTAATTTATAAATGGCGTCAGAAATGTAAAAGGTCAGTGTCGTACACTTCCTCAACAAATTTGGTAAGAAACATTTATTTATTTGAGTTACATTATATAAATATTTAGTGGACCTATCAACAGCAATGTTATATGTATATGAAGCGAATATTTCCGTTCATCTTCCTGAATTAACTAATTCTCATAATCATAACCTATTAATTATTTTACCGAAAGTGGCCATAACCGGAAAGATGATTTGAATAATATGCCAGTTTTGAACACTATGTGGCCATAACTAGAAAAATGCATAACCGGTTATGGCCACTGCGTAAATAAGCTCTAAACTGCATCTGCACTTGTGAAATCAGAAGTGTTGGATTTTTGGTGATTCAATATTTCTATTACAGTATAAATAAACCATGGTACGTCAAAAGAAACAACTAACACAAAATTCCAGTATACCCAAGAGAACTTGGAACGAGCGTATAATGCTGTTAAAATAGACAATGTAAAAGTTGCAGCAGCTAGTAAATTGTTCAAAGTTCCATGATTCACTCTAAGGAGGATATTCCCTGAACATGCCTCGAAAATGTGGGCCAACTTCAATATTAGGCAAGCACACAGAAAAATGTTTGGTCGATTGGTTGCTGCAATGTGCCAAAATGGGATTTCCGGTCCATAAAGAAGGATTGATATTTACGGTCAAGAAGATCATTGAAGAGCTTAATCTGAAGACTCCTTTTACAGATAATAAACCCGGCGATAAGTGGTTCTACTCTTTTATGAAACGCCATCCCGGACTTTCCCGGAAACATGCTGAATATGTGAACCGTGCTAGAGGCACAGTAACTGAAGCAAAAATCAGAGGCTGGTTTTCTGAGGTAAAAGAAACTCTTGGATCTGATGCTGATGTTCTCAACCATCCAGAAAGAGTGTTCAACATGGACGAAACGTGCTTCTGCCTTGCTCCAAAGGGTGAACTGATAATCGGACCTAAGGGTCAACATGTCTATAATGAATCCTCAAGATCTGATAAGGAAAATATTACTACCTTATTTTCGTGTAATGCTGCTGGACAATTTTCTACTCCAACTACCATTTTCAAATATGAACGTTTAAATAAAAAAGCTACAGAAACGGCTCCTAATGATTGAGGAAAAAGGTTGGATGGCATCACAAGCGTTTTTTGAGTATTTTGCAAATATATTTGATAAGTTTTTAGATCAAAAAGAAATTCAGCGACCAGTTGTTGTCTTTCTGGATGGCCATAAGTCACATCTTACCCTACCTCTAAGCCGTTTTTGTCGTGAAAAACAAATTATTCTGATTCTGGTTATCAGTTGCAGATAAGTTTGGAGGCCCAAAGGAGCAGCATGCCATTACTCAACACAATGAATTAGATAATGTAATAGAGTTATCATCGATAAAATCGAAAAATCAAACCAATTTCCTGTTGACTGTGGCGACCAAAATAACCCCTACGAAAGAGAATTCACATATTCAAGTCACTACACTTACAAATATAACTCCCCTGAATGACAATCAGCCCAATCAAAGGGTAATATCTGAAAATAATAGTTCGGGAAATTCATCAGCATCCTGTTCTATAATATTACCTAAAAAATCCTTAGCTACCATTTTTGAGGACGTACTTCGATGGCCCCATTGTGAACCATCTACATCGAAAGCAGGCAAAAGGAATAAGGAGTATACCCCTAGCGTTGTTACATCAGATAAATGGATAGAATTTTTCGAACTAAAAGACAAAGAGAAACAAGACAAAATAAAGCAGCAACAGAACAGAAAGGAGGAAAAGGAGCGAAAAAAGGGGGAAAGAGAGCAAGAAAAAACAACAAAAAAATCAAAAACATTGAAGATATTCGAGGAATCCAGTTCTGAGGACAATGAAGAGGAATGGGAAGAAAGTGGCAGCAGTCTAGATGATATTGACTCAGAAATGGGTGTGGATCCAGTGGATCTCTTGTCAAAAAATGATCGGTAACCTATAAATATGTAGCTTCAATAACAAAAGTCATGAAAATGAGGTTGAAGTACATTGCTTGAAGAGTATGGATAGGGAAAAACGATCCTTCACTTACATCGAAAATGATATATGGTCAGTTGACACCAAGGATATTTTGGGCAAGCTCCCTGAGCCAACATTAGTTCAGGATGGCCGTTCTCTAAAAACAGTTTTTTCTTCTCCAGTAGAAGTCTTTGAAAAGGAATAAAAGAATTTGACCTGTAATAGTTGTATTATTTCATTCTCAATGCTATTCCACCCTCCATTTCAATGTTGTTAGATATATACCAAATCGGGCAAGATGAGAGAGAAATTACAGTGAAATATGAGGAGTGGCCATAACTGGCAAAAACATGTGACCATATATGGCAAAAAGTGGCCATAAATGGCAAAAACTGACACTTTATTTAAATAAATTTAAATCAATAGTCTCCTTTGAGAAAAACATTTTTCTTTTATGGGGAATATTTTGAGAATACTCCATAGAACATCATTGAATTTTTCCAGAATTTTTACAGTCAAAATTATTTAATAGAAAATAGCTAAAGTTGAGTTTTTCCTAAAAATGGCCATAACTGGCGTGCTGACCCTATAAAGAAGCGGGGATTCCTTCTTCTAAATATCGAAGAACCATCAACAACTGCAAGAGCTCAAGATCCTGAAACACATATGCCAAAGAGGCCAAGAACGGGTAAAGGAAGGTGTTATTTGTGTCCCAGAAGTCTTGACAGAAAAACCCCAGTAAGTTGCCTCAAATGCACCAAGTGGATATGTAAGAACCACCAACAAATTGTTTGCAACAGTTGCCTGAAACATGGAGCGGATGACGATTCTGAATCGGAAAACTCAGTCAATTAATGTTTTGTTGCCATTTTTTTGAATTTTCACCTTGTGCTTCTAAATGTTTATAATTATAAATTTTTGTGATTATGGAGTTTATTTTGTAAAGCATACAAGTAGGTGTTTTTACGTAATTTGCCATATAATAAATAACCCAAAGAACTCTTTTTTAATGTTTCCCATTAAAATAAAATTGGGGTATCAAAATACCCCACGCGAGTACTCAAGTAAAAAATGAAGGCGCGAGTAGCGAAGGGTTAAGGTCATTTTTCCGACCGCTCGTGATGTTCATGAAGTTCTAAAGAATAAGACAAGGTTAGGTCGATAAATAAGGTGTTTTTTCAGTTGGATCTTACTCCAAATCAGAAAAAGTTGTATGATTCTGTAAGAAATGATCTCTTGTCTCGTCAACAGTCTGGTGAGCAGCTATTAAGTACTTTAGCAACATACCGAAGATTATCCAAAAAAACCAGTAAAGTCAACTGACTTGGGCGGCCTTTCTTTGTACTACCAGAAAGTCAGGGCTCTTCGGACTCTACCAGCTGGGACCACGGCTCTACTCAAAACCGACTTGACTTGACGCAGCAGCTGATTGGTTCCCGATTCCTTGTACGTCATCACATTCATCGTTGGAAAAGAAAAAAAACAAGGAAAGTACTAACGTCCATAATCGTAAACATTATCGATTATTTCCAACTACAGTTCATGGATTAATTAACTTAATAGTTTTGTACCGCATGTAAATTAATATATTCATGGTAAAATTTTTAATTCATGTTTAATTTTCTTTCAGAATCTAACTTTTTATCTAATATAACATTTTGAAATTTCAATTTCCTTTCAGTTTCTATTTTTTTTTAAATAATAAATCTACTTGTAAATATTAAATAACGTTCAATGAGCCTTCGTAGTGAGTAGAACGTTCTATGCATCGTTTTGGCTGAACGAGTGTAAAAGTCGTTTATTTTTAATATCTCCAAAAGTATATTTTTGTGAAATAAACATCATACCTAAACACAGTGGTATTAACAGAAAGACAAAAAAGTGAATTAATGCAAGTTGTTAAAGACACTTCACAAAAAGAGTTTGCTGATATTATTAGTACGGACAAGTTTTTAGAAGAGCTGACAAAAAAGTAGCTGACAGTGTTATAACAAGAATTGAAAAATATATAGAAGAAATCAATAATAAAATTACAGTAATTGAAACTAAAATTTCTGATGTGATTAGTGAAAATAAAGAATTATATGTCAAGTTGGAAAACCGAGAACAAAGAGATAAAATAAATCAATTACAAATATATGGATTACCAGAAGATACAGAAAATAGGTTGGAGCACAATCTACTAACGATGTTTCGAGATAAGTTGCAGGTAAATAAGATTAAAATTATGGAGTGTTACAGACTAGGAAAGAAACAAACGGAACAAAATCATCCAAGAACTGTTCTGGTGAAGTTCGGTAGCTATAAAGACAGAAACAAGGTGTTTTCAAATAAAAGGAAATTGAAAAATACAAACTCAATTATTACGGAAGATTTGATTAAAAGCAGATATTATCGTATATTGCTTGCTGCAAAAGAAACGTTTGGGAAACAAAAAGTATGGACCAAAGATGCTTTGATATACACAAGTGTTAAAGGCAAGAAAATATGTTTAAAGACAGAAGAGGAGGTTAAGAATACTCAAGTTGAATAACCATTTGATGCTATTGCGAAGCTTACTGTTATTTTAGTGTTATAAGTTGAAAAGGAAGAGCGAAAGAGTGGGAAGTAAATAACGGTACGTTAGTAACTAATAGTGGATAGTGGTATCAATTTTGTCTTTTGATTGCGTTTATTGATCTAAATATGGAACATCTCACTGTAAGCTTCTTAAATGTGAAATCTTTAACTAGCCATTTTGCAAGTGTACAAACACTTCTCATTAATAATAAATACGATGTTTTTGGCATCACGGAGTCATGGCTTTCAGAGTATGTTAGCAGTGTGTATGTGTATGTTAGAAGTTAATATTACAGGATATAACCTGGTAAGAAGGGATGGAGGTTCGAGAGGTGGTGGTGTGGGTATGTATATCAGTACAAAATTTAAATTTGATATTTTGAACACACAAAATAATTCCTATTTGGAGCAGTTGTGGGTAAAAATTGAAATTAATAATAACTATTGCGTTATAGGTTGTCTATACATGCCTCCAAAACAAAGTTTCTTTGATTTTATTGAGTCTTTCGAAGATACACTATCTGACTTCACAGTTTCCTACAATAACTTAATTTTTATTTTTGGTAGTGATATTAACACAAATTTATTGGACTTGGATAATGCGAATACTCAAAAATTTAATTCACTTTTAGAAATATTTGATTTGCAACAGGTAATAGATAAACCCACAAGAGTGACTAAAACTTCAAAAACTTTGCTTGATGTTATCGTATTTTCAAGATCTGTGTCTGCTTATACTGCAGGTAATCTACAAGTTTGTAAAATCTCTGACCACTGTTTAGTATTTTGTAAATTTGGGAAAAAAACCTTCGAAAATAAAACTTATGTAACATTTAGAAACCTTAAACGAATCGATCACAATTTGTTGCACGAATTTATATTAAATGCTCCGTTTGAGGACATTTTTTATATAAACTGTATTGATGAGAAAGTTAACTATTTTAATAATATATTACTTGGTATGTTTGATGTATTAACACCTCTAAAGACAATATTAATTAGATATCAAAAACCTCCATGGTTAACGGATAATATTCAAACTATGATTAATATCAAAAACAAAGCTTATAATAGATTTAAAAAAACTAAAGAAAATGCGCACTGGTATTATTATAAACAAATTCGAAATCAAACAAATATAGCGATAAGTAATGAAAAAAAGAATTATTTAAATTTTTGCATTAATAACAATACCAATTCTCTCTGGAAGACTGTACCAAGTAAACATTCTTAATAAGCGAAAAATAAATACAATACCTGAATTCATTAATAAACCAATTGAAATAAACGACTTTTTCATGCAATATTCTTCACAAGAACAACAACCTGATAATAATTTGTTAAGTTACTATGGTACCAATCTAAAACAAAATTTTTATGAACTTTTTACCTTTTCTACTGTTAGTATTTAAGAAATTGAAGCATATTTAAATGAAATAAAGTATCTTTCTACTGGACTGATTCAATTAATTTAGCAATTATGCTCTTGTGCTGTCCTAGATAGATGAAATTTAGTTTTTTCTTACTCATACTCGCATTACCACTATTGATTTCTTTCGATCTTTCATGTTCTACTATATGTACACATTAATTATTGTAAGGCTTTACTTTATTTAAAATTAAGTTTTGTAATTAATACAGGGGTCAGACTAGAGCGTTTTAAAATTGTTTTCTGGCCCCTTTTTGCATTAGGTCAATTATCATATTATTGTTATGTAAAACCAGTTTAAATATTCCAATAAATAGTATTAATATTTTTTTATAACCTTCCAACTTCTTGTTTTGTTGACTGGGATTAGTTGTTGTGAGATCATAGACTAGTAGGACTCAGGGTGGCGCCCACTTATCTTTCCGTCTCGTAAGGTAAGAATAAGTAGGATTACTCGAGAACCGGTAAGACCTACTCCTTGAGCCTCTACTAGTATATAACCCACGCCTGAGTAGCTCTTCGACGAAGTGGCCGTTGCAAGTAGTTTCAATAAATTTTATTTCTCTCTATCTCCCACTCACACGCTTCTTCTAGGGGTTTGGAGGCCTTCGGACATTTCCCGCATTTACGGCAAATAAAAATTGCATGATGCCTCCTGACATCAAGCATCCATGGGAGGCAACAAAATATAAGCAGATACCTACTAACGTACATACACGTACCACAGTTACACTTATCAGAAGCCCCTTCGTTTATACAAGTTTCTCACACTTCATTTGCCACTTTCTGCTGCGGCTCCGGATTGCTCACGCAGTGAAATTGTTAAATAAAATTACTGTTTTTAAGGTCTTTTATAAAAAGCATACACACCTAAAATTATTTACCTTTACCCTGACGTCATTAATATCTCGTAACATAACCGACATAATTATAAGTAGTATCCCTTTCTATTAATAGTGAAGAACAGAACAGAATAAAATAATATGACATTTTTCGGTTATGTTATCAGATATTAATAACGTCAGGGTAAAGGTCAATAATTTTAAGTGTAAGTAATTCTACAAAACATTATCGTAACCCTTTATCTTTTACTTAAGGCATTTATGCTTAGGATTGAAAGCATTTTTGTTAATTAATAGTAGCATATGTATAAAAAAATATTTTTTTTTCTTAAAAAATTTTAATAAACTTACTAACTAATTAACTAAAATCATATTTAGTCATAAATTCCGCGTAATGTTTGTAAAAATCACGCTTTACATTAAAACTATTGGTGTTCATTATTCCAATTCAATTTAGTGAAATTTTTAAATGTCAAGTATCATTAGAATATTCAAAGCGATAAGACGTGCGTAACTCGGCTACATTATCTAAACCAGTTTTTGTGTGATAATTACTTTGCTCCAAATTGTGATAAAAATAACAACGACAACGTTTACACAGAATCATTAAGCCGTCAACAAGAATAAAATGTTCCTGACAGGGAATGAACCAGGGATGGACCTTAACTCACATAGCCATTTTCCATCCTTACCGCAAGAAATGATGCAAAATAACGCAGGAATACAAGTGCCTCAAACACGTATGAATCAGCCGCTCCAGTTTTCATATATATCCCCACAAACATCAACTTACCCAAATCAAACTCCATTCTATGGTTTCAGCACCCAGGAACAACAAATGCACCCTCCTCAAACGTGTCAAAATTCAAACTACGTCGTGACAGCTCTGACGAACTCAAACTCGAATCAAACAAATTCAAGAATTACTACAAACCCAGATTTGCCGAGCCCGAGCGACGAAGATGAAATGATTAGCGAGGATGAAGAAGTGACACCCAAACATACCTGGCAAGTTGCGACAAATAAAAGAAAACAAATGAACCGTCAAAACTCAAATGACAAAGCACCCCAAATTCAAACCTCAAATAGATTTCATCTTCTCCATAATGAAGAGACCAACGAAAATGGGAAAACATCAGATGAAAATGTTAGAGATAACGATAACACTCCTGACGATCCACTACCTCCACCAATATATATATATATATATATATATATATATATATATATATATATATATATATATATATACTCTGTTGTAGACTTCAAAGCAATGGTAAAAGCTCTATCAGCTGTAACTGGTCAAAACACTTTTACAACAAAGGCACTAGCAAACAACACGATTAAGATAAACACAACAACACCCGACACCTATAGAAAGTTGATCCACTATGTACGTGAAGAAAAGATAAACCATCACACATACCAGATAAAGCAGGAAAGAGCCTATAGAATAGTAATAAGAGGACTACATCATTCTGTACCTTTAGAAGACATTAAAAAAGAATTAGAAGATAAAAGCCACTGTGTAAGAAACCTAATTAACATTAAACATAGAGTTACCAAAGAACCTCTTCCAATGTTTTTCGTCGATTTGGAACCAAATAAAAACAACAAAGAAATTTTCAAAGTACTTCTGTCCAGTAAAATCAAAATAGAGCCTCCACGAAAGAACACACTTGTTCAATGTACAAGATGCCAAGACTATAACCACTCAAAAACGTACTGCAGGCGTCCCTTCAAATGTGTCAAATGTGGTGAATCTCACGATACCAAAACATGTTCAAAGCCTAACAATAATCCAGCCAAATGTGCTCTTTGTCAAGGAGATCATCCGGCAAATTATAAAGGCTGCACAGTATATCAAGACCTAATTGTAACAAGAAACAAAACACATGTACCAAACCCATAACCCACTCATAACCAACAAACTACACAAAACAGGCAAATCAATGCACAAGCAACCAATAATTCACCTGCACAAACAACCAATAACAACTCTAATCTATCTGAATTGTTATCTACCTTCCCAACTAATTAATCAAAACGACATGATACTTAATATGCTAACAACAGTTATAAATAAAATAACCAATGGCTAAATCAATTAGAATTACATCGTAGAACGCAAACGGTATTAGTAACCATATACAAGAGATCATCATATTCCTAAACATGAACAAAATTGATGGAATGCTAATATCAGAAAGCCACTCTACAAATAAAACTGTCATTAATATACCATACCACAACGTCTACTTTACTAACCACCCTGATGGAACTGCACATGCAGGCACCACAATCATAATCAGATCAACTCTAAAACATCATATTCTTCAGTCTTATACAACGAATAAAATTCAATGTACAGCTGTTAAAATTGAAAGCTTATCTAGACCAACGACACTTGTAGCTATATACAGCCCACCACGACATAACATAACACAGGATTAATACAACGACCTATTTATAACACTTGATACGAATTACTTAATAGCGGGTGACTGGAATGCTAAGCATACAATCTGGGGATCCAGGCTAATTACACCAGAAGGCAGAAAATTACTGAAAAGGTGCAACAACATCAAATGAACATCCTGTCCACTGGTGAACCAACCTATTGGCCAGCTGACACCAACAAGATTCCGGATTTGCTAGACTTCGCTCTAATGAAAGGCATAACATTTACTGCGATATTGAACCTAGTTTCGATCTAAACTCGGACCACAGCCCAATCATCATTACTTTGAGTACCAAGCCGATTTGGAGAAAACCCCAACCCAGACTCTGCAATAAGAAAACTGATTGGAACCAATTCCAGGAACATATTAATGAAAACATCAAATTAAACTGGCAATTAAGAAATCAACATGAAATTGAAGAGGCAGTACAACATATAACAACGTTGATTCAAGAAGCATCCTGGCTCGCTACACCAACAAGTGACAAAGTGGTAGATCAAACATACAATATTCCTCTTCGTATAAAAGAACTTGTCAAAGAGAAACGTAGAGCACGTAGAATATGGCAAAACGACAGAAACATAGTCGACAAAACGCTCCTTAATAATCTAACCCGTAAACTACGTAGAAATATCCAAGAAACCAGAAACGATTCATTCCAAAGGTACTTATCAGAACTATCACCGGAGGACCACTCATTGTGGAAAGCAACAAAAAAAATTAAAAGGCCTATCGTGAGTGTCCCTCCGATAAGGGGATCTGATGGTACCTGGGCCCGATCGAATGCAGAAAAAGTAAACACCTTTGCTGAATACCTTCATAAAATATTCACTACTCCACATGAAGCCAATAATGAAGATGATAACATAAACCAGTTCCTAGAAGCACCTGGCCAACTATCGCCCTCATTAAAATCATTTTCTCCTACTGAAGTGCGCAAGGAAATACGCTACCTTAACTTACACAAGGCACCGGGCTTCGATCTCATAGTCGCTGATTTAAGAAAGAACATTCAACGACCCAACAATGTCATAGAATAGTGAATAAAATAAAACATAGCCTGGAAGACAAGGAATTATGTGTGTCTGTGTTTTTCGATATACGACAAGCATTTGATAGAGTATGGCACAGCGGCCTCCTCTACAAAATTAAAAAACATCTACCGGGCCAACTATATCTCCTCTTAAAATCATATCTAAACGATCGACACATTCAAATAAAATTTGAAGATGGACTCTCAACTTTCCATCAAATTGAAACTGGAGTACCACAAGGCAGTGTCCTAGGCCCTTTCTTATACTTGTTATATACGGCAGATGTACCAACTACCAATGAAACGCTTATAGCAACATTTGCTGATGATACGGCAATTATGTCATTATTGGGTGGTTTACCTTACCTTAACTTACACAAGGCACCGGGCTTCCATCTCATAGTCGCTGAAGTACTGAAAAACCTTCCTAGAAAAGAGGTTGTATTGCTGACTACAATCTACAACAGTATGCTTAGATTAAGCCATTATCCTATCCAGTGGAAACTTGCACATATAATAATGATCAATAAACTTGGTAAGCCACCAACAGAAGCAAGTTCTTACCGACCAATAAGCCTTCTCCCCATAATGTCTAAAGTATTCGAACGCCTCATCCTAAATAGAATCGAACCTACAATTCCTATTGATGATCTCATCCCAGACTACCAATTTGGATTTAAGAAAGAACATTCAACGACCCAACAATGTCATAGAATAGTGAATAAAATAAAACATAGCCTGGAAGACAAGGAATTATGTGTGTCTGTGTTTTTCGATATACGACAAGCATTTGATAGAGTATGGCACAGCGGCCTCCTCTACAAAATTAAAAAACATCTACCGGGCCAACTATATCTCCTCTTAAAATCATATCTAAACGATCGACACTTTCAAATAAAATTTGAAGATGAACTCTCAACTTTCCATCAAATTAAAACTGGAGTACCACAAGGCAGTGTCCTAGGCCCTTTCTTATACTTGTTATATACGGCAGATGTACCAACTACCAATGAAACGCTTATGCTGATGATACGGCAATTATGTCATCTAATACTGATCCTAACACAGCTTCCAACCAACTTCAAAATCATCTAACTCTCCTGCAATCATGGTTAAAAAAATGGAAGATTGAGGTCAACACTAATAAATCTAACCAAATCACTTTCACCACAAAACAGTGTGCCTGTCCGCAAGTTACCATTAATGATGATGCAATACCGATATGCAACGAAGTCAAATATCTTGGTCTTCATTTAGACCAAAAACTGACATGGAAAACTCACATAAAAGCTAAAAGAAAACAACTTGATATAAAAATTAAAAATATGTATTGGCTAATTAACAAAAAATCTCAACTATCTAAAAGCAAAATCTTAATCTATAAAACCATACTAACACCTATATGGACATACGGCATTGAATTGTGGGGTTGCAGCAAACCATCTAACACCAAGATCCTGCAGTCCTTCCAATCTAAAACCATACGTCTATTAATAAATGCTCCATGGTATGTTTCAAATGACACTACACACAGAGATCTAAGAATACCATATATCAAAGACATCATCACAACTCGCTCAAATAAATACAGAAAGCGATGCACAGATCATAGCAATCAACTTATTAGTAACTTGTTCAACCTACCATCAGAAGAAAGAAGTCTAAAAAGACTTTGGCCCGAAGATCTGTAAAAATCTAGAGAACCGTTAATGGATGGTACCTGATTCAAGCCACCAACCCACATTATTCTATTTACTTATTACTCTATATTGTAGTAGATTGTAAATTTGCAGTTGAATAAATAAAAAAATAAAAAATTCTCAGAAGTAGGAAATTAAAACATACCGTGTTTTTCGATTGAAGGGCAGTATACTTTAACACTGACTCACCATTTATCACTTTATTAAATATAAGTTAGACCATCTACTATATTATCCAATCAAAATGCAGGAATTCCTCATATTTCACCATCTTTCCTCATATCATCTACCATTTCACCAGAATATTGCCTTTTCCAATACCAAAATCAATTCCAGTACGTAGATTCGTCTAAAATTTATTAGAAATTATTAGTTTTTTCTAAAAATTATTAATGTTAGTCATATATACCAGGAGAAACAATTCAAGTCAGCTCATTGTCTACTACATACAAAAGCTGGAGTGCGTTCAGAAATATTAGGGGAGACCGGGGATGATTTGGACACGGGGATGATTTAGACACGGGGATATAATGGACAAGTTTAAATTTCCCTCCTAAATAGAAGCTTCGACGTTATGTTTTATGTTTCTAATCGTTAATACCTTAAATAATCTGTTGGCAAACGGACGTTGGCACGGAGTGAGTTTTGTTGTTAGCACCATTTTTCGTTGTTTAGGCAGTTGTAGGTAACTTGTTAAGGTGAGATTATAACCGTTTATCTAAAATTTGTTAAGGTAATAATTTGTTTTACCGCTTCTGTCTGTATCTTTGATGTTTAAGATTATATGTTTGTTGGTAAACCACCCAGTCTTTGACACCTAGCCAGTTATCGATACTTTCAAATTCATTCTACTGAAATAAGAAAAGTTTTGCTTCAAAATATAAGATCTGCAAATAGTTGGATTCCTTGATATATGTGGCAACTGAGCAACACATTTTGTGCCATTATTAGCCGCCATTCCATCATAGTATGTGGATGAAGTCAACAGGTGCATCATTTGTTTATAATTGTGCCCATTGTTAGAAATATTTTTAAGGTAAGGATATGAAAAAATATTTATTATAACCTTTATTTCGTATGAACTATAAATTGTCTATATTTCTACCCAATCAATATGCTCTGATAGGGAGACATATCAAATCTAACATAACCTATAAATATTTTTACTGAGAAAAACCCAAGTGTCAATTAATGGTACACAAAAAATCATTTTATACCAGTTATTGACACATGTGTCGAACACTAGAACATCAATATTTTTCGGGTTGAGTTGCTTGTAGATCTCCGTCAAAAGGTGGTTTTAAATATATAATTTTCATTTTCTATAACCTACAATGTCCAGTTATCGACAGTAGTGTCAATTACTGGACAAGAACATGTCAATAATTGGGTTGAACACTTTTCAGGTATGGCCCCAAAGAAGAATTATAAACCGGAGCAAATGGCTGCAGCTCTTGGAGCTCTCGAGAGGGGAATAAATGTTTCTGCTGCAGCTAAAGAGTTTAATGTGCCAAGAGTAACACTTCTTTATAAATGGAAAGGAAAGAGTCCAAGAGAATGTTCAATGGGACCATTAACCCTTAACCGGGGACCTGGGGTGTTGTCAACACCCCTCGTGAAGATTTGTAGATATAATTAGCATGTCTTGTTAATGCCAACTTTGAGGTTGGCAGTATCTTCCTGTTAGTTGTCATTCTATGCTAACATAACCTCACAATTTCGTTTTTGTGTGATTTGTAGCTGTAAAGTCGTTTTTTAAACGTTGGGGTGTCATCATACCCCCCCCCCCTGACCAGTTGCGGTTTTATAACTAACTAGTGTAAAATGTGTAGCAAAACGTTTAGAAGCTATGAAGAAGAACAAGAATATTTACAAAGCCTCTTGCTTGAATCGGAAGATCGCCCGACATTTTATGATGACTCTGATGGGGAAGAAATAGCTTGTTTAGAAGAACGGAGTGACAGCGAAAGTGAGCAAGAAGTTTCAAATTCTTCCGAAAGTGATGCTGAACAAAGTGTTCATCACGATACACCATTTTACTTAGGCAAAGATAAGAAAACGAAATGGACAAAAATGTGCGGATCAAGTAAAGTAAGAACACGTGCCCAAAACATAATCAGAGACTTGCCTGGAGTAAGGAATGTTGCTAGGGATGTAAAAACACCAGTAGATTGTTTTTTTCTTTTTTTTGATGATGGAATGGTACAAGATATTACAAAATTCACGAATATTTACATCCAAACTGTTTGTGGTAACTATAAAAATTACAGCGATGTGAAACCTACGGATGAAACAGAAATTATTTCTTTTGTGGGACTTCTGATTTTAGCTGGTGCTCAACGTGCCGGTCATCAGAATCTTGAAGACTTATGGGATCAAAGCGGTTTTGGAATAGAAATATTCTATACGACAATGTCTCTAAAACGCTTCCTTTTTCTGCTACGTTGTTTACGATTCGATGATGTTCGCAATCGAACCGAAAGGAGGGCGTTAGAGATAAGATGGCTGCGTTTAGGAATATTTTTGAAACCTTTGAAAAAAATTGCCAAAAACATTATTCAGTTGGAGAATACACCACTGTAGACGAACAACTTGTAGCATTTCGTGGAAAATGTCCATTTCGCCAATACATCCCAAGCAAACCGGCAAAATATGGCGTAAAAATCTTGACCTTATGTGATTCCACAACATGGTATACACTAAGTATGGAGGTGTATGTTGGTACGCAACCTGACGGTCCTTATCTTGTTTCAAATAGTGCCAAAGATGTTGTTATGAGGTTGGCGAAGCCAATTGCAGGAACGAATCGCAATATAACGGCTGACAACTGGTTTTGTAGTGTACCATTGCTAGAAGAATTATTCAAAATCAAACTAACATTAGTTGGGACATTACGTAAAAATAAAAAGGAACTTCCGTTAGAGTTAGTGAATACAAAAAATCGACCACTCAAAAGCAGCATGTTTGCGTTTCAAGACAATATGACATTAGTGTCATATGTTCCCAAAAAGAATAAAAATGTTTTAGCCATATCTTCTATGCATTTTGATGACTCTATTGACCCTAAAACAGGAGGTGAGTGCAAACCTGAAATCATAACATGGTATAACGCAACTAAAGCTGGAGTCGACGTAGTAGACGAAATGTGTGCCACATATTCTACATCAAGAAGAACAAGGCGCTGGCTTATGGCCCTCTTTTATAGATTGCTTGACATTGCTGGAATAAATGCTCAAGTTATTTACGAAGCTAATAACGGTCCAAGGAAAGTTGTAAGAAGATTGTTTCTGCGTGATCTTGGAATAGCATTAGTCCGACCTCAAATTAAAAAACGGGCGTCTAACATGCACATACCTAGAACCCTGCGAGAAAAAGCTGCTAGAATATCAGGATCACAAAAAGATGTACATTCAGCTGGGGTGAGCAAAGAGATTCCTGAAGAAATTACTGTAACAAAACCAGGAAGATGTGTAGTTTGTCCTAGAAATAAAGACATTAAGACTAAATATTTTTGCTTTGACTGCAAAAAGCGGATGTGTTTGAATCACATGATCAACATTTGTAAAAATTGTCAAGAAAACAAAAATAATTAAAAAAAATAAATAAACAATTGTTTTAATTTGTCGATATTATTATTTACTTCAACTAGAGTTCTCAAAAAACAATAAATAATATGGGGTGTTGTGGACACCCCGCCTGACCAGTTGCTTTTTAAAACTTCACCTCCCTGGTTAAGGGTTAACTACTTTGACCGCATTGGAGGAAAATATTCTAGTACAGTGGGTAATCGCGATTTCGAAACATCATTATCCAATAACAAAAGACCAGCTGTTAGACAGTGTGGAGTATATCATAAAAGAAACAAACAGGAAAAATTCATTTATCAACGGGCGACCGGGTGAAAAATGGTACAAATTATTCTTGAAACGACATCCCAAACTTAGTGAAAGGATATCACAAAATTTAACAACATCCAGAGAGAGTGTCACAGAAATTCAAATTCGAAATTGGTTTACCGAAATTAAGGAATACTTGTTATCAAAGAATCTCTATCAATTAACTTCCCAGCCAGAAAGAGTTTTCAATGCGGATGAAGCTGCATTTTTTTTGCAACCCAAGGGAGAAAGAGTCATTATTAAAAAAGGGGAAAAAATGTATACTTTGCTGGAAACAAAGACGAAAAAGAGAATTTAACAGTTTTAGTTACTGCAAATGCTGCTGGTACTATTGCACCACCCATGGTGGTATTCTCCTATGCAAGAATTCCCAGTCACATTGCTAACAGTAATCCTTCCACTTGGGCTATTGGCAGATCAGAAAATGGCTGGATGTGTGGTGCGACTTTTTTGAATACATTACGAACATTTTCCTACCATGGCTGAAAAATGAAAATATTGAACGTCCAATCCTATTTTTTGTTGATGGACATGTCACTCACATGACACACCATTCATCGAAATTCTGTTCAGCTAATGGAATAGAATTATTTGTTCTATTCCCAAACTCTACACATATGTTGCAGCCGATGGATGTTGCTGTTTTCAGACCCCTAAAAAATGCCTGGAAGTAGGAAGTTAGAAATTGGCGAATGGAAAATTCTGGAAATAAATTTCAGAAACAGAATTTTGGTAATGTTTTCAAAAAATGTCTTATTACCATATCACATGAAACTTTGAAAAATGGATTTCGCAGATGTGGCCTATGTCCCTTCAATGTCGATAACGTAAATTTTGAAAAAGTGTCATCAAGAAATCTAGAAAATAAACAAAATCCCGAAAATATAAGACCCATTGGTCTACTGACAGAACTGGAAAACAGAATTGGTAAGAATAAAGTGATGATATTTAAAAGAAATCTCAATAACGATAAATGGGAAGGTACAGTTGAAGACACGTCTCTTTTCAAAATATGGAAAGATCTAACACAAGAAAATATCCAAGAAATAATAATTAGAGCAGAAGAACAGGATGAAAATGAAAGAGAAACCGGAAAAAATACAAATAATGGGGAAAAACATGAAACAGTGGAAGTAAACCAAGATGGCGAATGTCTAACAAATGAAAATGGAGATTCAAACACCACTGAACCAACATGTCAATCAATTTGTACAAATCGTTTGGAGAAAAGCTTCAAAACTCCCCTCAAAGATGTAATAAATGAACAATCACTCATCAAGAGCCCTTCTTCAGTGGTGACTCAGTCGTCTATACCATTGGACGTTCCGTCCCCCTTTAAAAGAGCGTTATTTTGGCCTGAACCTGAAGTATCTACAAGGAAGAGGAGAAGCAAAGAAAAAATACCTTCTGTAATCACATCTGCTGCCTGGCAGGAATATCATACTAGAAAAGAAAATGAGAAGAAAAAAAAGCAAGAGGAAAAAGAACAGAAAGCTAGGGTGAGAGCGGAGAAGAAAGCAGAAAGATAAAAGGCGAAAATTGATTCAGAAAGTTCGGATGAAGAAGAATGGACTGATAGTGGCGATAGTTTGGATGATGTGACTATATCTGAAGAAAAAGAATATTGCGAGCTTGACGGAATGAACAATGTGTCCGCTGGAGACTATGTCTTAGTGAAATTCTTTGGAGGAAAAAGAAAAACAACTCAATATCGTTATGTTTGTGTTGTTCAAAATGAAGAAAATGAGATTGAAGTTATGTCAATGAAAGTATCCAATACTGAAAAAGATGTTTTTACAGTAGATGACAGTGATGTGTCACTGGTGGAAATGTCGGCGATAATAGGAAAATTGCCATTTCCTGAAATCCTTGTAATTGGAGACAGGGTGAAATATCAATTCCCAAAACCAGTTGACGTCTTTGAGAGCACGTAGGGATTCTTTTCATTTTATTATGACCTGATCTCAATTCCTGCTTACTTTTTTATTATATTCTTGCTTAAGAAAGTTAAGTCTCAATCTATTGTTTATTTTTCACACTACTTAAGTGAAATTCATATATTCATATATGTACAAGTATTGAAATGAATAAATTTTTATACTGTCAAACACTGGGTGTCAATTACTGGGTAGCCTCGAAACATGTTCTGTCAATAACTGGTACAAAAAACGACCAATACTTTAATTTTTTTACAAATATAATTTTATGATTCCCAACCATTTTCATTAGTAGAAGCGGAGAAGGACAAGTTAAGACATCATCTGGAATAAACAGAAAAAAAAACGACTTTTTCTTATCCAGTCATAAAAAAAAATCTGAATTTTTTGTTCTAAAGGTGTCAATTATTGGGTGGTTTACCTTACCTTAACTTACACAAGGCACCGGGCTTCCATCTCATAGTCGCTGAAGTACTGAAAAACCTTCCTAGAAAAGAGGTTGTATTGCTGACTACAATCTACAACAGTATGCTTAGATTAAGCCATTATCCTATCCAGTGGAAACTTGCACATATAATAATGATCAATAAACTTGGTAAGCCACCAACAGAAGCAAGTTCTTACCGACCAATAAGCCTTCTCCCCATAATGTCTAAAGTATTCGAACGCCTCATCCTAAATAGAATCGAAACTACAATTCCTATTGATGATCTCATCCCAGACTACCAATTTGGATTTAAGAAAGAACATTCAACGACCCAACAATGTCATAGAATAGTGAATAAAATAAAACATAGCCTGGAAGACAAGGAATTATGTGTGTCTGTGTTATTCAATATACGACAAGCATTTGGTAGAGTATGGCACAGCGGCCTCCTCTACAAAATTAAAACACATCTACTGGACCAACTATATCTCCTCTTAAAATCATATCTAAACGATCGACACATTCAAATAAAATTTGAAGATGGACTCTCAACTTTCCATCAAATTGAAACTGGAGTACCACAAGGCAGTGTCCTAGGCCCTTTCTTATACTTGTTATATACGGCAGATGTACCAACTACCAATGAAACGCTGATGATACGGCAATTATGTCATCTAATACTGATCCTAACACAGCTTCCAACCAACTTCAAAATCATCTAACTCTCCTGCAATCATGGTTAAAAAAATGGAAAATTGAAGTCAACACTAATAAATCTAACCAAATCACTTTCACCACAAAACAGTGTGCCTGTCCGCAAGTTACCATTAATGATGATCCAATACCGATATGCAACAAAGTCAAATATCTTGGTCTTCATTTAGACCAAAAACTGACATGGAAAACTCACATAAAAGCTAAAAGAAAACAACTCCATATAAAAATTAAAAATATGTATTGGCTAATTAACAAAAAATCTCAACTATCAAAAAGCAAAATCTTAATCTATAAAACCATACTAACACCTATATGGACATACGGCATTGAATTGTGGGGTTGCAGCAAACCATCTAACACCAAGATCCTGCAGTCCTTCCAATCTAAAACCATACGTCTATTAATAAATGCTCCATGGTATGTTTCAAATGACACTACACACAGAGATCTAAGAATACCATATATCAAAGACATCATCACAACTCGCTCAAATAAATACAGAAAGCGATGCACAGATCATAGCAATCAACTTATTAGTAACTTGTTCAACCTACCATCAGAAGAAAGAAGTCTAAAAAGACTTTGGCCCGAAGATCTGTAAAAATCTAGAGAACCGTTAATGGATGGTTGAATAAATAAAAAAATAAAAAAGATTTATGCGTCAGTCGAAAACTAACAGCGTCAGAAGTGAAACTTTTTATGTTTATGACGCAAAAACCGTCAATGAGTGTACAAAGAAAATTCAAAAACATCAACAAAATAATTATTTAAAAAAATGAAAACAAAAATTATTTCCAAAATTAAAATAAAACAATAATTTTTCGGATAGACTATATAAAAATGAACAATTTACAATAAAAGAAGAAGAAGACGAAAAATAAATGATCTTTTTAAGAAATTTGAATTTGAAAGCATATTAAGTCCTTTTTTAAACATAAAAAAAACAAAAAAAGTACTGGCCCATGGGGGATTAACCCAGCGTCCCTTGCGTTATTAGCACGACGCGCTAACAAACTGAGCTATTTCATTTGATTTTAAATCAAGTCGAGTGATGACAGGACGAGGAGATCAGCGTTGCGTCTCTCTCACTCAGTTAAGTGTATATGATAATTAGAAAAAGAAAAAGAGCTTTACAACACTTGTTAGCCATTAACGGATTACATCCCAACTAAAAACTATGTAGTGTCCCATAAAAAGTTTCACTTCAAAAAGCAGCTATTTCCACTTCACCTCCATAAATTCGTTGTTTCGATAAATGGTTGTAATAATCTTCATTATTTGAAATTTGTATATCATATACTCCTTCTCCACATATAAATTCTTTAAAATTGTCCCAATGATCGTGAATAAATTTCACTATTATTAATCGTATCAAATAATGAAATTTTTGAGTTGAAAAAATAAAATAAGACAAACATCTGAACAAGCAATTTCCATCGCCAACGACTGAAATTGAAGTTTTTTGTCCATTCATTTTCATTTATCAAAAAATAATTTTAAATTATTATTATTTCCTTTTTCAATATATTTCAATACTCTTGTTACGTTTTATTACATATTTTTTTCAAAATAATACAAATAAATACACAATGCAAAGAAATTTCCTAGTTTTTATCGCCTTAATTTTAAAGGTAAACAATTTCTATATTAATTTCGCACTGGATTATACCAATATCGGCAGAAATTATTAAGCGCTTTTGGTATCCTTTTCCCCCCGAATGCGTTCTCACTTTATCGTTCGCGCAGCGAAGTGGGGATTGATAAACGGAATAACATGATCGCCATCAATAAACAATGCCCTGCGACTATTCTCGGCGTCTCCTCTTTGTGCGGATCTTCGTTAATTTTTTCCGCCTCTCTCACAAGGAGTTTAACAGTTTTGTTAGCTCGACGAGTTAACTCTCATGACAAAACGCTAGTGTCCCATAAAAAGTTTCACTTCAAAAATTCTCAGAAGTAGGAAATTAAAACATACCGTGTTTTTCGATTGAAGGGCAGTATACTTTAACACTGACTCACCATTTATCACTTTATTAAATATAAGTTAGACCATCTACTATATTATCCAATCAAAATGCAGGAATTCCTCATATTTCACCATCTTTCCTCATATCATCTACCATTTCACCAGAATATTGCCTTTTCCAATACCAAAATCAATTCCAGTACGTAGATTCGTCTAAAATTTATTAGAAATTATTAGTTTTTTCTAAAAATTATTAATGTTAGTCATATATACCAGGAGAAATAATTCAAGTCAGCTCATTGTCTACTACATACAAAAGCTGGAGTGCGTTCAGAAATATTAGGGGAGACCGGGGATGATTTGGACACGGGGATATAATGGACAAGTTTAAATTTCCCTCCTTAATAGAAGTTTCGACGTTATGTTTTATGTTTCTAATCGTTAATACCTTAAATAATCTGTTGGCAAACGGACGTTGGCACGGAGTGAGTTTTATTGTTAGCACCATTTTTCGTTGTTTAGGCAGTTGTAGGTAACTTTTTAAGGTGAGATTATAACCGTTTATCTAAAATTTGTTAAGGTAATAATTTGTTTTACCGCTTCTGTCTGTATCTTTGATATTTAAGATTATATGTTTGTTGTATTTAAAGAACAACAATATACGATTGAAGTGTTATAACCTAAAATCTGTAGTAGGCTACCTTGGGGATAAAATGGACACCTGTCCATTCTATCCCCAAGCTAGTGCAATGTATCCTTGAAATTAATTATTAACGCTTTTTATGTTTATTAAGGATGTGGAAAAAGTTCTCAATAATCAGAAAAGCTTGAGAGGTTAGGCCTATACGTAAAAAAAGCAAAGCAAGTGGGCTCAGAAAATATGATTTTTAATTCGACAAGTTTTCATAGTTTTAAAATATCCTGAATCATGGAAGGAGAAACATCAAGCTGGTGAGGATTGGTTTTCTGGTTTCATGAAGCGACATTCAAATTTATCGATAAGAAAAGCAGAAGCAACCTCTTTAGCCAGAATGACAGCTTTCAACAGAACGACAGTTAAGGAGTTCGTCAATAATTTGGAAAATATTTAAATCAGAAAAAATTTCAAGCAGCTGATATCTTTAACCTTGACGAAACTGGCGTAACGATAGTACCTGCCGTTGAAAAGGTTATTGGACAAAAAGGAGAAAAGCAGATCAGTAATAAATATGGTGTTCTCATGCTGTTCTCATTTCAGGTGGGTCAGGTCACATCAAGAGAGAGAGAGGAGAATTAGTAACACAAGTTGCTATAATTTGTGCCAACGGAAATGCCTTACTTCCAGTTTTTGTATTTCCACGAGTGAGATTTGATGAGAAGTGGATGATGTGAGGAACAACTCCAGGATCCTTAGATCTAGTCCACAAGTCGGGCTGGATGACCTCAGAAAATTTTATTAAAGTTCTAAGGTTTTTTAAAGAAAATGTCAGGTGTGGAATCGACCATCCTGTCCTCCTTATCATGATTCGCATATGAGCGTAGAGGGTATAAATTATTGTCGGGAAAACGTCATTACGATTCTTACGCTTCCACCTCACACATCAAACTGTCTCCAACCGTTGGATCACTGTATGTTTGGACCATTTAAAAAATATTTCAGCGAAGCAGTTTACACACGGATGATAAATCATCCAAATGAAACGATCTCAATTTACTCGTTACCTGAACACTGCTGCAAAGCCAGGGACAGAGCAGAAATTCCTGAAAATGTCAAATCGGGTTTTTTAAAATGTGGTATATCACCATTCGATAGGAACATTTTTTATGACTACGATTTTCTGTGCTCTTCAGTCTCAGATCGTCCATACCTCTTTCAGAACCCCTTATAGAAGCAGAAGAAATGTCAGGTGAGACTGAAACCACTCCGGTTTCTTCCACTGAAACAATCTCTGTGGAAACTTTCTACTCTATTCTCTCAACATCCACTACTGAATTTCCTTCGACTCCTAAGTGTCTGGTTTCTTCATTTCTACAGAACTAATATGTCCGTTTCCTAAAGCTAAACCAAGAAAGGAAAGTAAAAAAGGAGGTCGGGAGTGAGGAAAATCTATGATCGCGACAGATACTCTTGAAAAGGAAGCGTTGGAAGAAAAAGAACGGAATCGTAACTAAAAGAGAGTCAGAGCAATAAAGAGAGTTTTTGAGGAATCATCCGATGAAGAAATTGGAGACTTTATCACAAAAGATTCTTCTTCAAAATGGGAAGAAACTGAAGAGGATGATGATGTTCATACAAATTTAGACGTTGCTGTTGAAGGTGACTGTATAGAAGAGATGTAAAATTCTCGGTAATATTCTCAAGTTAGAGAATGCTTGAACAGAATTTACAATTATATATAATAAACTGTCTTCCCATGGATATTTTTTGAATTAAAATATTTCCAAACGTTACTTTTCGGTTTTGTGGTACCCTTCAATTTATTTTGCTCCATGTTCGCGTTTCTAGGGGATTTTCCTGAATCACTGTTGCCAGCCAGATGTAAAATACTGTTGCCAGAATTATAGAAAAGGTTAGAGAAACTCAAAATTTTTAAAATTATTGCAAAATTTTTCAGTGTAAATTGTGTAGAAAAACTTCTCTAGAGAATATTCTCCTCTCACATATCTACTTTATAGTTGTGAAAGTTTTGTCAAAAAAGGGGAAGTTCTCAAATGAACTATGTGGCTAGAGTTGAAAAAAAAATTACAGGAAGGTTTTGAAGTGAAGTTCTTCAAAACACTTCCTTCCCTCCAATCGTTTTCAAGAGACATTAGAAGAATCTTCTTTCGTAACTTTCCAGAAAGCCAATAGAAGACACCCGCCCAATATTCAAAAACATGTTTTATTTTAATACAGATCTCTCAGCATTATGTCTACAATAAGTTTTCCAATACTATTTGTAACATAAATTAAGTTTTAGTTTATATAATTACACGATATCGACTGGTTTGTTGTAGTTTTTTTTTATTTTAACTACATGTCCACTGTATCCGCCGAATACTTCCAAAGTAACCCCGTACCCGGGGACAATTTGGACAAAGGAGGTAGGTCTACTTAGGTGATAATTTGAAGAAACGGTTTAACTTAGGCAATCACAAAAACAATAGATCCCCAGTCTCCCCTACCCAGTGTTCCTTGTGTAAATAAATTTACCGTTTTGCATTCAAATATTACAGGGTACTCTAATTATTAACGTCATAGCGTTTAAAAATGTGTGGAAGTTTAAAAGTTTTACCCAAAATGACCCTTTATTACCATACTAACAGAGCATGGTAAGAATTACCTGACATGAGCAATAAAGCGATTTGACAGATTTTAGTTTGACAGAAACATTTTTGTGGAAATATTTTTATGAACTTGATATTAGTATTATGAAACAGGCGTATTAACAATCAAACCATCATATCCTGCTTTTTAAAATGACTCTCCAGATCAACAATATAGTTTATGCCATTTATAATGAAATAAAAATTCTAGTATATATTGATAAAAACTGTATTAAGATATTTATATAGATAAAGAAACTTGGACTCTGATCTCAGGTTGTGCCTACACTTTTCTGGGGTTTAACTATTTTAAGCGTGAGTTAGTAGGGTAGTTTCCGGGCGCAATGAATTCTCTTTATTGTATGCCAGGAGAATTTATAAGTTGATTATGTAATCAAATATTATTAACTTCAAAATAAATTACAAAGAGAAATCATAGAACATTTAAAATTAGTCAAAATATTCAATAAAGTCATATAATTAAGCCAAAAAAACAAGGTTCGTCTCACAATAACATTTAGGCTAAACTCAGACAGACCACAGCGACGCGACACGACAACTTCATAAATGTGGTTGTTAGTGGGCGGAGGTCGTGGTTATATTAAAAATGCAGAATATTCAGAACAGTACTCAGACGAACGACTTCTTGAAAATTATCTCAGTGACGGTCGCTACCTGTGGACGGTATCACCCACAAAATTGTCGTTGCTGGTGGTTGAATACAAAACACATGGACGACAGATCGCCTTCTCAATGCGACAACTGGCCAATTTTTGTTTCCTGTCAACTTTCTCTAGTATGATCATAGACGTCGTAGTTGAAGTTTGTTTTTCAATTATATTTGTAGGAACATCGAAATATTGTAACAATCCTTTTTTTTAGTGTATGTACAAAGAAATATATATCCACTTTCTAAAGCACGAAAGAATTACCAGAACTAAATACTCACACATTTAATGATTACAATAACATCAATACAGTAACCCTAAAATTTAGTATTTAGTATTTTAGTTTCATTATTAGTTCAGTTCTTATTCCGAAAAGAACATCCCGTTGCCAAATACCTGCAAGAAATGAAGTTAGTTGAAATATATTTGTGGTATTGATATTATCAGTAATATAATAAGTATTCGTAAGACTCGACCGCAATTTTATACTAAGTGGACGTGAAATTTTGCTACATGTAGTTTTTTTTTATTTTCAGCTGTTGCACTACAAAGAAAATGGAAAAGTCTAAGGGATTCTTACAACCGAGAGCTACGAAAAAATACCACAACGAAAAGAAGTTCTGGGCATCAAAACATCGCCAATATTTATATTTTCACAATTTAGCTTTTCTACAAAATTTAGCTGAGAAAAGAGTTGCTGAAAATTCTCTGGCAGATAGTCAGATCAACGAAGATTCTCAGCAAAAGGAACATGATGCAGAAAATGACGGACCTCCGAAAAGCTTGTTAAAAGAAAGAAGTTGAAGACAAAAGATCAGGAAGATCAGCTGATTAAGTAATTGTCATCTTCCTTGTCTGATCGACTAAAAGCCCAACATGTCTCTCCAGCAAATAATAGCACTGACAGTGATGTACATTTTTTATTATCATTGTATGACAATTTTAAAATGATTGACAATAATATGAACCTACAGGCGCATATAGAAATCCTGAACGTCATTCAAAACTATCGTCGCCTCCCACCACCCCCTACTTGGAACTATGATCAATCTAGATATTACGGGGAACAGTATAGGCAAGACTACAATACGGCAGTTAGTCAATCTTTACAGCAAACGATGTCTTCATACCAACAACAATATTCGAAACCTTCAACCAGTCACTTCGTTGAAGTTCAGCAACAAGGGCGCAGCTTTAACATTACCTCTCCCATACCTGCACTAACGTTTATATTAGCTGAAACCCCTCAAGTCACTTCATCACTAAGTGAATCCATTCAAGATGACGAATCAATTATGTCAAATATTTATGATTAACTTTTATGTAAATTGATTGGTAACTATGAAATAAAAAGTTACTTACCTCGTCAATGCAAGTCGTTCCTCAACTGGTATACACTTTCTCATATTTGTGTTTTTTCGACATATACTGTTAGTTCATTCTTGTAATATATAGTCAAATGTAGTTTGACTCATTCTGAAATAATTAAGAAATTTATCATCGTACATTCTCAGTGAATGGTAGAGTAACTGAAATTGACTCTCATCTTTGATTTCTATAATCGGATGAATCCAATACACCCTATTCCGACGCCGCCTCTGCCTTCGCCGTAATATCAGCCATAACAAGGCTTCTTCTTCAAACTCCATACTGAATCTGATAAACACTACTGTCGTTAATTGAAGTCTGAACGAACTACTAATTTGTAGTCAAACTGTCGTCGTCTTCAACAACAGATGACGACAACACAAACTAGTCGCGTCGCTGTGGTCCGTCTGAGTTTAACCTTACAGTTATAGAAGGGAAAAACACTCAGACTATATTTTATCCCAAAAAACACTAGATAATGTCTACCCTACATATATATTAATAAGTTTAAATTTAGAAAGAAAACAAACCAATGTTTTCATTTCTTCTTTATAAAAATAAAGAGCCATCAAACCTGTTTAGGTCAAAGGACGCAGTCCACGAAAGTTGGTTCTGTCCTTGAATGATGAAACTCCAGAGTAAAGCCAGATTAATATTGCCAATTAATCTTTGACAGTTAGACTTTGACAATGTCTTTGAAATAAATCTGTGTATATTCCACTGTAAATGAGAACACTAGTTTCAGTGCAAATGATAAAACAATAATATGGTCTGTGATTGGTATGCAAAAAACATAAATCTGATTATACAAAAAAACAAAGATGTTCTATGAAATAGGAAAACAATTTAATATTTAACAATATAATTGAAAACAGATATAGGTGAACAGATGCAATAACATGTTAATCAAAAAATTAATTACTTATGAAATTCCAAAATGGTTCTAAATAAAAAAATGAATGCATACACCAACCAGTATATATTTAATAACTTTAAATGGTCTTTAGGTATTATATTAATGAAAATTACTTACATTCAATGTAGTACACAGATAACTTCAAGTCAAGGTGTAGGTACTAATTCTCGAAAAAGAGAAAAGTGAATCGACATGAAAGGTCTGCGAATTAGGATAAGCCAACTACACTATTGGCACTGTATACTATGAAATACTATGCGAATTTACAAATACATCTATTGGTAGTATATCAATCAACAGATGACATCATAGGTAATAGTTATTTATTTATTTGAAAATTCAAAAAGAAATAATAAAATTATTAATAAACATGTTAAGCATGTTACACATTGTGGTATATAATAGCAGCAATATCATACTGGAAGTGGGTAAAATATGTCTTCAACATATTACAAATTATTACATCAACATTTATTCACGACCCCAGATATTCTGGAGCTCTTTAATTTAGGGCCCCCAGTTGCAAAATAATTAAAAGAGGTGCAAGACAAGAACACAAACAGCAATAAAAAGTGGTGCCATAACTTTTTCTTTTTCACTTCTACCATACTCAGAAGAACTGGACCAATCATCTGACAATAATGCAGTTTTTAACTGGCATATCTTATAAAAATTCTTCGGCACCATTTGTTTAAACTTCAATGATTAACCACCCAACCTTAAATTTATAATTTCAAAATAATATATTTGTTGATAACTATGTCGTTGTCTCTTAAGTTTAGAAATTTGCTGGTTCTGGGAATACTTTTACTCTAGTCGAAGAAGTCAATTTACCAGGTAAAGTTTACCTTTCCTCAAATACCTGAACGCACCCCTGGATGGTTATACTTTCAAAGCTATGATTAATTAATTGCACAGCTTACTGCAATAGACATGATAATTAATTTTGAAAGAACTGTTCTATGTTTGGTGGTTTCCATTTCCAAAAAATAGATTTCAACACGAAATACACATTTTGGAAAAAGTTTCTTTTTGAAATTCATGCTTTATAACATTGGATAAAGATTCCATAAAAAATGGCTTTAGGTATAAATATAATCATGTAAGATATCGCACCATTGACTGCTTAAAAATTGAAAAACAAAAAAAACTTCAAAAACGGTGAATCGATTACTCTCATGGTCAGAATATAAAAAGAGCAGTATAGCAGTATCTTGGGTCTTGTTCTCCAAATGATTTAGTGAATTGTTTTTCGCCAGGTCTTGTGGAAGAATGGACACATCGCTCACTGTGTTTATAGAGGCCCAACTTAAAAAATTGCCACTTTTAGTTAATTGTACCATAACATTCGCAATTATTTATTTTAATGACTAACAATAGTGGCACATTGTTATCTCACTGTAGTACCGCTAGAAAGAGCTAGTGTCACTATTGTTTTTTGCACGTTGCACTGTGAGGCGACAATACCGGCACAATAACTCACGAGTGTCAGTGACCATCGCAGTGTGAATAAAGTAAAAAGGCGCAACATTGACATACAGTTCGAATCGGTATTTCAGTGAGTTCGCATCGATAAGCTTACGATGGAAAATAACCAGTGTAGTTATAAATTTAAAAACTTTTTATAGGTAATTAGTGAATTGATAAGACAATAATAAACTATATCGTGTAAATAATGCGTGAAGAAGATCCCCCCGGTATGACTGGAAAGATGGTATGGAAACAGGTGAAGAAACTATCGTAGGAACGGATATCCAGACGGGAGAAATTAACAAAGAATAACCAAAAAAATTATTCAACTTACAGAAATCTCATTTATACTCAAATCAGGTTTATGTTTTCATTAAAAAAACTGAAGATGAAGGAAATTTAGGTAAAATACATCCGATGAAGGTACGTCATATTTTACATAAAACATTAGCAATTCCGAATATTATCAACATAGCAAGTGTTGGTAAAAATAGAAAACGAGTAGAGTTAAAATCATTAAAAGATGCAAATAGGTTAGTAAATGATAAGCGGTTGAAAGAAGAACAGTTAGTGGCTTTTATACCAAATAATTTACTTCAAAGAAAGGGAATTTTCCGAAATGTAGATACGATCTTTAAAGATGAATATCTTTTTCAAAATTTTATTTCTTCCAAAAATATAACCGAGGTTCCTAGATTTAAGAGAAAAATAGATATTAATGGCGAGAGTGTATACATACCTCGACAAATGGTATTATTAACTTTTGAGGGAAATATTACACCTAGAAAAGTTTTCATTAATAGCGTATCTTGTACAGTTGAACCATACGTTCACAAAGTAATCCAATGTTATAAATGCCTCGAACATGGACACGTAGCTAAACATTGTCGAAGTACGATCACTCGTTGTATGAATTGTACACAGATAAAAAATGAAACCCATAGCTGTAGAGATCCCCAAGATAGTTTTTGTTTTTTAGAACAAAACGAAATTAAAAAATTTATGGCAGAACATAATTTTACTTTTTTGGAAGCAAAAGCTAACTTACGTAATTCATACTCTTCTGCTATTAGCCTCAATAATAAATTTAACAGTACCAGGCACACAAAATTTAAATATTTTTTTCTCCTTTAACCCACAAGAGTAATGAAAATATAAAAAGTCAACACAAACTCAACATTTCACTCCCACAACCTTCGACATCAACACAATCTCAACCAGTCAAAACACCTTATTATCCACGTAACTTAGAAACTGAAAACCCTAACAAAAGAAAAAAATCTCAACCACTCATCCCTATCACACTCCAATGTTTCCTTTTACATTTGGTCGTAACAAATCCCTTCCACCACATCGATACCTGAAAGCAACAGTGAGATAAACCCCAAAAAGTCGATTTCGAGCTAACTATGTCAAACGTGAACTAAAATCGACCTTAACTGAATGCAATACTGAGACATCTCGGCAAAAATATTTAGAATAGTAGAAAATCTGAAACTCAGTGTTGCATTTTTATCTGTTTGTCTATTCTTTTATTGTAACACTGGGATATTATAAATATCTCAGAGTTGCATTAATAATCCTACAGCCGCTTACATGCAACACTGAGTTAAATCACTGTTGCAATATGGTTGACAACATTGTTAATCGGTTGATGCGTATTTTGTCTCGTTTTTATTCTAAATTCTAACCTAACAGTCAATATTGGTTTTGTTGATTTTGTTTGATGTTTTTGTGAATGTTTCGCTGTTTTCGATTCATAGTTAAATATAATAAAAAAATATGAGTTTAAGGGCAAAACGAATTCGTGATATGGCTCTCGGTGAAGCAGGTTAGTACAATATTTATTTTATTAATAAATATTTACAAAAATGAGGTTTTGTAGCACCTCATTTTGATATTTTTAGTCCAATGTAGGTAATGTAATTATTCATTTTTAGCAAAACAAAAAGTGAAAACTTACTTTATTACTTTATTTAGCTATTTTATTAGACACCTAGGGCTATAGGCTATATACAGGGTGTCCCATAAATATATAATATTAATTATTTCCCATAAATATAAGAAAGTTGTGATCGACTATTAGCTTTTGGTTCAATTTTAGCCGTAGAACTTACACCAAGTGAACCTAAGGACGTTATACTGCTAAGTGAAGAACAAGCCATACATTTACAAGATTTACAGGATGAGAATGGGATAGAAATATTACTATTACAGGATGAAAATGAGATAGAATTATTACAACCTTCCATTGATGAAGAACCTGATTTTAACGAAGACCCTAATTTTAACCCTCACAGAGATAATGAAGACCCTGATGTTAACCCTTCCAGAAAAGATGACGAAGACCCTGATTTTAACCCTCGCAGAGAAGATGACGAAGACCCTGATTTGAACCCTTACAGAGAAGATGACGAAGACCCTGATTTTAACCCTCGCAGAGATGACGAAGACCCTGATTTCAACCCTCAGAAGAAAGATGGGGGTATCAGCAGCAGCGATACCAATGGTGATAATAATGGAGAACAAATAAACACAAAAAAGAAAACCAGAAAACGGATTAGGAACGAAAATACATGGAAGAGAAATTTAAAGAAGAAGAAAATAAATTCAGGCCAAGAGTATACATCACGACTTGGTAAGGTACACCGAGCAAAAGCGGTAAAGCCCCCGTGTGACGAACATTGTTTATACAAATGTGCTGTTAATGTTTCGAAAGAAAAAAGACTGTTGATATTTCAGCAGTTTTACAACTTGGCTGATAAAACCAGACAACGCGATTTCATATTAAACTGTATGAAAACAATTACACCAAAAGCGACAACACAGAATCCACAGGAAAATGAGCCAAAGCGTAGGAAAAAAAACCACGGATATTATTTTGAAATTGATGAAACAGATATTCGAGTCTGTAAAAATTTTTTTATGGCAACATTGGATATTTCCAACAATACTATAAGTACTGCAGTAAAAAAGGCACCAGACGGGTTTTTAGAAAAAGAATTACGTGGGACGGGACAAAGTAGCAATAAGACCTCTGATAATCTGACTAGAGATGTTGAAGACCACATTAACAGCTTTCCTCGAGTGAAGTCTCACTATTGCCGGGCTAGAACTGAAAAAGAATATATAGATGGTACATTGAATATCTCTTTAATGTACAAATTATATAAAGAAAAATGTGATCAGGACCAAAAACCATACGTTCAAGAATCACTGTATAGAAAGATATTTAACAATAAATTTAATATTTCGTTCTTTCAGCCAAAAAAAGATCAGTGTTCATTTTGTGTCATTTATGAAAAACATAGTTCTGAAACTGAAAAGGAGTTAAAAAAGAATGAATACGATACTCATAAAGAAAATGTACGCAACTCACGCTTGGAAAAAGAAGGAGACAAAAAGCACTTCATGCTTGAAAAAGACGTAGTACTCGCTACCTTTGATTTACAAGCAGTGATGCCACTTCCAAATGGAAATATTTCGACCTTTTTTTATAAAAGTAAATTGAACGCCTACAATTTTACTGTTTATAATGTTAAAAGTAGGGAGGGTATTTGTTACTTATGGAACGAGAGTATTGCCAAAAGAGGCGCCATTGAAATTGCAACCGGCGTTTATACCTTTTTAAAAGATTACTGTCAGGGTAAAAAGGAGGTAATATTTTACAGCGACAATTGTAACGCACAAAATAAAAACAAATTTATGTTTTGCATGTACTTATATGCTTTGAAAACCTTAAACATTCAAACGATTACACATAAATACCTCATCGTCGGGCATACTGAAAATGAAGGAGACAGTGTTCATGCCTGCATAGAAAAGGAAAAGAAACGAATTCTTAAACAAGGACCTATTTTTGTCCCATCCGAGTTAGCCATGATAATACGATGTGCCAAAAAAAATGCTCCTCTGTATATTGTGAATGAAATGGAGACTGGGGATTTTATAGACTGGAAAAACGTATGCAATCAAACAGGAAAAAACTTTAATGTCAACACTGACGGGGAAAAATGCCTTTGGCAAAATGTAAAGATGATTCAAGTAACTATAAATGATCCAGACCTAATAAAATATAAGACATCTTACTCAGAAACGCACTACAGCAAATTTATTAACGTCAAATATCGTATGAGAGGACGTAGGAGAACATGCGAGTCCATCGAATTGAAACCCGCGTATACTGAACCACCTCGAATACCAGCTAATGAGTTGAAAGATCTTATTTCATTATGTGAAAGTAAAACTATTCCCCAAAGGTATCACCAATTTTTTTTTAATTTAAAGGGACAGGAAAATGTTGACATTAGAGAAGACACTGATGATGAGGGCGACTTATAATGTAGAAAATAAAAATAATTTTACCATACTTTAAAAATGTATTTTTTTTAATAAAAATGTTTTTGCTTGAAACTCTATTATTTATTTGATGTACTTTTTACTGAGACAAACTTAAATTTGAATACTAATATTTAAAGCAATAGTGAGATATCTCATATAAAAAAAAGAGCCTAAGAGCAATACTGAGATATCTTTGTTTTTTCTTTAAATCTTTAATATTAAGTGTCAAAAACAATTTCAGCAATCTTTACTTAAAGCTTATCAACTTTCTCTATCTAAAAATCACTTGAGTTGAAATAAAATCGCCCCATAAATATTTAATTACCTCTATTGCAAATAAAAGTGCGATTATCATAAAACAATGAATTTAGCATTATCTCACTGTTGCTCTCAGGTATCGACATAATAAAACTAATTTTGAAAGTGAAGCAACTGAATTTATCAACATCTTTTTCCAAATTTTTCAGAGTGTTTTAGATGTCGCTAATACGTTTGATGAACTTGAAGATATAAATATTAAGACAATAATGAACGAAATTAGTAACATATATTATAATGGCTAAAACCATAACTTAAAAATTTTGCAATGGAATGCTCATTCTGCAGTATCTAATAAACTGAGTTTACTGAAGTGTCTGGATAAACATAATGTAGATATAGCATTATTGTCCTAAACGTGGTTTAAACCAGGAATGCAAATATCATTTAAGGGTTATAGTATTGTACATAGAGATAGGGATTACGGATACGCCAGTGAAGCAATTTTAGTTAAACATAATTTAAACTTCAAGGAAATTTCAATTCAGCAAAATTTCTCAGATGGTATCTTAATAAGCGGCATAGAAATAATAGAAATTAATTGTTATTCTTTATATTGTTCACTAGATATACGAACCAATAATGGAGATTGGAACAAAATCTTTAACCTACTAGACGGTACTGGTTTGATAGGCGGCGACTTCAATGCACATCCATAATGCTTGGGGATCATATAAAATAAATTCCAAAGGTGCACAAATATTGGATACACTTGAGGACAATGATCTAGTATTACTAAATATTGGGGAACCCACACATATCACTAGAAATGGAAACAAACCCGCCATTGATCTAACCTTTTCCTCACCCAACATTGCTATTCATTGTTCATGGAATACCCTAGAAGATGTTAGGGGCTCGGATCATTTTCCTGATGATGATAGAAGTAAACAACAGCATCAATTACCACTGCGAAGAATCTTATCGACCCAAAACAAAATGGGACTTGCGCAAAGCCAATTGGGAACAGTACCACCACACTGAAGACATATTCTTTGACCATAATATCGCAATAAAGCAAGATATAGATGCGAAATACAATTTTTTGTGGATGGAATTAATGCTGCAGCAACCTTATCTATTCCTGTAAATAAACCATGTAAAATGATCAAAAAAATTTACCAATCTGGTGAGACGAGTGCGACGAAGCTGTAAACAAAAGGAAAAATGAATTACCAAATTACAAAAATCATAGTAACTTTGAAAATTACTTATTATGCAAGGCAGAGTCCTAAAAGATACAGCAAGACAAAACTGGCGAAATTGGTGTTCAAAACTCAACAACAATACTCTTGCAACAGAACTTTGGAACCAAGCAAGGAAGATGCAGAGGAAACCATTGCCAACAAAGAAATCAATTAGCTTGGATTAGAAACTCAACTTTTTTGACAAAATTGCACCCCCTTTGGTTTTAGCTGATATGATGCATATACAAAACAAAAGTAAACAAAACCGAGGGAACCACTAAATTTTTTCAGAGCCAATAAGACTTAAAGAAGTAAATTACGCACTAGAAAATAGAATAAACACTTCTCCAGGATAAGATGACATTCAATACCCAATGCTCTATCACTTGCCAGTTAATGCCAAAATACACTTAAATGAGATTTTTAATGATATTTGGATCCATGGAGAAAACATTGCTGAATGTAAAGAGATAATTGTGATACCAATCCGAAAACCTGGCAAAAATCCGAATGACTGCGATTCTTACAGACCCATATCACTACTCTTGTGCATATTAAAAGTTTTTGAAAGGATAGTAAAAAGCCGATTAGAATTGTGGCTTAATCAAATCCAATTTTCACCACCAACACAATACGGTTATAGGAGAAATTATGGTACTCATGATGCTATTGCTCATTTAGTTACTGATATACAGCTATCCTTATCAGAAAATAAGTACTTTGCCTCATTGTTTCTGGATATTAAAGGAGCGTACGACAGTGTCGATTGGCTAGTACTAAGCAAAAAAATGATGCAGCTACATATACCAGAAGAAGTTACCGATAATATATGCAAGCTTTACATAAATAGGAGTGTAAGAATCCGACAAAACAATGGCAATATGTTTGGATATCGTACTATAACAATGAGCTTACCACAAGGATCTGTACTATCCCCTCTCCTCTTTAATATTTATACAATGGGTATTCACAAGACTGCAACGAATGCTACAGTAATTCAATATAGGGATGATTTTGCTGTTAATATCATTAGTAAAAAATTTAATCAATGTCTAATATCCCTAAACACAGCTCAGTTGTGTATTGGCAGTCGAACTGTATACACGTGTTTTGTGTGCCTGACTAGATAAGTACACCTATTTTTAGTTAATTTTCACACTAGGTATATTATCGGTTAGTCATAATTTAATTGAAGTACCTCGTGATTCTATCACATTAACTTTTTCCTTTCTATTTTTATTTACAATTTTTTTTCTGGAACGAGTTCTTGAAAAGCCAAGTTTAAATAAATAGTTAGTTATGAACACAAATACGGGCGGCCCAGGGCCGCACCATTAATTCTGACGATATGGACACTATCAATAACAAAGATTCCTATAAAGATATTATTCAATTTAACAAATAAATACACTATGAAAGATAAAGGACCGTTTATGTTTTTGTAGAGCACATGAACAAAAGCTTCGGCAGGTTATTTCCAATGAAAATAGGATATTTTTTGTTAACTGAAGACAAATTTAAACAAAACATAGTAGATATAATATCGGTAGGAGTAAGTAGAGTAAAAGTAATTTTTAAAAACTACGATATAGCAAATTCATTAGTAGGCCATGAAATCATGGAAAAAAATCAGTTGGTTGCGTACATTCCCACATTCTATAATCACCGCAAAGGTCTTGTGAGATGGGTAGACACTTTTTTTTCTAAAGATTTTTTACTCAAAAACATTGAATGCGATAATATGAAGGTGGTCAAAGTTCAGCGTATGAAGAGATGGTGAAGGTGAAATCAAATTTGTTGATCGTCAACTAATAATTGTCACTTTTGAAGGAAACTTCATTCCCGAAAAAATTAAAATTAATTTAACCTCATTTTCCGTGGAGCCTTATATTCACCCGGTTGTGCAATGCTATAGCTGTTTGAGATATGGCCACATAGCCAAATTGTGTAAATCAAAGTCACAAAGGTGTCAAATATGTACTGAAGTACATACCAAGGACTCAGAATGCCCAAATCCTGGCAGTTTTTGCATATATTGCCAAACCAATAATCACCCTACGATATCCAAAAAATGCCCTATGTATACAAAACAGCATAACATCAAAAGAGAAATGGCGTTTAAAAATATTTCTTTTAAAGAACCCGAAACCATAGTTAACAATCCTACATATTCAAAAATCACAACGAATAACAGATTTGCAGTTTTTAATAATACACAAAACTTCTCTCCTCTACCTGTAACTTCGCAGTGTCACAGTACACCCCCCCCCCCACCGCATATATGCTACATAAACCAACTGCACCCTCAAAAAAACGTAAAGCCTCTACCCCTCCCATAACACCCCCACCAACTTCCTCAAAAAAACAGATGTACCAAAGGCACCTAAAACAGTTCCCATTATTCCAAACCCTCACAGGGATGATTTTGTTCAATATAAAGAGAAAGTCATAGAAAATATCATTAACTTCATCCATACTAATTTCGATCTAAAATCTAGTACTTCAACTCACCTCAACCCACTCACAGACTCAAATACTAGCGATTTTATAGCTACGGCCCTAGAATTCAATACAATTGATACCGTCAGTATTAGCGATGAGTCATGCTACTAGGCAATTGAAAATACTTCAATGGAATGTAGCTTCTATAAATAAACGTAAACCAAATTTATTGAACCTGCTATCTCATGAAACTTTTGACATTCTTATACTTTGCGAAACCTGGCTAAAACCAGGTGTTAATATGAATATATATGGTTATAACAGTATACAAAATAACAGAATTGATGGCAAGGGGGGCGTTGCCATTCTAATATCCAAAAATATAAGATTCAAAATCAAATCTATTAAACAGAATTTTAGTAATAACATCGAAACATGCGCTGTATTCATTGAAGACATGAACTTTTCCTTGGTATCTTTATACAAACCACCAAAATATAATGTTAGCGTGAAGGACTGGGAAAACCTATTTTCACAGTTCAATGGCGATACCATATTCTGTGGAGATTTCAACTGCCACCACACCCTCTGGGGTTCTGCTGGTGATCAAGTCTGTGGGACACGACTTGTTGACTCCTTAAACAACACCAATTACATAATACTTAATGATGGATCACCTACCAAAATTAATAGGCCCACACAAAATAAATCTGCAATCGATCTCTCAGTTGCATCACCCAATTTAGTAAGCAAATTGAATTGGTCAGTACTTCCTGACCCCTTGGGATCAGACCACTTCCCAATTCTATTACAATATAATACTAATTATACTCTCCAGAACATCTCTCCTTAAACCAGATGGAATGTCGCTTCTGCAGACTGGACACTATTTTCAAGCCTAATCAAAAACCACTTATTAGTTCAAACTGGTAATGATATGTCTCTTACTAAACTGATCAATGTAATCTCTGACTCGGCCTCATCATCAATGAAAATAAACCAGCCAGTCTGCATAAAAACCTCTCACCCCCTCTGGTGGGACGAAGAATGTTCAGCTAAGGTCTTACAAAGAAAGAAAGCTCTACTTTAATATAAAAATCTGTCCAACTGGGATAACTACCTCAAGTACAAAAACATCGAATCCCAAACTAAACTTCTTTTTAAGACCAAAAGTATGAACAGTTGGAAGGACTTTCTTAACAATTTAAATAAAAACACACCTATCGATAAAATATGGAATTTTATCAAAAAAATTTCAAACAAAAAATATTGTAATTCGCAATCATATACATCCACAGAGATGATAGATAAGTTACTAGATTATTTTGCTCCTCCTACTGCTAGTAATACATTCACCAGCACAACAAAAATAACTCACTCTAGCAATTTTCCCTGTAATCATTTCAGCTTATCAGAATTGGAATCTGCTCTCTTTTCTTGCCGTGGAACGGCGCCCGGCAGTGATAATATCACCTATAAAATGCTCACATTTTTACCATCGATAGCTAAGAATGCACTATTAGATATTTTTAATAAATAGCCGCGTCTTTGATGAGCTCATGTCCTGTATTATGAAAACGTTTGAACGCATGATAAAGGCTAAGTTGGAATGGTATTTAGAATACAATTCAAAACTACCACATTCGCAGTATGGATGTCGACGTGGAATGGGAACGATGGAAGCTGTCTCCCAATTAGTCTCAGATGTACAATATTCATTCTCGAAAAACTTGTACGTCGGTTGTCTGTTTGTGGACTTAAAAGGGCGCATATGACTCGGTTGATCTGAACATTCTCACTGAAAGTTTAATTTCATTAAACGTTCATCCTCAGATTTCATACGACATTGTAGACTTGTTTCGCAATCGAAAAATATACATTAAAGGCAATAATAACGTATTGCATGGACCAAGGGTTGCCAATCACGGATTACCTCTTAGTCCCCTTCTATTCAATGTATATACGTATAGTTTACATAACATCTTTGATTCGGATGTAAAATGCATACAATACGTAGATGATTTTTGTTTCTACACCACACAGGATAACTACAATCAATGTGTCAAAGTACTGAAATATATTGTATATTGCCTTAAGACATGGTTTAGTGATCACGCCTTAACAATTTCTCCAGAAAAATCAGCTGTTATGTTGTTTACTAGACACAGATTGCACCTCACTGATACGCTCACTCTGAGTGGTCTCAAAATACCAATCAAAACAGAATACAAATATTTAGGCGTTGTACTAGATAATAAACTTCTGTGGGGTAGCCACTTAAACCATCTTAAAAGTAAAGCTGAAAAGGGGATAAATATGTTGAAATGTGTCACAAAAACTAAATGGGTAGCTGATCCTAAAATCGCTCTCCTGTTCTATCGGGCATACATTCGGTCGATACTTGATTATGGCTGTATCCTGTATGGGTCTGCTGCAAATGTACATTTAAAAAAAATTGATCGAGTACAATATAGTGCTATAAGGATATGCATTGGAGCCTTAAAATCATCGCCCACTCCAGCCATTCTTGCAGAGGTGTCAGACGAAATTATTTAGCTTTTAAAAAACTATGTTACTTAAAGTTTTTCAATTATAACAATACCCTTAATCAATTAGTCCCTCAACTGTCTATAGAAAATTTAACAAATAAATATTGGAACAAAAAAAATAGTCCACCCTTGGCGGGTGCATACGTTATATTCAATAAATGCATTGATCTGATCACACCTCATAAAAAACTTCCCATATTTGAACTTGAATTTTCAGATATCACCTTCAGACTAAGAGTCATATTTCCGACTTACAGCGAAATCCACACTGTTAACCAATCTCGCCTTAACGAAATAATTAATAAATATGATAGCTTCTTTAAAATCTTCACAGACGGTTCAAAATCAACAAGCGGTACTGGTTCGGCCGTTTATATCTCCGATACCAGTACTAAACTTTAACATAAAATTTCAGACACTTGTTCCATTTTCACTGCCGAAATCTTTGCAATCGAAGAAGCACTACAGTGGTTAATTAAACAAAAACTTGGACAAAATGCATTAATAATGTCCGATTCCAAATCTGTACTTGAAGCTATTAGCAATCTATCCCACAAAAAGTTATCTACATCTCTAAACATTTGTAACATTAAGAAACTTCTCCACAAGTTGTCCACACAGGGGAACATAGTTATTTTCATCTGGGTGAAAGGTCATGCAGGTATTTTGGGGAATGTCAAAGTTGACTCTTTAGCCAAGGAAGCCACTAAATTACCATACGTCATAGATAAATACGATTTTAGTGACATAATTAACAAAGGAAAAATTGAATCACGTAAAAGTTGGGAAAAGAGTTGGATAGAATTTACCAAAAAAATCTAGCAATCATTACACTTTAATACATCCAACTTTACCGAATCGTGTCCCACACATTGATGACTATGCTGTAAGCCGAGCGTACTCTGTCACTATTACCAGGTTAAAATTGAATCATGCTAAATTTCCAGCACATCTTCACATAATTGGTGTAGCAGAAACGAACATCTGTTCATGCGACAACGAATCCATTGCTGACTTGAACCACATATTTTTTTCATGTGGAAAATATAGCAATAGCCGCCCTAACTTTCTACGTTTCATCACCAACAGTAATATAGCTCAACCCTTTAATTTAACCACTCTGCTAAGTATGAATAAAAAAACGTCCTAGATCAGTTAATCACTTTTCTCAGAGAAAGCCAACTTGATATCTAAATTAATTTAAACCGAAAATATATTAGGACCTAATTTAATACCATTTCTGTGGCAAACGGATTCTGTCCAATGCCAACCCTCCACTTCACACACACACACCCTAAACACAGCTGTCACTCCTATTCTACAATGCATCCAAACACTAGTTTTAGAATTGTCATCACACAAATCCCAGGTTGTATTTTTTACAAGACATAACTTACTAGATATTTAAAAAGTCGCTTTGATCACTCGTAGTTTCCTGTAGCCAGTGAATTTCAATATTTAGGCATCACTCTTGATAAAAAACTGCATTTAAATATCATGTAAACGAAGTACTGCAGAAATGTAGCAAGGGATTGAATTTTTTAAAATCAGCCATGCGAACATGGTGGGGTGCATACCCCAAAACTGCTTTAACTTTTTATAAAAGTTATATAAGATCAATAATTGACTATGGATGCGCTATATATGGTTGTGCAAACAATTAGACCCTACGAAAATTAGATATTTTACAAAATAAAGCTTTGAGACTCTGTATTGGAGCTATGAAATCTACTCCTATTGAACCTTTAAGAGTAGAAACTTTAGAACATCCCCTACATCTACACAGAACAATGATTTTCGAAAAAATATGATAAATGCAAAACCAAAAAATTGCCTATTATAGCAAAACTATCTACACGTAGATATACGTGATCACATTTCATCCATTGAATTGAAGGAGGCAAGACCATAACCGATCTACACAGAGATAGTAAAAATCTTTCTGATCAGGCCAGCAAATATGTTGCAAGTTTAACTTTTACTTTTAATTATAAGTTTAACTTGGCATTTTTTGTACCCAAAAAAGATCAGTGTCAAAAGTGTATTTCTTATAAAAATGCGGATGCTGACAACAAAAATAAAATGAAAGTTGAATATTTAATACACCAAAGGGAAAAGAATCTAAGCAGAAAAGAAAAATAAGAAGATAAAAAAATGTAGTGAAAATTATCAGGTTAGTTGTTTTAGCTTGACAACACCAAGGGGTGACATTTCATCATTTTATTACAAATCAAAACTCTCCACTTATAATTTTCCTGTGCGAGGCCTTACTCAAAAGGGTCCAGGCTCCGTCTGGAGTTTTATGTGGCACAAACGGCAATGCAAAAGAGGAGCCAATGAAATTGGTTCCTGCTTGATAAATTATTTACAACAGAGTGAAAGTTATGTTGCTGATTCCTTAAATATTGTATTTTATTGTGATAATTGCACAAGACAGCAAAAAATAAATTTATTTTAGTAGCGTACTTTTACACTGTAGCTAAGTATAACATTAAATCAATAACTCATAAATACTTGATAACAGGTCACACGCAGAACAAAGTTGATAATGTTCATGCAGTCATAGAGAAGAATTTTAAGGTTATTAAAAACTGGCCTAATGTATACACCAGATCATTACGTCATGTTGGTCAAAAGTGCAAAGAAGACAGGAGCTCCTTACAAAGTTATATAGATGAGCTACGATGATTTCTTTCGATTTGAAAAAGTTAACTACTCAAACTTCTTTTAATTTTTATAAGGACACTTTAGGCGATGTTGTTAAAATGTCAGATGCCTCTGTTTTTAAAGTAGAGAAAGATGCTCCTGACTCTTTTTTTATTAAACTTCGTTTAGTCAAGCTGACTATGAGCGTAAGCATAAGACAGAGAAGTAATACACAAACATGCGTGGCAGTTGACTCTTTCAAAAACGTTAATCTAGAGCGTGCTTACCAACATATTATACCTATTCCAAAGAAAAAATTTTACGACCTGATGGATTTGTTGAAAAATAATGCTATTAAAATATGCTAGTCACTTTTATAATAGCTTGAAACGTGCCAGAGATTAAAGATCAGTTTTTTTAGTTATAGAATAGTACTTTTTGTTCTTTTCGAGAATGGGGAAATTTTCTTTCCAAACCATATTTTGATACCTATTTTTTTGTAATGAAATGGTTAAACTGCAATTTTACTAATACTTTCCCATTAATATATTCCACTGTATTCATAAAACATTTAAATGTAAAGAAAGACAATAATGACACAACTAATTGGTTTTTCTTAAAAACAAAAGTAAAAATAGATGTTCTGCTAAAAAATTAGCAATAATAGAATTTGTTACTCAATTTAAAAACACATCAATATCAAACCCACTTTACAAATCAGCGATTTTCTCAAAACGAATTATTTTGTCATGTGCCACTATTGCACCCAGTGAGCAACATGTTGAAACATGTGATTTTATAAAGTATTTGCAACTAGGCATGTGTGTGATGGCTGACAGGTTTTAAGAGTGTGTTAAAATATTTACATAAACAGGGAGTGAAAATCTTAAGATCTCCAATTGTTACAGCTGGCACTAAACTCACAAAAAAAACTGAAGGAAAACCAAGCAATTGACAGTTTGAGATAGTGATTCGAGGCACTTGAGAGAATTTGGTATCATTACCTGTGGTTTATCAAACTTAAAAACAAGATTCCCTAATTAAATAAAACTACAGTTATATAATAATAATACTGTTTTTACTCACCCACAGTTAGAAAGCACTTTCATATATTTTATAAATATTATTTTTCCATAATAAAACTGAGGCTTTAATCAAATATAATTATGATCATAGGTATTCAACACTTATGAATTCCATTTTATACTTTCGTTGTAATTGTAATCAACTACATAGAAGTAGCCCTTTATCATCCATCACAGCAGGGCCCCTTTTCTACCAGGCACTCTATACAAGTGCCCTGGGCGCAGGGGACTCATAATTCTTATTGGAACTGATATTTATCACCCAAAACCTGAAACCATGTTTATCAAGGTCATAGGGGCCCATCGTCCTAATATGCCAAGGGCTTTTAATAGGTTAAATATGAAATAGATTGAAGCAAAATCTGGAATCAGGTATGTTGTATTTATATAATAATAGTTCAGTACTAAAATTCTCAACTTTATGTGAAATTCTAAGTTAAAGATAAGACTAAGGGGCATAGGGGTACAATGTTTGACCAAAAGATATCTTAGCCATATATCAAAAACTAAATTATTTGAATCTGTTATCAAATAACAGTGCAATGTGAACATAAAATGCAATGGAGAAACTGTTAACAATAGGCCTAGCAAAAGGTGTAAGAGTTTATGGGTGCTATAAATTCTGCACATTATCAACTACAAAATAATCCATAAAAATTAAAATACTTAGCTTAATATCAACTGAAGGAGCATAATATTGCACTAAATCTCTATTCCTTTTTTATTTAATCAAAAAACAAACCTGCTTTCAATATAAAAAATACGTTATTCTAAATATGTGAGTCTAATTTCATTAGACCAAATACATCATTTGTGAAATTTTTGATTACTTTATCATGCCTATTTGTCAATCATAGCTTTGGAAGTACACCCATATGCAAGCAAGCTTTTTCACATGATAAGCAATTAGTGAACTTATTAAATTTTTCGTCATAGTATATTATGTTTTAAAAAATGTCTATCTATACATATTGGTGAAGAATTTAAAATTTGGATTGTAGATCATTTCCGACAATTGTTAAAGGCTAACCGGCAATGCCTATAAATGAGAGTACAGTTATACAAACTTACCTGGATATTTTAAATAGGTGGATATTGGTTTTTCCACTAACTGTTCCTTCCATTATTGATTGGCAATTGGCATTGTTAAATGAGAAAGTACCATCCAAACACACATTTCTTATTCAAGTTTAAGAAAAATATATAACTTTCGAAGTTTGTTTTAATAAACTGCAATTAACAATATAAAGAGAAATTTTAGCATTCAATTATGTTAAAAATATAAACGGATTAAAAATAACATCACACAACTTACCATCCAAACAACAAAAGAAAATGCAAAATTTGCATAAGGTAATACCACAGTAAAGCCGGATTTTCATGCATACGATATCCGATGATCCGATGGTACGAAAATGTTCTGATTGGTTGAATTGTTTTCGCGCCAATTTTCTTCCGAAACATTTCAACTTTCATCCGACTGTCGTACGAGTTGAAATATTTTTAACTTTTCCGAAAATCGTATGGTTTTTAACCTCAATGTTTCAAAAATGAATGCAATACAAATAAATAATTTTTATATTTGGAAAACAAATAATGTTTTAATGTTGTCATATCTTTTTTTACTAAAAATGAGAAATAAACAAAAGAAGCAAAAAAAAAGATTTTGGGTAAGAGATATTTTTCAGAATAGGAAAGGACAAGGTGCCTATCACAACCTGCTCCAAGAGATGAAATTGGCTGATTCCGAAAAGTACTTCAATTACTTAAGGATGTCCAGCGAAATATTTCAAGAATTATTGACTATTGTGGGTCCGAGGTTGACAAGAAATTATAATGTACGTGAACCAATATCTGAGGGTGAACGGCTTGCTCTTACACTTAGGTAAAGTTACATCAGGTGTTTGAGATTGATAATAAGACCTAAATTCGTATTATAGGTACCTAGCTAGTGGTGATAGTATGGTATCGATCTCTTACGCTTTTCGGGTTTCTCCTACAGCAGTTTCAAATATTATAAATGAAACATGTAATATTATTTGGGATTGTTTAAATCAAAGTGTCTTGCCTAAATCAAGTGAGGAATCCTGGATGAAGATATCTGCAGACTTTGAAAATAAATGGCAATTACCTCACTGTGTTGGTGCCATTGATGGCAAACACATAATAATTCAGGTCATCAACATAGTACCTAATTATGATTCAAATCAAATCTAATGTTCAATATTAATTTGTAACTATGTTCATTCATTATTTTAGGCTCCACCAAAGTCAGGGTCAACATTTTACAATTATAAAGGAAGTTTTAGTATTGTACTATTGGCAATGTGTGATGCCAATTATAAATTTACACTTGTTGACATTGGTGCTGAAGGCCGGCACAGTGACGGTGGCATATTCAAAAACTCCAAGATGGGGCAAGTCATCAATGCAAATAATATGGATTTTCCTGCACCATCTCCATTAGGTCAGGAACCAAATTTAGTACATTATTATATTGCAGCCGATGAAGCATTTCCATTAACAACCTCTATAATGCGACCCTATCCAGGCCGGTTTTTAACTCAAGACAAGCGTATTTTCAACTACAGGTAAAGGACATTTTTTATATAAAATATAGCCATTTATGTAAATTTGTTAAACGTTTTCCAATACAGAAAATAATTTTCAGGCTCTGCAGGGCAAGACGAGTGATAGAAAATGTTTTTGGCATTTTGGCATCAAGGTGGCGAATTTATAGAAAACCTATTATAGCTTGTCAATCTACTGTAGTAGCAGTAGTCAAAGCAACAGTATGTTTACACAATTATTTAATGAATACTGAAATAGAAAACGGAACTGACAAGCGATATTTAAATACCTCTAGCATTGACAGAGAAGATGAAAGTGGTCAAGTAATTGAAGGAGAATGGCGAAAAGAGTCTAATTTGAACCTAATACCAGTGAAAAAAACCAGCACAAATATGTATTGCAAGAATGCACAAAATATGAGAGAAACGTTAACAAGATACTTCATGACAGATGGTGCTGTGACATTCCAGTGGAATAGATGAAATTTTCATGTTCAACCTAGTTAATGATATAACGAATATATATATTTATTAAGTTAATATCTTTATTAATATTTTCAACTTCCAAGAAAAACAGTAGACAAAAATAAAAGGCACAAAACTCAAATGAAATGGGAAGTTCAGTTTTTTCCTTATGTTAAATAACATTTTGCTTGATCATATGCTAATTGCAGTAACTTGAGTTCCAGTTCCGTTCTTGGCTGTTGCGGCATTTTCTCCAACAATTCAGAAATTCTGATACAAATTGGGTTCATGGGGATACTACTCATACTCAGTGTGCTATCGGGTACTGGGACAGTATTTATTTTAGTCAATGCATCCAGAAGAGCCCCTTCAATTTTTTGTGCGGGCTTGGCATTTTCAAATTTTTTGGGGGGCTTGGAAGTAGTTGGGGACGGTAATGGTGGAGTGATGCTACTACTTCTCGAATCCGTTGGTGAACGAATGTCCAAGTTGGACACTGTTGTTTTGTAGCTTATAGTGTCATTTAAGAATGACATGACATCAATATATTCCCATTTTTTCTTCTTAATGGCAGCTGAACCACTGGGGGTATATTCACCTTTTAAGCGAACATATGTGTCCCTAAGGTTCCTCCACTTTTTTATTAAGAAATCTAATGGAAAATTAGGATTTTCTCCAAATTCTTGAAAGATTTCTGTCCACAAATTGTCCCTAATTGTTTTAGACCTGTCCTTTATAGGAAGTCTTGAATCCCATAAGGGTGGCCTGGCTTGTACACAAGATATCAATAGCTCCTCCACTGTCACTTCCTCAGTGATTTCTTGCTGCTGGAAAGAAAATAAGTATAAGATTTCAAGGCTTTTGGGTTTTCAGGAACCATATATTTTGGGTATCTTTTTCTTACGTTCTGTTAAAAATTTATGAATATAAGCGTACTTACTTCTAACTCAGTTTCCTCGGTACTATCGTCCATGTTTAACATCTATTATATTTGTATAATGTACCACTCACTGAAGTTAAAACGTAAACAATATAAAATATTCCTCAAATTGAATGTCAACTGTCAAATTTGGGACGATTTGAATCATTCATGAAAATTGCAAAATATTTCATACGAAATTTAACGTCATTTCGGATATCGGATCGTCGGATATCGTATGCATGAAAATCCGGCTTAATACCAAAGACCAGAGACAACAGACGTCTATAAGCCAGTTTTAGCGAGGATACCGTTGAAGTGATTCAGTAACCGAACACTAACCGCGTTGTTTTAGCGTCCAACGGTATCATAGGCACAGTACTGTGTCATAGGGGAAGGTGTTGTGACGTAATATGTTGACGTCATTGTTTGATACCGTTGATCTGAAACATTTCAACAAGTAAAGAGATAGGTTACTGGCGGTTACTGAAAATTTTGTTTACTAACATGTGTCACATGTATGTGTGTTAATAATTTGTGTAACTTCAACTTTTCCTGCTTTGTGGATGTAGTCGTTGTCGTTTATCCTTTAAAATTATTTTATATGTTGTATTTATTTGAAAGGAGTCGGGTGAACGTTTGATTTGCTTATTGAAAAACAATGGAAGACGAATCAGAATTAGTTGAAATTTCAATAAACCATTTGGGTGTAGATTACACATGTATTGTTAATATTACTGAAGCGAATGTACTTTTAAACGGTATTTATGGTTTTTACAATTAGTTCGTATTTTATTAAATATTGTTATTTTATAGATCCTGTAGCTGCCTCTAATTTTGTAGAACATAATATTCTGTCAACCGAGACCCCGTCCTCTAGCCAGATTAATTTAGAAACATCTAAAGGTACCTCCAGCCTTGGATTATCCCAAGACTCCAGAAGTCATGGAATCAATTTGGATGATATTTTAGAGGCTGGAAGTAGTAAAGAGGAGTCTCACTTGAATATTTGGACGTCGAAAAAGCCAAATGAAAGGGACCATCAAGCCACCTTAATTTTTTTAAAATTAAGGGAAAAATATTCACAGAAATTTGATGGGCAAAAATGTTCAAAGTCAACTTTGTGGAAAGAAATTAGTATAGAAATGCAGAGATTAGATTATAATTTAGGAGGTTCTGCTAAAGAGCAAGTTGAGAAGTTAAGGCAAAAATTTGCAAATCTACAAAGATCCTATTTAGACTATATAAAACACACAAAAACGACAGGAGAGGGAAAGAAAAAACCTCCACCATATTTTGAGGAGATGCATACTATTTTAGGCAACAAAGATAAAATTGACCCCAAATATTTACAAGATAGTCTTGAAATGGATGAAAGTGATAATGCAAGCGAAAATTCAAAAGAGAACTTTTCTAAAGAAAATGGCACAGAAGAAAGTGAGCTTGGAAAAATTAAAAATAGATTCAAAACATTAAAAAGTGTAAGGCCTCGTAGTGCTTCTTCACAACTATTAGAAATAATTAAACTACAACATCAAGAAAACAGAGAAGATAGAACTAAACAGTTAGAAACCATAGAAAATCTAATGAAAACTCAAAATCAACAAAGGGAGAGATTTTTAAATATACTGGAAAAAAGTTTTTTTTCCAATCCAAAAAAACGGCGTCATAGTTCAGATAGTGACTAGGCACTATTCATCTCCCTTTTATTGATTTTTGGTTTTTGTTAAATAAAACTATGTGTTTTTTTCGAATAGTTTTTGTTGCTTGCACTTTGTGACAAATAGTATGTAGTTTTTGTTTTTGATATGTTTTTAACTAAAAATTTATATTTTTATTTCTAGAAGAATGTGACTGAAAACATTGATACTGTGATGATATTTTTATTTGTGATGTACTATATCCTAAGAATAAACATTTGTTTTATACCTAAAAGGATTTCCATCTTTTATTATATGTTTATGTAAAAGAAGATTGAATAGTCATATAGATATAAAAATGTACAAGGTGGTCCAAAGCACTGATAATATAAATATATTATGATTTTTTTTTGAGAGAGAATGAAAACAAAAATTATTTCAATAAATACAAGCTATATATGCAAAGTTCCTTGTCATTTAAAAAATAGTATACAGTGAAATCTTAAAGTGAAGAATAAATTAATTAGTTCAGCTAGGATTAAACTGTTTATTTATCTATGTCTCCATAACTCTTCACTAATATAGTTTCTTTTTCGCCTAGCTGTTGCATCATCTTCCATTAAATTTACGGCATTGTTATCTTCTTCTATATAGTCATCCACTTCTTCCCAAAAATCCCCATTTCGATAGCAAAAATTATGCAAAACACATGCGGCCGTAACTATTTCAATGCTTTTACTTATGGAGTAGGTATTAATAAATTTTAGTCTGTGGTATCTACCTTTCAATAAACCAAACGTATTTTCTATACACACTCTATCTGCACTTAAAAGGTAATTATGGTGAGCTTGTATCCTATTTAACCCAGCTGTTGGATAGGGTTTCATCAGCCATTGCCTTAAGGGAAAGGCAGTATCTCCTATAATATGGAAGTCTTCATGGGGAAATAGCCTTCCACTGCCATGTCTCTCAATTGTATTTACAAAATTAGAATTTGAAAATACCCTGGAATCATGAGCAGATCCGGGAAACCCTATAAAAACATATGTAAACAGCCGTTCTGCTGTAAAAATGGCCATTAAATTTATAGACCGTCTCAATTTTCTATTAATATAACTATCTTGTTGGTTTACGGGGCGTATGGTTATTTCTATATGGGTTCCATCTACTACTCCTATGGTTCCTAGAATTTTAACAATGTAGTATTACTAAAAAAAAGTTATTAAATTACTTACTTGGATATCTAGAAAAACCTCTGCTAATATACATATATTCTTCTCTACTTTTGGGCCAATAGATATAGTTATTTTTTATTTGTAGTATTAAATACAATATATTATTAATGTCATTCATAACTGTTGATCGAACAACATCGAATCTATCCGCTATTTCATTTAGGGTGTCTTGGTAGTTAATGTACCACAAAAACATAAGTAGCGACTTTTCAGGGGTTAGAGGTTTTCTACCTCCTCTAAAAGGTTTTTGAAGAATTTTTTCTCTATCTATCATTAATAAATTTTCAAGAAGTTTTTGAAATGTACATTTTTTTAATTTAAATAATTCGTAAAACGCAGTGTTGTTGTAATTATTAAGCCAAACAAATTCATTCATAAACATTCTTATGTGTGTCTCTCTTATTATTGCTGACGTTAAGTAAACATCGACATTATTTTCAATTATAAGAGCATTGTTTATTAAAAACAAGTTTTCGTCAACAAATAGCTCCCAAATTACTGGAAGTAACTGAAGATTTATTTCCATATTCTTAATTTATTTTTCCAACAAGAACGCACGAAACAAAAACAAACCCTAAATAACCAAATATAAAGCATTTGTCAAGTTAACCGTTTTACCACCGTTTGTGTTTTAGCGATCTTTTCCAGTTACTGATAGTGGGGATGACAAATTAGATACCGGAACGATACCGACACCAGTTACTGAAGCTTCAACGGTATCGTCGCTAAAACTGACTCTATGATAATCTTTGCGTCTATGCAAACATGCTATGCTCACTCCCACTATAAATTTTGTCATGTTTATTTAGTTATACCACCCGTCGCCGGTAGCGCTACATAATCAATGAACTGTCAGATTTTTAAAATCTCGCCATTTCTATAACCTCCATCTCATTTTGATACTTCGATCGCCATTATCAGCCATTGCTTTCGTTTGTATATTATACGGTTATTATTATATTAATTTGTATAAACAGACATTTTTGTGCTTTTCAAGTGATTGAGTATATTAAACATTAACAATATGGTTCAATACTGTATTGTTCCCACTTGTAAAAATACAAGTAAAGACATTAAAATGCATCTCCTTCCTAAACAAACTTAAAAGCAAATGCAGTTCCAAACTTATATATACCAGCACCAACAAGAAGTATGGAGCAATTATCTTATCGGTTGGAGTAGGGCTCTTGATGAATTGAAACAAAAAAAAAACCCTATTTTTCAATAATAAATTAAACCTTTTTAGGAGTTAAAATTAATTTTAATTAAAAATTGTTTGATTTTTATTGTTAAATAAAAAAAATTAAAGATAAAAATTTAGAAATTTTAAGATATATGTAGTTTTTATGTTTATAAAAATTAAATTTTATTAAAAGTTAATTAATGACTATATAGTAATTGTTGGATGGGTAAGTTGTATTTTTCTTATGCAAATGCAGACTTTTATATATTGTGGTTTTTTAGGTTAAACATTCCCAAAAAATGAATGAAAAACCACTCCACGTGTGGGTGATGTGCCACGTTGATGGTAGTGTAGAAACTGCACACTGCACTTGTATGGCTGGCAGTGGGGAAGTCTGCAGTCACATAGGTGCAATTCTTTATGCACTCGAATATGTACATGATAGTCTGAATGGAACTTCATGTACCGATGTAGCTGCAATGTGGTATGTGCCCAAAATGAAAAACATAGAATACTCCTTAATAAAAAACATAGACTTTGGACGTATTATAAGAAGTCATAATATAAGGGATATCATTCCTTCCATAGAGGCAACAGAAGTGGTGCAGTTTTTCAAAGATATTGAGAACAGTGGTAGTTTATCAGTTCTTATGCATGTATTGGCACCTTTTGCCTCCAAATTGGAAGTTGTTGAAGAGCAAATTGTAAACATGTATTACAACCGATACAGCCCTGAATATGAAATGCTTTCGTATGAGGAGCTCTTACTAGAAGTAATGGAATTTAAAGCCGATTTAACAATTGAAGACTGTCACAAAATTGAAAAGGCGACAAGAAAACAGTCCCATACTACCATGTGGTTCCAGCAAAGGGCAGGAAGAATTACAGCCTCAAATTTTAAGGCAGTATGTCGTACCAGTTTAGAGGCACCATCATTGTCATTAATAAAAATGATTTGCTACCCTACCCATTTCTTGTTTAAAACAAAGGCAACAATGTGGGGTATCACACATGAGGCACAAGCTTTGGCAACATATCAAAGCCACTGTGCTGCAATACATCCAGGGTTGCAAGTGGAACAAGTTGGTTTATGCCTATCCCCAGAATACCCACAGTTTGGAGCATCACCAGATAGCTTTGTAACATGCAGCTGTTGTGGCAGTGGATGTATTGAGGTGAAGTGCCCATATTCACTAAAAGAACAATCGTTGGAAGAATTTTCACAGAAAAAATCTTCTTGTTTGGGGAAAACTGAGATGGGAGAATTTTATCTTAGAAGGGATCATTCATATTATTATCAGATCCAGATGCAAATGGCAATAGTAGGAATGTGTTTTTGTGACTTTTTAATATATGGTCCCCTAGAGAATTTTTTTTACAAAGAATATCTTTTGATGAAGACTTTTGGGGAAGTGAGGCGACGAAAGCAGAACAATTTCACCGAAAGATCATTTTACCGGAATTATATGCGAGATTTTTTACAAAAAATGTATCTACCTCAGAAACATGGTGTGTTTGTCAGGGAATAGATGACGGTAGACCAATGCTCTGTTGCGACAATAACGATTGCAACATTAAGTGGCATCACTTGGAATGCATTGGCCTACTCGATATCCCCGAGCAATCCTGGTACTGCCTTAACTGTATTAATATGGAGTCACTATAGATGATTGTATCATAGTAGGATTTAACTGTCCTATTTATCATTATAGTCAATGTTAAATGTGACAGTTAAAGTATATTAGGATGTCATAATCATCTATAATAACTCCATTTATTTGTATATCATAGTTGTAGCTGTAAATATTGATAGCTATTTTTTGTGTAAAAATAGACAACAAACAATATAATTTATAATAATTTATTAACATAATAGTATACAATAGAATACATAAACAATACCTATATATATGCAGATATACAATTGACTGAATTCAATATTTATGAAAAATATGTTAAGTACCTTGACACTTATTAGCATATCACTTAAAGACAATTTTTTTATAATCTGAATCTCTGAAAATAAATGTTTATTTTTTTGTATATATTGCCTTTCATTAATTTCTGAACCTTCACAAATTAGATCTGGTCAAACAGTTTTTGAATAAGTTTTATACCTAAAAGATTATAAATTTTTAAAATAATAATTTTTATGTTTTCAAAAATGTTAACGTGTATGTTTAACCAATTTAAAGCTTTTCAAAAATGTGTAGTGTGGGTTAAACCATATGTTTTACCAATTAATATTTTTCAGAATTGTGGGTTACTTAACCCATTTATAAGTACAAAAATGAGATTTGAAAAAAATTTCATTAAAATTTTCTTTTTGTACAGTTTTCTGAAAATTCTTCACAAGTATATGGAACTGTTAAATTACATAAAATAACAAAACCAATTAGACCTGTAGTTTCTTATGTTAATACTCCCAATAATATATTAGTCAAAAAACTAAACAATATACTTAATAGTTACGGATATACATCTAAATACTCAATTAAGAATTCAATAGAACTAATAAAAAAATTAAAAGCATTCAAATTACAAGATAGCTCTAAACTTATTTCATTTGACATTATCAATATGTTCGCTAAAATTCCTCCAAAAGAATGTCTACCACTTGTATGAAAATTATTAGAAGAGAAAAATATTAATCCAGGAATAATTTCAGATATACTTAATTTATTTGATGTATGTATTAATCAAAATTATTTCACTTGACAATAAGATATATATTCAAAATGAAGGTTTACCTATGGGAAGCCCTATATCACCAATTTTGGCAAACATTTTTATGGACAGTTTAGAAAGAAAAATCTTTGACAGTAATATTTCAAAAAATGTTTTATTTTGGTATAGATATGTAGATGACATATTAGCTTGTTTTATAGGTAGTGAACGACAATTGGATATATTTTTGAACCACATTAATCATTTACACCCAACAATTAAATTTACATTAGAAGTTGAAGAAAACAACACAATCAATTTTCTTGATTTAAAAATTCAACGAGTTAATAATGTACTTGATTATTCAATTTACAGAAAACCAACACACACTCCCAGCAAACACACTTGTTACATTTATGTAAATATGACATAAAATTAAGGGAACATTGTTTATGTAAAACACTTACGTACATACTCCATTACATTTCTAATATATTTTAACCGCATATTTACGTAAAAAGTTTATGTAAGTATCTCGTAGCTAATACGTAAATACCTTCGACCAATATAGTATACTGTAATTTTACATAACTGCTACATAAAGTTGTTACTTCATTATCAGTTTGGCTATACTTCGGAGCTTTCTCTGTGTGTTTTCTGTTATGTTGGTAACATTCAGACGCACTTGACATTTTGACAAATAAGAATTAACTCTGTTTTATCCAGTTTTCGATGTGAATTATTAAGTCGTTAATCTTTGTTTTTTATAAAAGTGAGACATTTGGTCTTGGTGTGATATGTGGTGTGCGTTAATAATTTATAAAAGTGCCTGAATAGTATCACCACACTGTGAAATAACGTAAGTACATTATTTGATTACATACAAACAAATGCCAAGAGATTTCCCCAACCTTTCTAAGAGACAGCAGAGAAGAATTTTATCAAATCATGAAAGTTCTCCAGGACCTAGTAGTGCTAAGTTACTCAAAACGAATAGTAAACTTCCTTCTGTCGATATATCAATAGAATGTGAATTTGAGGTTGAGCCCAGTGAGTCACCGGAAACGGGACACCTAATTTTTGTAGTGAGGACGATAACAATATCAGTGATGCGGGATGCATTTCCAATGTTACTTCTCTAGCATTTCCTTCGTTTCAAGAAGAATGTCCTGAAATATTTAGCTATACAAAACAAACTCTAAGAACTAGCTTGTCAGATGGTCTACGAAAATGTTTCCATACACATAATATATCACAGAACTGTATGATTTTTATATATTGACGTTTTTAACAGTATCAACAAGGATTTGGTAAGTACCTAAAATACGTAATTTACTTTGTACATTTATTCCAAAAACCAAAAATATGTTAGGCTGAAATATGCAATTGTCATCAAAAATGATTGAAAAAATAGTTATTGAAAATTTATGAACATTGAGCAATTAAGTAAACTATGTATATTTTATACTCATCTGATAAATTATTCCTGAAGAACTCAACTAGAAATTCTAATATCTTATCTATTTAATTTCAGCGACTTTAGATGGTGCTCGAAAGAAAGCACCAGATTCTGAGTACAGCACTAGTAATGAAGAAAGTCAAGATGCTGGGAGGGGAAGAAGAAGAAAAATTCCAACTGATCGCACTCAAGATTTTGTTGGTAGTAGCTCTAATGAGGGGACAATGACTCCTCCTCCATCACCAAAATTAAAAAATATTGATCGAACCCTTTTACTTGATTCTCAGAAAAATATTGACAACACTGATGAAGACATTCCTAATAATGCTGAGGTTGTTGCTGAAGGTAACTAGATAGATCGAAATTTTTAGAAATTCTGGCATTGCAAGTTTTTGAAAAACACATTATCAATTAAATTTGTTTATAGTTAACTCATCTTATACAAGGCGTTCTATGGACGCGATGTGACTGCACAACAATTCATTTCTACTGTTAAAATTTCTGTTCTCAGTCGTAAGTTTTTTTACACTTCTGATTTGAAAGGCCACTTCCCAAACTAGTGTTATGTAATTATTTTTTATTCGCATTTTCACTAACAAATTGTTTGTTTTCAGCTGTTATAGGTGGTGTTTGGAAAAAAATTTCGTGTGGCAATATTGAAAAACTACAAACCAAGTCCCATAAAATTAAAAATGTAGAGCCTTCATCTGTCAATAAAAGTAGTTGTGATAGGAATGAGACACCAACACCCCCATCACCAAATCAAAATAGTCAATCGGAGGAAGGAATTATTATTTCTAAGGATATTACATCAGGTAAAGCCAAATTGGAGTATTTTTGGTTTAAATTCTTGTGATCTGTTATTTTGTCTTCTAATTTTGGATAATCAAAAATAAGAAACCTTAACTGACTAATATTTTTCAATACCAAACAGGCTTTTTGAAACTTTCAATTCCTTCCTTTCCAACAATTTTGATGCATCATTATATGTAACTGCATAATATCTTTCATGAAATTAGTCGAGGCATTTGGAAGCATATATTAGACAATAAACACAAATGCATACATACATATTTTATCATTATTGGCAGCAATAATATTGTCTTGATTATGTATCTATGTATCACCTAATAATTATCAACTTGTTAATTGTAGGAACAGCCAAAACTTTGGGTACATTGTATGAGGAAATTGGTAATAATTATTTTTTTTTCCTAAAAAGATTTACTATTATATTGTGTGTTTCACTTAAATTGCCTACAATTTGTTTATCCAATAAAAAGTTTTTAAATACCATTTATACCAAGGTGAATACCTTGGAATTTGGACATCAGATAAACAGTAACCCTCAATATGAAGAATTGAAAAATGTTCCACTCAAAACCCTTGATCAAGTTCGGGAGTTTGAACTTCAGTTAAAGATTGACCATATAAAAACTTCTTTGGTAAGTTTCATATTACATCAAGTCCTAATTCACTGTACACTTGTCTCTTTCATTGAAGTCCTCACTTAGTACACACTTTGGAACATAAATATTTTACTTTTTGTTATCAAGAACCTGTGAACAGATTTCATTCCTCTAGGAGTGGGAGTTGATTGATTGAAAAATATTATCAGGATAATTATTCATTTTTTCAATGAACCATTTCTCAAAATTATGTGTGTGTCTTATGAAATCAACCCATATTTGGTTTTCATTTCATTAAACTAAATATACTTACATTTTAGGCCCGTCTCTTCAAATCTTAGGGTGGAAGAGATGAGAAAGACCATCTATATAGATGCCTTGCCAAATTATTCACCAATGAGTTGGCTACACAGTGTTCATGGTTAGGACAAAGGGGAAATTTCAAAGTCAAATATTTGAATTCGATAAAAATATTAACAGGTAATATATTTTCAACTTTGATTGGCAAAAATCATCATTAGTAATATTTTCATAGAGTATTATCAGCAGTCATTCTTCAGTATCATTATCAGGCATAGAAAAGCATGCAGGGGAATGGTTCAGACTGAGCCGTCAAAGGCTTCATAGAGAGAAATTAAGAAAAAAGATGGTGGAAGCCAATGAATATTAATGCCTGTTTGTGATTTACATTATATACCATATACGCCCGAATATAAGACGCATCTTTTTTGTAAATCAAGCTTTTTATCAAGTCATGCAATGTTTTCAAGATTACGTTCTGAAAAATGGGGTGCGACTTATATTCGGGCGTATATACAGTAGTTTTTTTATTGCTGATGACTGACAGACAAGAGAAATTGTGTTTTTTTTATTAATGCCAAACAATTTGATGTGCAATTGAATATACTTTTTTGATATTGAACTTTTATTTCAGTCTCACATAAGTTGGCAGCATATAATTCAATGATACATAGAGCATTTTCAGTTCCTATGAATAAATTTTGATAAAGAAATTAATACGATTAAACAAATAGCAGCATCCAACGGTTATCCATTGCATATGATAAATAAATTAATTAATAAAAAAGAGGAAAAAGTGGCATTGAAATTAATATTTCCAGAACAAACTAATGAAATACAAAATTATAAAACCATCACATATGCAGGTAATATTTCTAATAATATTTCAAAAATAGTATCTTCAGCTACAAATACAACAATTTCTTTTAAAACAGAGAGTAATGTGAGTACAAAATTGTTAAATGTAAAAACAAAAATATCCCCATTAAAGAAGTCTGGTATATATAAATTTAAATGTCCAGAATGTAATGCTGTCTATTTGGGTCAAACCCTTAGAAATTTTGAGATCAGATACAGTGAACATTTACGAGCATATAGATTAAAACAACCAGATAAATCACACTACGCAAAACATCTACTTGACACCTAACACAGAACTAGAAGTGCTGCATATTTGTGATAAGAAGCAAGAACTGGATTTCCTTGAAGAGTTAGAAATTAGAAGACACTTAAGAAACCCACAATATCAAGTTGTCAATGAACAGATAAATCTAGGGAGTTCTCCACTTTTAAATTGTCTTCTTAAGTGATAATTGTAAAGATCAGCAGATATAGTTTTCCTGGTTTCCTATATCATTGCACAGTTATACTGATCTTAACTGGAAAAAGATATCCAGGATATCTCCATAGGGCTAGTAACATCTAAGCTTCAATATTTGTAATATCATACCTTCTTCTTTTTTCTATTAATATATATAAAGTCAATCACTAGGTAGGTCACCTCTTGGTCTAGCCAAAACAATTATTAAACATCAAATAGGCATCAAATGAAATGTAACTTCTGTCATTCTGAAGATGATATGTTATATCGAAACAATTGTCAATTTTCTTAGAGTTTTTAAAAGTTTTCAATATACTGTGGAATTAGCTAGAAACAGTAAGTTTCATTTAAAACACTTATTGTAATAATTTACAATTTATTTACTACTCGTTACCATTTTCATATAGGTCAAAGTTTTATTTTTAAAATTAGATTAATTTAAGGAAATTACAAAGGTACAATTGGAGGGCAAATATTGATTAAGGCACAACAAACAAATATTATTTCATCAACTATGGGTTCATTGCCCCCGGTGCTTAACCATTCGATTGAAAGGGTATCATTACAAATTGTGTATTTTAATAAACCAATCACCCTCTCCACATGAATGCGAACATGGGCAATGGCTCTTGTCTTTTCCAAATCTAATGGATGTAACTGAGATTTTCCTCTTGTAAATGCTGGGATCTTCACAGTAGCATTGAATATTTCTACAAACTCTTTTATAAGAAATCCTCGATCTGCCATGACAACGTCCCCAGGAAGTAAATTGTCCAAGAATGTTGAATTTTCTGTTAAAAACTTATCAGAATCTCTGCCACCCCAACCTTCACTGATGAAGCAAATAGTTCCTTGTGGTGTGATGCCTATTAAATATTTAATAGTTTGACTGTGTTTGTAGCTTGACCATGACTGGGCAGCTGTAACCAACTTGGCAGGCCTGTGAGTGCGAATTTCAAAACAATCTATTATAACTGTAGTTTTGTCATTAAATGACTCCTTGAAACATGCAGGCATTGTTTTTTTTAAAATTAACCTGTCAGGCCAAAAAACAAAATTTTTTAATCGTAAACACATAACATGTAAAACATTCTTGAAGTAAGAAGACACTGTGGAAGGACTAACCCCAAAACGATATGCCAAATCTTTATAATCTATATTGAGCCTCAATTTTACAAGGGTAAGTAAAAATTGTTCATTTGCTGACAATACAGTATTGCCATGGATTTTAATAAAGGGGGTGATATATTTTCCCAATATTTCAAACACTTTAAATGTAGCTAATCCTGTATAATAACGAGTTTTTACATCATCATCACGCAAACTGTCATAATTGAGCACTACTCTAGTAAGATTTCTTTGTACATCATCGTACAAAGTCAATCTTAGAAATATATTTGTTAGTTCATCCATTGTTAAGGTTGTTTGAGTATTTTTATTATTACATGAAGTAACCTCTTCGAAGTGCATTTCTAAATCACTTGGTTGAACTTCTTGCATTTTTTCAGTTCGTGAAACCTGCATCTGTTCAGTTCTTGAAACCTGTAATCAAAATAATGTTTATTTACGTTTGTTGTACACAGAAAGTAGAAAGACAGAACAAATTAGCTATATTATTTTGTAAAAGGTACACATTCTAATCAACAATAAATTTTAAATTAGTAACTAACTAACATTTTTTTGTTAACACATTTAGGGGTTTATTCTGTAACTTTTCCATTCAAATGTACAGAACTTTATAATTCATTTGCAGAACCACAACTAAATACAAATACTAAAGGGCGAAGCATAATACACTTTCACGATCAAATTTAAAGCTCCTTTTAGTTAAAACGATATAGAAATATGATGTATACATGAGATGTGAGTCACCCTACACATTCTCACATCAGTTTAATGGCAAATAATTTTAAATTTGATTATGAAATTGGACCTAAGAAAAAACTACTTTTACAGAACACAATTCAACATCACAAATTTGTACTTGTAACTACCTTTGACCGTTTAATAGAACGCTCAAATCTTTTTATTTTGGAAGTTGTAGCACTTATTCCAGTGTCTCTATAGCCCATATTCACTGAAGGGGTCCAGTCTGGATTCAATTTATCAAGCAACTCCGCAGGTTTGCCTAAAAATAAACACATCAGTTATAATACCCTTATGCTAATGAATTAATTCACCTGAGATAAAATGTTTCGAGCACACCCTTGCATACTTGATTTTTACATCCGATAAGTCCTCTCGTCTGATCGCTTTCAGCCATTCTTGGCGTCGAAGTGCAGATAATTCATTGAGATCAGTTCTATGTTTAAAGGATAACACTTGTGGAATTCTATAAAAGTTTACATTGTCCCGGTTACTTCTGCTTCCACACTGAACTATGCAACAAAACGAAGGCATTTTTATACAAACAAGAGCCATACAACCTCTAAACACTTGCAATTACCCCTTTTTTTGCAGAAACAATTTAACTTTATACAACTATTTGTCCTCCAGCCGCCATATTGGATTTAATTTGACAGCATTCTGGAGTGGCCTATTGATGCCACTTACAAATTGTAACATAACCTCATCAACTTTTTGTTTTGTTTTACGCGCCATGTGTATTATTTAAATGAACGCTCAATACGCTCCAAAATCCATTCCACTTGGGTTAATGATTGTGACGCCCAAAACCAAGTGGAACGGCAAAAACCGTGGTCGTGATCGTTGTGAGTGCTTAGTGGAACGCATCAGTAGTAGGCAATGTTGTTGCCGTTTATATATAATATATATATATATATACATGTAATGTCAAGAGAATAATACAGTTTGTTACTTTTGGTGAATTTGCAATTTAATTAATTCCTTCACCAGTTCTTATTAAAAATTATAACAGGTTATGGGCTATTAAAATTACAAATATAGAAAGCAAGTTCAAGTTCATCAAAAAGTCTCTTCAAATATGGCTAGTACAAGTAGTACAGTGGTAAATATGCCGCAGTTGACAAGTTCCAGCAATTTCAATAATTGGAAGTTTCGGGTGAGAACCATACTAGAAGAAAGACAACTATCTAGTGCATTAATAAATACAGAAGCAGACTTTACAGCAGATCGAGATAAAAATGATTTCAAATTAAAAGATGCAAAAGTAAAGAGCATCATCGTTCAATGATTAACTGACAAATACTTAGACTTGGTGAAGGACTCCAAAACAGCAAAAGATATGATGGAAGCTTTACAAGACGTATTTGAAAGAAAAAGCGTGTTTACCAAATTAACACTGAAAAGAAGATTACTTACATTAAAATTAAACAGAAATGACAAATTAGAAGATCATTTTATGGTGTTTGATACACTAATTAGAGACATCGAAAATGCAGGATCCAAAATGGAAGAAGAAGATAAAGTATGCCATTTGCTTTTATCTTTAAATGATGAATATGAGTATGTAATCACAGCGATTGAGACAATGAATACTGGTGTCACGATGGACTTTGTAAAATCAAGACTCTTAGATGAAGAAATAAAAGGTAGAGCGAAACAAGGACAGAATGTTAACAATGAAATGTCGTTTTAAGCCTGTTATAAATGTGGTAAAAGTGGTCATAAGTTTTCGGAGTGTCGACAAAATGCAACAAAGGGGTATTCAAGAGGAAATTTCAGCAAACGTAGAAGCTACAACAAAAATTGCTTCCAAAATACTAGAGGTAATAGTTCAGGTTACAACAGACATCATGAACATCCCTCTCAACAACAAACTCGTGCAAATAAAGCAGATGAGATTACATTCATAGCTACTCCAGATTTAAAGAACGTGAACAGTTTTATTTTGGACTCGGGATGCACTCAACATATGGTAATGCGTGAAGTGGAGAAGTATATGACAGATATTAGAGAAATCGAAACCGTCAAGATTGGTACAGCTAAGAATAATCAAGTCTTATATGCCAACAGGGCAGGTACAGTTAAGGGATTTTGTCAAGGTAGAGAAATTAAAATAGATGCTATAATTGTACAAGGTATGTCATACAATTTGTTATCTGTAGCAAAGTTGATAAACAAAAATTTTAAGGTTGTTTTTAATAGCAAAAGGCCTGATAGGCAATATGCAGTCTAATCTAAAAATAATTTTTCTTTTTATTGCAATACAGTTAATGATCTATTCTTGTTAAATATTGATTTTCTAGATGAGAATTGTAACTTTTTAGATACCAATAATACTAGCTTATTAAATGACAGTTTTAATAAAGATATTTGGCACAGAAGGTTAGGGCATCTAAATAGAGATAGCTTGAAAAAGTTAGGGTTACCATTTAATAAAGATATTTGTAAAGTTTGCGTCCAAGGTAAAGAAACTAGAAAACCATTTCATACTAAGGAAAAAGTCATAACAAACATTGGTCAATTGATTCATTCGGACATAGCTGGTCCTATAACAACACCTACTCCAGAAGGTTATAAATATTTTCAAGTACTATTAGATGACTTTTCTCATTTTCTAATTGTTAAACTTTTAAAAAATAAAAGTGAAGGGGATCAAAATATTATTGATTTTGTAAAGTTAATTAAAACACAGCACAATTTAAAAACACAAAAAATTAGAGTAGACAAAATGGAGGAGAATTTGTTTCAAATTATTTTAAAAACTTTTGCAGGAAAAAGGGTATCGAACTTCAATACAACATGCCATACACACCACAAGAAAATGGTACGGCGGAAAGAATGAACAGAAGTTTACTTGACAAGGTACACACAAAATTTATTGAAACAAACTTACCTAGAACGTTATGGGGTGAAGCTGTTCTGTGTTCAGCCTATGAAATAAATAGATCACCTACACATGCAAATAATGGAGAAGTACCAGTCAAGAGATGGTACAAAAAGAATGATATATCAAAACTCAGGGTTTTTGGAAGCCAATCGTGGGATGTTATACTACCAAGACAAAATAAATTAGAGAGACGTGCACAGCCTTGTATTATGGTAGGATATACCAGTTCAGGGTACAGACTATGGAACTATGAAGAAGATAAAGTTTTTTGTTCTCGAGATGTCAAATTCAATGAAGAACAGACCAATTATGATGATATAATAAAGAATATGGAAAACAAGATGATTGTACATATTCAAGAAGATAAAATGCAACATGAGCATGAAGAAAATGAACAGGATGAAAGAATACATGAAGGAGAAAATGAAGAAGTACCAAAAGTGAGACAAGATGAGAAAATACCTAAAGTGGATGAAAAAGAGTCAGAGAGTTCTAGTTCAGAGAATTTCGGAAAATATATACCAATAACAGAAACAAATAGGGGAAGAAAAATAACTGCACCAAAATATTTAAATGAATATAAACCTGTGCTGCATACTGCCTTATATCAACAAACGAAACTGATCCTGAAAGATATGAAGAAGCAATTGAAGAAGAAGGATGGAAAGAAGCTATCCAAAAAGAACTAGATGCTCATAGTAAGTTAAATACATGGACCGAAACAGAACTACCAAAAGGACAAAAAGCAATACAAGCAAAATGGGTTTTTAGAAGGAAAGAAGACGGCACCAAGAAAGCGAGAATCGTAGCCAAAGGTTTTCAAGTTAAAGGCGAAGATCCTTTCGAGCCATTTTACTCACCTGTAGCCAGAATATCTACAATTAGATTAATGTTGTCGGTGGCGTTACAAAAGGGTTATATTATTCGACAATTAGACATTCCAACGGCTTTCCTGAATGGAATATTGGAAAATGAAGTTTTCATTTATGCCCCATTGGGACTAGAGACAAGATCGCCAATATTAAAATTGAATAGAGCTCTATATGGGCTTAAAGAGTCTCCGAAGGTTTGGAACGATGCCTTTAACGATTTTGCTATTAGAAATAAATTTAGAAGGTCAAGCTATGACTGTTGTTTGTATTATACTGACAAAGTCTGGATAGTTATTTATGTAGATGACATTTTACTTATAGGACAAGAAAATGATGTCGAAGAAACTGTTAATGTATTAAAACAATATTTTCAAGCAAAAGACTTGGGCGAAATTAGGAACTTTTTGGGTATGAAAATAGCTAGAACAGAAAACCAACTAAAAATCGACCAAGAAAAGTTTATAGAGAAACTGCTATGTAACTTGAATATGGAAGAATGTAATCCGAAAAGAACTCCAATGGAAAAAGGATTCCACTACATCGAAACTGAAATTGTACATGATGTCCCATATCGTCAGTTAATAGGCGGATTAATGTATCTTGCAACAACTAGCAGACCTGACATAGGATTTGCAGTATCATATCTAAGCAGATTTTTAGACCGACCAACAATAGAAGTATGGAACGCTGGTAAAAGGGTACTAAGGTATTTAAAGGGAACAAAGAAACTAGGGATAGAATATTACAAAAATACAGATGAAAACGTTACACTAAAAGGATTTTCTGATTCAGATTGGGGAACAGATAGAGATGATCGAAGGAGTATAAGCGGTTGTCTTATATTATTTGGAAAAAATCCAAAACTGTGGTCTTCAAAAAAGCAAAGTTGTGTTGCCTTATCATCGTCCGAAGCGGAGTATGTGGCGGCGGCTTCTTGTTCGCAAGACCTTGTAAACTTGAAAGAAATTTTAAAAGACTTTCAAATTTTTAGCAAACCAGCTCTATACTGCGACAATAAAAGCTCAATCTTAATGAGTAAGAGTAATGAAAACTCCAAGAGAGCAAAACATATTGACATAAAGCACCATTATCTAAAAGATTTAGTTTCTAGTAAAGATATTTTTATTCAATATGTTTCAACTGACCAAAATTTAGCCGACATACAGACCAAACCTTTAAATAAAGAACAGTTTGTTTACCTTAGAAACAAAATTAGCATTTTGTAAATGTCATGTTTATTTAAGTTATGTGGTATGTCAATATTATGGAGGGTAGAACTAAGGAGGACCAACTCAGTGTATGAAAAAGTGTCCGCTGAAAGGGACCAAATTAAGGTGGCGCCACAGTAGCAAGTGGAAAGATTTTAAAAACAGCGCCATAAATTATTAGAGTAGGATGGGGATCGAGACCAAACTATTGGCAATTTCGACCACCGTTGAGGGCGCTGCAAGACGTAAACAAATATGGAGGATTATGAGTAATCTCTATGTTTATGGCGTTAGTTTTTATACGGATTTCATGGTTGATTCGTATGTTTTAGTTGCGAAATATAAAAAAGTGTTTTTTTGGATTTTTGTGTGTGTTTTGGACAATTGATTATAGTGTGTGAAAGAAAATAACAAACTGTGAGTTAATATAACGTTTTGCAATGGTTTAAAATAGGTATCAAATCAGATCCTTCTCAGTTAGCAACAGTCATGGAAAACTAGGAGGTATATTTGAGTTTGACTACTGTATTTGCATATTTGGATGCAACACATGACAGTAGGTGCTTCGTGGAGGGCGAACAAGTCCTAAACAGTAGGCATTTGCGATCGCAAATGCAATGAAGATGGTGTTTACTCAGCCATTAGACTCATGACACTTTGCCTCCAAACCAGTGCACTTCTAACTGAAAACCTCAAGAAGTCTCTGGATGGTTAGAGGCTGACTTTTCAACAAGAACCTGGAAAATACTTTCATTTTCATGTACCTGCAAAGCTGGAGCTTCAGGAAAATGCAAACACATTTCAGCCACATTATTGAAATGTACAAGGTAATTTTTTTCTTCACTTGAAAGGGACACTTATTAAAATTCAGATTGTGTTATTGATTGCAGGGGAGATGTTCTATCACCTGAAACATTGTCAACCACTGATGTGGAGTGCTATTGGAGGACTCACAAGAAGGCAGTTGAGGAGGATTACGAGGCCCAACCAATTAGCCTAACTTGTTGTATGAAGAAGATGGCTGCGAGGAAACTTTGTAGGCCACTTTCACAGGAAGAGAAAGAAAGATGTTTGTCTTTATTGATATCCAGTCATCCCTATTCTGCACTGAGTAAGCATATGTGAGTATTTTACCAGAACAATAAGACTTATAAAAAAACATTGTTTATAAAACTTTCTTTACAGACAGGGGCGTCGAACAGTGACAACAAAAGTTGAATTAGGTGTGGAAGTTCTACCTCCGAATTGGCTTAATCCTCTGGTGTCACACATGAAAGAATTAACATTTTTGTTGAGTTTGAATTTGAATGTCTCAAACTACACATTGCGAGAGTGTTGCAAAGGCTTTTATTCAACTCTCTGTGATGTAGACATGTCAGAAATAATTGTCAGTTGCTGTAGTGGAAGTGAAGGTTGGAAAATTCATCGGAAGTATAGGTTAACGGGTATAAATATTTCATAAAAATATCAAAAGTAGAGATGATAAAATGTGTTTTTCAGGTTCCCGCTGCTATTCAATATTCACTTATAGACAAATGGATTGGAATAAAAAGAGCTTGAACTACTTCTTTCCAAAAGGGTTCACGAATAAATTTGTACAGCATGGTATCAAAGAAATACAAGGTAAATTTGGGAGCGAATGTAATTGAACCTGGGTTCATTATTTGCCAGCTATGTCCATGGTTAGGGTACTCACCTGATGGTATTGCTATGGAAGAAGGAAAACCATCTAGGCTGCTTGAAATTAAATGTCATTTTGTTGGTAATATGATCACTCATAATAATAATAATGAACTTGAATAAATGCCTTTCATTTGTAGGCAAAACAAAAGGTGCAATACACTTCGTAAACGAATGCAGCTACCTAGAAATTTCAACCAATGGAGTTAGGCTGAAGAAGCAGCACGCCTATTATGGACAAGTACAATTGGGCATGGCCCTGTTGAACTTGACCCAATGTGATTGCATATTATATTCAACATATTCAAGGTCTTTCCTAAATATAATTGTACCATTTGATGAAGATTTTACCAGGCAGTTAATAGAAACAATTTCTATGAATTATTTTAACCACATGATCCATGTTATATGTGAAAATAAACAGGAGCTAGAGTATTTTCGAGTTTATTTTGGAAAAAGTATCCCATACATGAAAACATTCATTACTATTATGAAAATGTGGTCTTAAAGTCTCCATTTTATATAAATTTCATTAATATATTAATTTTGCAATGCAGATGATACAAGTGAAGATTTGTGAAAAAAAGACAAAACTGAAGTATTTGGAATTGACTGTCTCGACCCTTACTTCGTTAATTAACTAGAGACCTTGAGTTTCATTTAAAAACACTAATATGAAGTATTTGGATTTATTTAGTTAAAATTTATCACTCGCCACCACATACATATGAGAAAAATAATAATTTGCTTATAATTATAAGGAACTAGATTAAATATCAAAAAGCTAATAATAATAATATGTATTTGTAATATTACATTTACATAACAAATTATTTTGCAAGATGTGTATACATATACAGTATGTCAGGTATTTACAAAATTGCAAAAGATTATTAGGAATATTTTGACCACTTCAATTTCGCAAATTTTAGTTGTGAAACACGTCAACTCTTATCTTATTTAACCTCAACACACCTCAAATGTTTATTTGTTGATTTGAAATATTTTAGCAATGAACTTTAATCAGTAATAAATGAGTAATATCAAAAACAGAATAATGTATTTATTTTCTACTAGAATACACAAAAGTAAGCAAAATAATTTAAAATGTAGACGACTCTGACAATGACATTTCACTTTCTGAAAGTGAGTCTAGTAAAAGCTTTCGAGAAATAAATAATACATTCCATTTAGTTAGTGTGTCTATTTGAGATAATTCTTAAGAGAAAGTCAAAGTTCATAAATTTTGCAATGAGGTAATGAGTGAAGTGTTCAGTAATTGCACTTAAACGTAATTTGTAATTCCTATCAACACTTTAAAATTACATTGAATATATTGAGAACAATTTGTAAAAATAACATAATTTTTTTAAGTAGTATGTTCCAATTGCATATTAAAACATAATTTTCTATTTCGAATAAGTTTTAATAATTAAAGTTTTCGATATTGTAAAAAATAAAGGTACTTTAAACTTGTATCAAATTCATATTTTTTGACAAACCTCGTATACGATTTAAAAAATTAACATCAGATGTGCGCGTTTTACTTTATGGGCCATGCAGAACTTTTTATAAAGAATAACTTTTTTTTCATAACATTACACTAATAAAAGAGTTTTCCATATGTTGCCAACTTTTTCAGACATACTATATACTTATACATATATAAAATTACATAGAAATTCCAAATAAAACATATTGTATACGGAATTCCTTAATGGGTGCCGATCAATTAATAATACTTTTGTGTTGCTCGTGACAAATATTCTTAATAGTTTATACCATTCTTTTGAGACATTTACATTGTTTTTGTAGATTAGAAGCACGTCGTTTTTGAGAAATTGTAGTGTCTAAAATAGTTGAAGTAGAATTACAGCTCTGCAAACGATGCCGTAGAATTCTACAATATTTACATCTTGGATTCGCTTGATTTCTCTTATAACTATCATCACCAACAATTACACCCTTACATGTTTGTGAATACCTAAAATTGAATGTAATTATTAAAAAAGTTAATTGTAATCTTACTTGTCGTAGCAGTTTATTCATTTGTTAATCTCAAAATCAAGCTTACTTTTTCTTGGCAATTTGAGTACCAACACATAATGGCCATCTTTCCACTGATTTCAAATAATCGTAGATACAATTGAATGAATAAATATTGTCATTTACAGTCAATTCTTCATTAGTAGAAAAAATAACCTACAAAGTTTTTGCAATTAATTATTGTTATAAAAAAAGAAAGACTAATACATTTATATTTTTCAGTACTTACAGTAACAGATAAGTCCTTGTTCACTCGTAGATGGTTTAAAATTTGGATAGGTGTTGCATTAATCCGCATAAATTCTAGCCCTTTGGGTTTTTCGAAATACGTCCAACCTTGTGGTAGATTTGAAGATTTTAGATTATCCAAAAATTTCTCTGCTGACTGAGAAGGTATTTCAAGTTCTTTATCATTTAATATATCATTATGAATCTCTTGTTTCAACTGTGGTACTTCAAAATTTGTTTCAGATTGTACAATCACATGCATTAAATTATCAGCAATTCTCTGATCAACTAACGATTCTTGTTGTTTTAATTGATCTTGATGGTTTGGTACTTGATGATCCTGTTTTGCTTCAGATTTATTTTGATTGGAATTCGGCGTTTGCAATTTATTCATGACACTCGTTTGGAGTTCATGTATTGGTATGGGGATAAATTGATGCTCGATCGTTGGCAGGGCCTCATCTCGTAGTGTTTTTTTGCCTGTCGGAAGAATTGTGATCTGTCCTTTAATGTTGAACTTTTCGTACTTTTTTATATCCTTCTCTTTAAAATGTAAATGACAAATATAATCAGTTGTTTTCATTGTAGTGCCCAAAGCCATATTCCATTTATTCAATTTTGCCGATGACTAAAAGTTAATATAGAAAAAAATATTGATAGGTTGATTCATCTCGGTATTATATAAGTTACAAATGGAATATCCTGAGCTAAAGCTGAAGAATGACGTAGTCACAAGGTGGAATTCAACGTACGATATGTTGGAACGGATAACAAAAATAAAGGATCCTTTACTATCAGCTATTGCAGTTACGAATTGTACTCAGACCCTGACTTCCCAAGATTTCGAGATATTTGATTGGTGTTGTAAAATTTTAAAACCGTTTAAAGACGTTACCGAAGAATTGAGCTTAGAAAAAGGAGTAACTATTTCGAAAGTAATATTATTTAGCAGATTATTACTAAACCATATTTCAAAGATAGAGTCAGATTTGAAAGTAAGACTTTCGAGTGAGAATGTGATAGAGATTGAGGTATATAACATGTGTGTAAAAATTTCAAGGGAACTGCTTAATAGATTTCAAAATGCGGAAGACAACATAATCTGGGCCGATTCTACGTTGCTAGACCCCCGATTTAAAAAATACGGATTTAAAAAGGAATCTGCTTACAATAATGCATACGACCGATTTGTAAGAAAAATAACTGCAGCCATTTCACGAAAACAGAGAAAAAACCAAGATATTCTCCCAAACACGCCGTCTGAAAATGTTTCTAAAATTAATGAGAAAACTAATGTGGACTTGTGGAGTGATTTTGATAGCGAGGTATGAGTGGCAGTAGCTTTATGATTTTATTAATATACAATATATGAAATTTTGATTTTCAGATAAATAAAAATGAATTACAAATAGATACTAGTCCTCAAGCCATTGCGATTATTGAAATGGACAAATATTTGGAAGAGCGAATATTAGCAAGGAACAGCGATCCACTAACATGGTGGGAAGAAAGAAAATTTGCCTTTCCCAATCTGTATGAAGTCATGAAAAGTCGCCTCTGTGTACCTGCCACATCTGTGCCTTCAGAAAGGATATTCTCAAAAACTGGTCAAATTTGTAATGAGCGCAGAAGTAGGCTGTCAGCTGAGAAAGTCGAAAAAACAGTATTTATAAGTTCCAATTTACATGTTTTAAACCCTTAAACTTAAAAACGTAGCTATGTTATTTTATTCTGCCTTTCCAGAGTTTTCAGTATTATTTTGTGTAAAATGTAAAAAGTAATATATATTTTTTAGTTGTATGTATTATGTATAGAAATAAAAAGTTTTTTGTTGTTGAAATATTCTGTCATTAGTTTTCTCCTAAAGAAATTCCAATTTTTGTTATTATTTTATATATATACTTATTTAATAAGAAGAATCTTTGTTTTCAATTAGGTACCTTTAATATATTAAACACGTTGGCTTGCCAATAGTTGAATATCATTTAATGCAAATTTTCTCTAATTTAAATCTAACTGCCCAATCCTATATTATTAATAACCAGCACAACGAATCTATATTTAGTTTGCGTGCAGTGCCGCGGCTGCCTTACCTAGAACCCTAAGTGAAACTTCATTCGTCAGATCAGAAGGTATATCGTTCCGAGGAACGAATCCGTCGGACTCGATCCACTTGCGGATCGAAATCGAAAGGAACGAATCCGCAAAAGTATCGAAAGTTCCCAACACTAATAGAAATGGCGAGATTTTAAAAATCTGACAGTTCATTGATTATGTAGCGCTACCGGCGACGGGTGGTATAACTAAATAAACATGACAAAATTTATAGTGGGAGTGAGCATAGCATGGCGAACTTCACTCCGTTTAAAACTGCTAATTTCATGTCGTTTCCACTTGCTACGCTAGCGTTATTGTGGTCGATTATTGAACTGTAATTTGCTGCTTACAGCTGGACACTTTTTCAACTTATCCCCTATACAAGATGGTTCTCCTTAGTTCTACACTCCATAGTCAATATATACGATTTCATATTTTTGTTTACTATAAAACATTTGAAATCGAGGGGGTGTGTTACAATATTTAGTAATATGTAATTTATGTAGTAGGCAATGTTGTTGCCGTTTATATATATACATGTAATGTCAAGAGAATAATACAATTTGTTACTTTTTGTGAATTTGCAATTTAATTAATTCCTTCACCAGTCCTTATTAAAAACTATAACAATTTTTCTGAGAAAAATGACAGTTAATGTCTATCATTCAAAACATAAGATTTTTGCAGGTTTTTTATCATTGCGAACATCTATATTGCTTTTTTAAAACAATGAATACACCCCCGAAGCGTAAATCTTGAAATATAAAATGAAGTTTTAGCTGAATAATCAACGCATCGATGGCCAATAATTCTAGAAACTTTTGGTATGTCACCATTTCATTACTGTCACTTCTTATGTCAGATTTATTTCTTTATTGAAAATCGTGTAATCCTTAATGTTTATTTTCCAAATTATTTCCATTAGTCTTTTGTAGTAATTCTAGTTAGTTATTTCGTTAAAAATAGTAGTTAAGTTATAGTAGTATATAATATAATCGTATTTTTAAAGTAGATACCTAGTGTAAATATTATATAGACTATGGATACAGTGACTCTTTTGCCAGAAGATGTTCCTGGTGCTATATTAAACCTAAATATAACATTAAATGATAATTCTGTTTTGGAACTGAAACGTTGGCTAGAATGTAGAGGTTTAAAAAGAACCGGTACAAAACAGGACCTTATAGAAAGGTAAGTAGGGTTACGAATAATATAGTCTACATCAGAGCCCAAAAGTTATTGTGAAATATTTAAAATCTTTAACAATCACAATATGAAGTGCAAGTTTTTCAATAAAAAAATTTTTTTTTGTCTGTGCTGATACACAATTTAATTAATTAATATCATAATCGACAACAAAAATAGGTTAATAATGTTCAGTTATATTTGGGTTATTTAGACAGTTATAAGCCATAAACACATTATTCCATGTTCACATTCACGGAAAAATATGTAGGGTATTTGTAACTATTGACTGGTCTTTTATATTTATTTTCACTTACGTTTTTTTTTAGGATACAACACTGCATTGACAATGGGCGAGCTGAAATTATTTTTCTAGTAGTTGACCAAGGGAAGTGGTATGACTATAAAAGGAATATCCTTCAACAGTCAACTGCAAATCAGAGAGAATCAGATGAAAACAATTTGATATGGGCTAGATTTCCATCACGTCCCATTCCAAAATATTTTAACAAGGGACACATATATACCTATATGTTTGATACAAATGTCGAAAATGAAGATCCAACACTTACCGATATAGATCATGCTGGCCAAAGTGCTACAACCGTGAAACCATTTAGCCGAGGAAGTCAGTATGTAGACAGTGATTACATCAGTGAAATTTTTGACAGCAGTAGAAATAATATATTATTATTGTATATGTAAATGTCAGGCTTCATTTAACATACGTAAACAATATGATATACAAGTTGCTCTTAATAAAACGTCAGGAGCTATTACCAAGTCTGTGGTGATTTGCCAAAAGCTGATATGTCATTTTTTTCAATTTTTAGGTTATATCACCCTGATATGTAATCGAGTCCAAAGTTTTACTACGCCAAAAGCTGATATGTCAATCCAAGAGTCTGAGCATGCGTTACAAATTTACATTAGTCGATATGTCTGTGAACGCAATTTCAGTTTTTGCCAAAACCTGTTATGTCTGACATATCATGTTTGGTCGGCTTTGGGAAGGTGACATAGTGGTGACATATCAAGTTTTGACAAATAGTATTAAGGTTATGTCAGTGCAGCTTCTGTTTATTTTAGTTTAGTTTTTAATATAAAAAGCCAATAAAACAGGTAAGTAGGTTTATTTGTTGTACTTTAAGAAACTAAATACAACGGAGGCAGTGGTTTTTGGAATTCAGTAATTAGAACTAAATTAATTTTTTAATTAAGGGCCGGTTTATTCACATTTAAGTAAATTTGATAATTTTCACGTAGTTATCAGTGATCTACCAATGGGGAATCGTTAATCATAGCAACAACTGGATAAATTTACAAATTTAATAATTAAACGGCGAATTAACTGAGCCTTAGTAAAATTTTAAAAAACTAAAGAAAATCATTCCAGTACTAATATTAATACAGGTTATTGATTTTTTTAGATTTAAACCATGTCACGAGGAAAACGAATGTTAGAAATGGTAAAAATTCAGCTTAATGAAATTAGTGCCAATGAAACTCAGAAAGTCACTGTTGAAAAAATTCCCAGTCTAGCTGATTTAGCTCCTTCCACCGCTATTCTTCTCGAACCAAACATAAATGAATTTCAACCAGAGGAAAACAGAAATAATTTAAATAATTATTATTCTACACCTGAACCAAGCTGCAGTAACAGTCGAGCAGATGAAAATATTGGTTATGATTTACAAAATGATTATGATAGCGAGTCTTGTGACGACGACAGGGATGTCGATTATGTTCCTAAAGATTCATCGGAAGAATCTGAAAATGAACCATCTATTGTAAGAATTGGGCCGAAGACAATCAGATTAGATAATTCTTCAAATCTAAATAGGGAAGAAAACACAAATCAAGCAAATGAAGAAAACAAGATCGAAGCGGCAAACGATCAAGGTAGGAAACGAAAGTCAGTTAACAGAAAATTAATGAAGGAAAAGAAATTAAAAGGAGAAGAGTATTTAACTAGAAAGGGTATTTTGGTACCAGCTAAAAAGTTTACACCTGTCATTAGCTGTTGCAGGAAGAATTGTGCTGATAAACTACCTCCAGAGAGTCAAAAAATAATTTTCGATGACTTTTTAAAAAATGTTACAAACAAAGATCAAGTTTTAAGCGACAGGATTAAATTGTCCGAAAAAAAAATAGAACGAAAAGGAAGAAGTAAAACTGGCATTACGAGAGAGAGACAAATAACAGCGTCTTACTTTGTTACGTTCAGCGATAAGGAAATAAATATTTGCAAGACTATGTTTCAAAAAGTCCATTCAGTCACAAGGGGAAAAGTTGATATTTTAATTCAAAAGCGACGTGCGTGCCAAACTGGATTTATAGACGACAATTTAAGTGGACGGCAGAAACCAGTAAATGCAAGAGAGGAAGAAAGACTAGAAGTAATAAACCATATTAACAGTTTCCCAAAATATCAGAGTCACTACTCAAGAAGCCATACATCAAAATTGTATTTAGCACCTACGCTTAGCATTGCAAAAATGTATGACATGTATGTTAACAAAAGAAAGACTGAAGGAATGGAAAAACCATTGTGTTATTCAATGTATGCAAAAATATTTAATGAACTAGGCTATAAAATAAAAAACCCAAGTATTGACACTTGCAAAACGTGCGACAAGCTCCAAAATGATATTAAATGTGCAGCTACTGAAGAAGAACGAAACAAGAAAGTAGAGGAGAAAGATAAACATCTGGAACTGGCGGAAAAAGCTTACAGTCAAAAAAAAAATGACAAAGAGAGAGCTAGAAATTCCGAAACTGAGCGAGTCATTGTTTTCGACCTTCAACAGAATTTGCCTACGCCGACTTTGACCACAAGTGAAGTATATTATAAAAGACAATTATGGACCTATAACTTTACCATGAGAGATTGTTGTACAGAAATTACAACTTGTTTTATGTGGCACGAAGCTTTGTCAGACCGTGGAGCAGATCAAATTGCCTCTTGTATAGTTCACTTTTTGAAAGATTTGCCCGATAGTGTTAATAAGGTAGTTTTATATTCAGATTCTTGCCCCGGTCAAAATAAAAATAATACTGTGGCAGCTGCACTTTCTTGGTTTCTGCATCAGTCGAAAAATATAAACATTATTGAACACAAGTTCTTAGAAGTTGGCCACTCCAGACTAGAATGTGACTCCGATCATGCACGTATCGAACGAGCCAAAAAAGCTGCATGTGATACCGAATTAAGGATTCCTCATGATTGGTATCAGTTTGTTCGAACCGTTCGAGGGAAGAAACCTTTCAAGGTTGTTGAAATGCAAAAAGAAGACTTTCTGCTATATTCTTCTTTGTTAAGAAGCGTTTTTGTTAAGCGCGATCACACCGAAGAAGGAGCAAATATACGTTGGCATGATATTAAAGTGTTACGCTTCTCAAAAGAACTGCCACTTGGAGTTATTGAAGTGAAGTATTCGCACGATGAGAATGAGCAGTTTTGTCGGCTTAACATTAAAAGAAGAGGAAACGTTATCCCCGAATTTTTACCACAGGTTTATGATGGTCCCAAACCTATCAATCCAAAGAAGAAAGAGAATCTTGTGTTTCTGTTAAAATACATAGACAGCGTTTACCACCCATTTTATCAGAATCTTACCGTAAATGCAAATGCTGAAGATGCTCTATGAAATTTTGTTGTTATAATACTTAACTTTTGATAATAAAGTATGTTAATATAATACACTGTGGTGTTCCTTTAGATAAACACTTTCACAGTATTAAAAAAAAATGATAAATTTCATAGTAAAAAAGTCATTTCCATTGTTGATATGTCAAAAATGATTTCACGGCAAAAGTTGATATGTCATTCAAAGTCACTTTTTTCAATTTTGAAAAAAGTTTTAATCAAAATCAACGGTCCCCTGTGGTCTACGTATTTTAACATTCTAATAAAAATACTTACATACAGAAAATAGACATTATTTTGAGGGACTTGTTTGCGAAAATAGATTTGTCATTTTCTTAAAAACTTTAAAGTGGCGTCCTGTAAACTTAATAAAATCGACATATCAGCTTTTGGCAAATCACCACAGATTTAATACTTCAATTGCTACTAAATCCTCTACATCCATATTGTTTAATCAACAAAACAACAACCAAGTAAACTTTTCATCAAAAGACAAAACATAGGTTAGGAAGTGAAGTAGGTTATAATCAAACACACGGTTATAATATCAAATGACAAGTGTCAAGCTGTCAAGTTTTGAACAATTTCTACTCCCTCACATTCCCTTCCTAATTTTCTCTTGGTAAAAGCAGTAGAATATTTGGGGGAGTGTTTTCTCTTATGTTTCAGGGAATGAAATTTCAAGAATACCAACTTTGTATTCGGGAGTAGAAAACGCATATTTTCGTTTACAATTTCTACTCCCTCAAATTCAAGCATAGTCACCCAGTTGAGTTATTTCTATGATGCGGTAGCTGGAATGTCAATCGGTTACAGGCCGTGTCATAGAATTTAAGGATCGGTTGTCTATGGGTGCGTTCATCTGAAAATTATTAATGATCGCTACCGAGGTAGCGCTACCAACCCCTCCACTTAAGCTATTTTTTGGCGTTGAACCGTATTCAATTATGTTTTAAAAACATATTCAATTTTACGTCATAGATTTGACGATGGCGAAAACGAAATATTTTTAAAACAATGTCGTCATTTGTCATTGAGCGAGGCGCGAAGAAACAAGTCGATTATTTTGAAAGTTTTCGTTATTTTGTTCCATTTATCAATTTTGTGTGGGTTAATGTGTTGATTCAAATTTAAAATGAATTGCATGATATTAGCACTTATTAACGATATTCATTATGTAGCAGGATCTCCAAAGATATCTTATTTACAAATATTTGAGGGATGATACCCTGGAGGAAGTACTTCTTCCAACATTTCTCTCCACTAATTTGGTGCATACACGCTCACCAGATTATTATGAAGATTGGTTGCCACAGTATCTCGGGAGAGATTTTTTCAATCATTTTCGATTGAATAGAGATACCTTTGTGAATCTTCTGGGTGCTATAAATTTCACTGAAAGACAATTTGTTGGTGGCCAGCATCCTGTTTCCATGGAGAAATTTGTTTTGATGTTCCTTTGGTGGCTAGGAAAAGCTGATACATTGATAACTATGTCCGATAGGTTCAATGTAGCACTCTCTACAGTATATAGTGCAGTCGAGTTAATTATTCCCAAAATACTTGAACTACAGATGAGATATACTTCATGGCCTAACCAACAGGAAAGCAGTCTTTTCATCCACTGTTAATAGCATATCATCAATAGTCACTTGAAACATTTTTTACAAAAAAAAAGAATATGCAATTATTTCTATGTTGTTTTTGGTTTTCTGTCTCCTTGCGGAGTCAATTTCACCATACTATGAAAGAATATATTCTTTCCTTTGATAATTATGCAATTTTAAGTATGTTAACAAAAGACAATGACAACTGACAGCTTTGAACCGCTCTTTATTCTTTGGTTCGAAATAATGCAAAATGTTTTGAAACATTCCGTCTACGACGTCATTGTTTCAACGCTCAGATGAAATGTTTTTAAAAAAGACCCAATAATTTTAAAACAGTGGTACGCCAAAAAATACCTTTATTCTCATTGATCGCTCTCTCAAGCCGGATTTTCATGCATACGATATCCGACGATCCGATATCCGAAATGACGTTAAATTTCGTATGAAATATTTTGCAATTTTCATGAATGATTCAAATCGTCCCAAATTTGACAGTTGACATTCAATTTGAGGAATATTTTATATTGTTTACGTTTTAACTTCAGTGAGTGGTACATTATACAAATATAATAGATGTTAAACATGGACGATAGTACCGAGGAAACTGAGTTAGAAGTAAGTACGCTTATATTCATAAATTTTTAACAGAACGTAAGAAAAAGATACCCAAAATATATGGTTCCTGAAAACCCAAAAGCCTTGAAATCTTTTACTTATTTTCTTTCCAGCAGCAAGAAATCACTGAGGAAGTGACAGTGGAGGAGCTATTGATATCTTGTGTACAAGCCAGGCCACCCTTATGGGATTCAAGACTTCCTATAAAGGACAGGTCTAAAACAATTAGGGACAATTTGTGGACAGAAATCTTTCAAGAATTTGGAGAAAATCCTAATTTTCCATTAGATTTCTTAATAAAAAAGTGGAGGAACCTTAGGGACACATATGTTCGCTTAAAAGGTGAATATACCCCCAGTGGTTCAGCTGCCATTAAGAAGAAAAAATGGGAATATATTGATGTCATGTCATTCTTAAATGACACTATAAGCTACAAAACAACAGTGTCCAACTTGGACATTCGTTCACCAACGGATTCGAGAAGTAGTAGCATCACTCCACCATTACCGTCCCCAACTACTTCCAAGCCCCCCAAAAAATTTGAAAATGCCAAGTCCGCACAAAAAATTGAAGGGGCTCTTCTGGATGCATTGACTAAAATAAATACTGTCCCAGTACCCGATAGCACACTGAGTATGAGTAGTATCCCCATGAACCCAATTTGTATCAGAATTTCTGAATTGTTGGAGAAAATGCCGCAACAGCCAAGAACGGAACTGGAACTCAAGTTACTGCAATTAGCATATGATCAAGCAAAATGTTATTTAACATAAGGAAAAAACTGAACTTCCCATTTCATTTGAGTTTTGTGCCTTTTATTTTTGTCTACTTTTTCTCTTGGAAGTTGAAAATATTAATAAAGATATTAACTTAATAAATATATATATTCGTTATATCATTAACTAGGTTGAACATGAAAATTTCATCTATTCCACTGGAATGTCACAGCACCATCTGTCATGAAGTATCTTGTTAACGTTTCTCTCATATTTTGTGCATTCTTGCAATACATATTTGTGCTGGTTTTTTTCACTGGTATTACGTTCAAATTAGACTCTTTGCGCCATTCTCCTTCAATTACTTGACCACTTTCATCTTCTCTGTCAATGCTAGAGGTATTTAAATATCGCTTGTCAGTTCCGTTTTCTATTTCAGTATTCATTAAATAATTGTGTAAACATACTGTTGCTTTGACTACTGCTACTACAGTAGATTGACAAGCTATAATAGGTTTTCTATAAATTCGCCACCTTGATGCCAAAATGCCAAAAACATTTTCTATCACTCGTCTTGCCCTGCAGAGCCTGAAAATTATTTTCTGTATTGGAAAACGTTTAACAAATTTACATAAATGGCTATATTTTATATAAAAAATGTCCTTTACCTGTAGTTGAAAATACGCTTGTCTTGAGTTAAAAACCGGCCTGGATAGGGTCGCATTATAGAGGTTGTTAATGGAAATGCTTCATCGGCTGCAATATAATAATGTACTAAATTTGGTTCCTGACCTAATGGAGATGGTGCAGGAAAATCCATATTATTTGCATTGATGACTTGCCCCATCTTGGAGTTTTTGAATATGCCACCGTCACTGTGCCGGCCTTCAGCACCAATGTCAACAAGTGTAAATTTATAATTGGCATCACACATTGCCAATAGTACAATACTAAAACTTCCTTTATAATTGTAAAATGTTGACCCTGACTTTGGTGGAGCCTAAAATAATGAATGAACATAGTTACAAATTAATATTGAACATTAGATTTGATTTGAATCATAATTAGGTACTATGTTGATGACCTGAATTATTATGTGTTTGCCATCAATGGCACCAACACAGTGAGGTAATTGCCATTTATTTTCAAAGTCTGCAGATATCTTCATCCAGGATTCCTCACTTGATTTAGGCAAGACACTTTGATTTAAACAATCCCAAATAATATTACATGTTTCATTTATAATATTTGAAACTGCTGTAGGAGAAACCCGAAAAGCGTAAGAGATCGATACCATACTATCACCACTAGCTAGGTACCTATAATACGAATTTAGGTCTTATTATCAATCTCAAACACCTGATGTAACTTTACCTAAGTGTAAGAGCAAGCCGTTCACCCTCAGATATTGGTTCACGTACATTATAATTTCTTGTCAACCTCGGACCCACAATAGTCAATAATTCTTGAAATATTTCGCTGGACATCCTTAAGTAATTGAAGTACTTTTCGGAATCAGCCAATTTCATCTCTTGGAGCAGGTTGTGATAGGCACCTTGTCCTTTCCTATTCTGAAAAATATCTCTTACCCAAAATCTTTTTTTTTGCTTCTTTTGTTTATTTCTCATTTTTAGTAAAAAAAGATATGACAACATTAAAACATTATTTGTTTTCCAAATATAAAAATTATTTATTTGTATTGCATTCATTTTTGAAACATTGAGGTTAAAAACCATACGATTTTCGGAAAAGTTAAAAATATTTCAACTCGTACGACAGTCGGATGAAAGTTGAAATGTTTCGGATGAAAATTGGCGCGAAAACAATTCAACCAATCAGAACATTTTCGTACCATCGGATCATCGGATATCGTATGCATGAAAATCCGGCTTCATTCTGATGAACGTAAAATTTTTTCAGTTTTGTGATCAGTGATAACCACTTGCGTGCGCATATTATTTGCTGGTGCTGGAAACAGAAGCCTAACCTAACCAATAGTTGTTGTTTTTTATAGAAGAACAGTGTTTATGTAAATCTATTCCTTTATTTATATTAAGTATCGATTTTGACTTGTGTGATTAAAAACTAGGGACGCGAATTTGTTTGGAATTATTGTGGAGCTGGCAGATGAAAATTTTAACTTAAATGCAATAATGGAATATCTTGGGAATCCTATTCCTGAAAATATGTTAGAGGGTCGATTGAGAGAAAGAAGAACAAGAAATACAAATTTTGTGAAGGAAACAGTTCACACATTTGAAGTAAGCTATTTTAAACGTATTAATACTGTTCTAGATCCTTAAAATGCAATAATAAATTGTGAAAGTTGTTGAATGTTTTAAATCCTAATACCCAAACTTGATAGCTTCTCATAATAACAATAGAATACTATAATTCAAGCTATTCATTTTTAGGAACTTAGTATCATATTAGGAAATAATGTAGAACACAACAGAGACCACATTGACTTTAATAAAAAAATTGCTGTTCACTATATGGACACTTACCAAACCGGAAAGTTTTTTGGCTGTGGGTGATAGATTTGGTATTGCAAAAAGTACGGGACATGGCATATTCAAAGAAATAGTCGGTGCAATAGCAAACTTGCTGCCACAATATGTAATATTTCCAAATGAAGCCCAGTACAATATCTCTGAAATGGTAAGTTCAAGATTATTTGTCTTTGAATAATATAGGAAGTGTTACTCACTGAAATAGATATGTATACTTATAGATAGGTAATTTTAAATGGTAATAAGTACAAATATTGAGCTTACAAATTACATTGAATTTGTTCAGTTTGTTCTTTCCGAGTTGACAGACTGTTGAAATGACATCAAACTGGTTAGCTTTGTTTTTTTTTTTGAAAAATGCTTTCTTTCTTTATAAAAATCCGACGATGGAGAAAGGAAGGATTTGTTGGATTTCGTTGTTAGGCTTAGATGCTTTGATTTTTTTAGTGTCCCCTTCGTTTCGACAGGGTAAGTTAGCCTAAGAATAATTTGTTTCGGTGTCACAAGAGAACTTTTTTTAATAGGGATCACCTCCACGGCAAATATTGGCCCGCTGACGCGATCAGCTTTGTATGAGGAGAGGCCATTTTGGACAACCGTCATTGCGGCTGTACAACTTTTGATAGTGAGTTTCATGGATCCAGATCGTGCACGGGAGGATATGAAAGATAATCCCTTCCACCAGGACAATACCCTCCAGGTGTAGTTATGCAGGAATAACCCCCACAAAACTGTTAGGCAAGCCCCACAAAGCTGTTAGACAGCACCACGTGTGTCCGTTTTACTCACACACACCACTGCCAGATGCTCGTAGGATACAGGTTTCAGTTTTTTTGTGTAACATTTCTAAATATATCACATTTCAGTTATTTTCAACTTAAATTAAAATGTATTTCCTTGTACTATTGCAAATCGATGCATAGACAGGTTTGAAGGATAACTTTCAACCACTAGGATACATATTTCAGTTTTTTGTGTAATATTTCTATATATAGGACATTTAAGTTATTTTCAAATTACACTTAAATGTATTTTCTTGCGCTATTGCAAATTGGTGCATAAATATATAAGTATATAAAATATAATTTGGGATTGGGAGCATTGATAAATCTAAATTTAAATTTGGAATATCAAATTCTATAAGTAGTTGACAGAAACACATTATAGCTATAATATGTAGAAACTACATTTTAACATGTTGTGATCAAATTTACTTAATTTCAAGTGTTCAAGTAGAAAATTTTTGTGGGTGAGTACCCTATTATCAACATATTACATGTTGAGTGGGGTTGTCAATAGTATAATATTTTTGTTAAAGTTGCTTATCATTTACATACTGCTTGTTGGGTGCGTTATACGCTTGTACATATTTTTTATTGTTCAAATAAATGTAGTAGCAACAACTAATTTGTGTTTATTCTTATGGTCCACACTTTTAATATTTTCATAATCTTTTTAGTATATTTCTAAGTTACCTTATCTTCATGTTTCTTAATTTTGGTGAGGTTTATAACTACTGGTAAAAATAAAGTGGCGCTCACGGGTAGACTATTTTCCATTCATCATATTTTCAAGTACCAACATTCTCAGAGTAAGCAAGAGTTCCCATCGCTTATGCTCGCCGACCAAAAGCTGCCGTTCGCACTTATGTAACAAACATTGGAGTTGCTACATAATATCAATAAAAATATAAAAAAAATTGTTACATAGTACCAAAGTTTAACTAGTCTAAAAAAATGTTCTATTTTCAGCAAACCTTCTACAGAAGATACCAATGTAAAATTAAGAGACAGGATTCGCTTTTTGAAGAGACAATTAAGAGTATGCAGAAACAAACTAAAAATTTGCAGAAAAACAAGCAGGAGGCGAAAACTAAAAATAAAATCCTTGAACGGATTATTAACCGAACTAAAAAATAAATTTTCTTTATCTACCCAAGCCACATCAGATATTATGATATCTCTTCAAGGAGCCCCAGCTGCTTTATTAAAAAGAATGATGTTGAATAGGAAACTGGATGGTAAGAAAGTAACAAAGGCAAAAATTGAAAAAGAATTAAGAAGCTTTGCTATGACTCTACAATTTTATAGCAGCAAAGCTTACAACTATGTAAAAGAAATATTTGGATTTGCGCTTCTTGCCCCATCAACAATTAGTAGTTGGCTGTCAAAAGTGGGCTGCAGTCCAGGGTTTACAGCTCCCGCAATATCGTAATTAAAATTAAGAGCTGATGAATTCTTCACTAAAAAGAACAAACAATTGATGTTAATTGATGAGATGTCAATAAAAAAGAGTTTACTAGCGATAGACACACTCAACAAGTATTTGGCTACACGGATATTGGAGCAGGCAAAAGCCTTAACAATGAGCAAGAGTTGGCTACTGAAGCCTTAGTTTTAATGGTAGTAGGAGACCATTTTAAAGTCCCAATTGCATACTTTTTAATTAACAAAATATCGGGAATTGAAAAGGCAAATTTAATATTGTAAGTGCTGCGGCAATTACAACAAGTAAACTGCAAAGTTTTGTCAGTCACCTGCGATGGACCCCATGTTCATTTTAAGATGCTGCAGAGTTTAGGATGCAAGGTCACAAATGTTGTAAATCTGAAACCATACTTTTACCATCCCATTACTCACCAGCGAGTCTATGTATTATTAGATGTTTGCCACATGTTGAAGCTTATTAGAAATAATTGGGCATATATCAAAGTAATCATTGATCCCAGTGGAAATGAAGTGAAATGGGAGTACATAGAAAAACTCTTTAAAATTCAAGATGATGAGGGCTTATACTTGGGAAACAAATTGAGAGGAAAACATATTCAGTGGGAAACAGCAAAAATGAAGGTAGGAATTACATTATTTAAAAAAATGAGTGAAGTCAGCTGAGTGTACCAGAGAAAAAACAATTATCAAGAAAAGACTTTTTTATATTTTGGTACAATGATTTATTTAGCAGAGCGCTTTCAGTTTAATAACAAACCATCCTCAGTGCCCCATGGTCAGGGTGTACAACAAATCATCACATTTAGAAGCAACATACACGAATTAAAATACAATGCTTAGCACACAGTCAGCATCCAATAAAACAATAATAATAAAAACAACACCTTCAACCCATAGTCCAATGGATAAATCCATGAAATAGGGAAGAAATTTTGTTTGGGTATCTTGGCAGATCTGACTTTATTTTTAATTATGTATGAGCTCCCTTCTGCACGTCTTTTTTTGGCAACATTAATTTTCCATTCAGAAGGGTTACTTCTTCTCCATCTTTTAGATTTTGTTACTTGTCGCAGTACATTATCTAATATCCTTTCCAATATCAATGTTACCACTGTTGTAGATGCTTCAGAGTGTGAAATTCTACTGATATCAAAGTTCAGAGTCGTATTTTGAGGTATGTTTGCGACACTAGTTCGGGATTCTTCAATGTCCTTAGAATCTGAAGATGACTCTGTAGAATAATATGGATCTAGGTCAGAATAATCACCTCCAAATAAAGAGACAGTTTCGTCACAAACATAAGTTTCCTGTGCTGACCGAAATTCATTAGCATCTTGAACACCTAAAACCAATATAGTGTATAATAGTAACAAATTCATAAAGTGCAGTAATGAAAATTTACCTGTGCTGAACATACCATCATCCCCCAATAATTTTTCCATAAAGTCTGCTACGCGATTTTGGCTTTCGTCTAACTCCGAAGAAGCTTCAAATATGCTATTCTCAGTGTTGGATGCTGAAAAAAAAGGTGGAACAATCTACTTAGACTAGAAATAAAATGTGTAAATTTCCAAAAAATTCTGTAGTAAAGGGCATATCGCAAAATACGATATTTATAACTTTTATTTCAAAAGAAATCTTACAGAAAATCAGTCATTATAAAATGTTGGTCAAGGAAAACGTATAACAGCATAATTTACCTTTGCTTAAATCCTCTTCCACTTTTTCCTTATCCGTTATTCCACATTCATTGTCCACTAGCACCGACGTATCGTCACTTATGCTAACAACCTTTAAAAGAAAAAATAATGTGATATTTTATAGTGTCTTCAAAAAATGAGCCAACAATAAAATCGTTCGACATGCACCAGTTTATTTCCACATAAAAGTAATACAGCATTCATATTATCTAGAAATTTTAAATTCTCTTTTTTAAAACTTAGCTAAGCTAAGATTGTTTATATTTCTATCTTATTATTTCCCTTTTATGGTCAAATTTGTTTATTTGTTATTGTTTCGTAAATATTGGGAAACTATGAAAAAGTGTTCAGCGTGACAACGCTGCATTTTCCCTTTGCAACCGTTACTTTATGTTATGTGGTTACAGGGATGCCAAACCTCACGATTAATCGTGAGATCTCACGATTTGAGTGAAAATCTCACGATCTAACGATTTCACTACATATTCTCACGATTTTTTAATACATTACATATTCAAGCACAACGAAAAATAAGTATAACTGCGAAATAAAAAAAATGGTAACATTGAATGTTGTCGACTTGTCTTGTATCGATATTATTCTCGCCTAGTCTATGCCGTATCGGTGAATCCCCGAATATATTGTTATATAATGGTTTGTGGGTTGGTCAATATACTATGTTGCTTTCTGTAAATCACCGGGATCGTCGCGCATTGAACTGTTATTTTATTTTATTAGTTTTCTAGTGTTTTAGGGTTTTATTTTGTTTAGTTTGTCTCAGTTATATTCGTTGTAGTTGTATTGTGTAGAATTTAAGTTATTGGTTTTTAAAAACATTGTAATTATATTAAAAACATGTCTAGTAACGAAAGTGATACTGACGAAAGAAATGTACCATCAACATCATCTAAAAAAAGGAAAATATCTTATAGCCAAAAATACAAAACCGAGTGGGAGAATGATTTGAAGTGGCTAAAATCTAGCAAAAAGGGCCTTTATTTGGATGGTGAGTCAAAAATATATTTTTTTGTTCGGTTTTGTATTATATGTGAATATATTTTAAGGTGTAATGTTTGCCAATGTGACGTCAAGGTTACTCACGGAAAGTCAGATGTTTTTAAACATGGGACTACAGAAAAACATATAAAAGCATCCGCTACAACGGTGGGACAAAGATCTATTGCAGATTTCTTTAGTAGAGACTCAAAACAAAAGGATCTACAACTTAAAACACAAGAAGCTGAAATTAGAATAGCTGGCTTCATTGCGGAACACAATTTACCATTTAAAGTGATGGATCATTTTCCTGCTTTGTTAAAAAATATTTGTAGCGATTCTAATATCGCTAAAAATATTACTTGTGGCCGTACAAAAATTAAATCCATTATTACTAACGTAACTGGATCAATACAACTGCAAAGAATTATAAAGAAAATGCGTGTCAAAAAATTTAGCATTATAGCAGACGAATCAACTGACCGTTCAAATATAAAGCAGTTATGTCTTGCTGTTAGAATCAACGAAGAAAGTGAAATTAAAGATTATTTTCTAACGTTAATACCTATAGGGGATGCAACTGGCTCCGCAATATTTGACCATATAATGTCATTCTTCATCAAACATGAAATTCCTTATATCAATAACTGTATTGGATTCGCATCTGATGGTGCTAATGTCATGATGGGGGCTCACAATTCGGTTTCCAGTAGAATAAGAGAAGCAATTCCCAATATATTTATAATGAAATGCATCTGCCATAGCTTTCTCCTTTGTGCATCATATGCCTGCCAAAAGCTTCCAGAAGAAATTGAACTATTTTGTAGAGAGGTTGGTTAATTTCCTGCTTAAAATTATTGTTCTTTATAGATTATTTTTTAGGTCTACAATTATTTTGCAAATAGCCCAAAAAGAGTCTGGGAACTAAAGGAATTTCAACAATTCGCAAACGTATCACCTCTAAAAATATTACATCCAGCACAAACGAGATGGTTGTCATTAGAGTCTGTGGTGAATCGTGTGCTTAATCAATATAGTCCATTAATACTTTACTTTACTGATCAGTCTAGCCAAAATATTATTTCGGCTACTAATATTTTAACACGTATGAATCAGTCAGAAACCAGACTATATTTTGAATTTTTAACTTTTATAATACCTACATTTAACCAGTTAAATATAAGTATGCAAAGTGAAAAACCTAAAATTCACATAATTTACAGAGGAGTTACAGCAGCGGTAAAAACTATAATGGACTGTTACATAAAACCAAATTTAATGGATAAGTATAATAAAACGATTTTTGATATAGACTTCCAACAACCTCGCAATTTTTTAACAATGGAAGAGATGTATTTTGGAGCTAAAATTCAAAATAGTAATGTTGACAAAAATATTTTGGAGAGAGTTAAAGTAAAATGTCTGAGTTTTTATATTGAAAGTGTCAGTCAAATATTTTCTAGGTTTCCTCCAAAGAACTCAGTTTTTGAGCAATTTCAATTCATTGACCCAAAAAATGTTTTAAATAAAAAAAATTCAACAATTGCGAATATCGCACAATATTTTCCACATTTGTTTGATGATATTCAAGTGCTTGATAATGAGTGGAGAATGTTAAGAAATATAGATTTTACCGATGTGGGAATAAGCTCTGACGACTAGTATGATAAGGAGTTGTTAAGTTTTGGCAGCAAATTTATAAAATTCAGTTGGGAAATGGGAACCCAAAATTCAAAAATTTATGTTGTTTAGTCTTCAATTTATTATCTTTGCCACACTCCAGTGCCAACGTAGAGCGTATCTTTTCGTTGGTCAATTTAAATAAAACACCTTAAGACGGATACATTAGAAGGTGTATTACACACAAAAAGTTTGGTTTCCTCTTCCTCTTCCTCCACTAAAGTGTGAATAATATTGTTTTTCATTATTAAATATCACAGGCTACTAAATAATTTTTTTATTTTCTTATATTATTTTACATGACGCATTTTTACTAAACATCATTGATAATTACATTTTTATATAAACTTCAAATAAATACTGAAGAATCCAATTCAGACTGTGCTACTCTGCGATGGCTTATACGACAGGATGCTGGAAAATTTGTTGCTGGAACAGCTTGAACTACTGCTTCAAATGGATTTGCTCTTAAATGGTTAATCAAAATAGCGCCCCGTTCTGCAGTTGACTTTCTCGGACGTCCTGAACCTGGAGTTCCATAAATTCTTAACTCTCATATCGCCATCTTCTTACAATACTTGAAACTGAGTTCTTGCTTACATTGTTACAATGTTGAATTACTTTTTAATTTTCAATGAAAAACAACAATTAATATTTAGTTATCCCGCCATTATGCTCTATGACTTGTCTTAATCTACTGATCATCGATTTATATAATGTTGAGCAATATTCTTCAGTTATTTCCTCCCAAGCATTATTTATAACTTCCAACAAACCTTCAACATTTCTTGGTCTTACATTTGCCTTTCGAATTTCTCTAACTAACATTGCCCAAACATTTTCTACTGGATTCAAGTCTGGGCTTTTACTACACCAGTTAAGGACACTAATATTACGTGCCCGAAACCATATTCGGTCACTACATCAGAGTTATGCACTGCACAGTTATCTTGTTGGAAGATAAAATCATTGTTAGGGAAAAGAATCTCAACAGAAGGTAGCATAAAATTTTCTCGCCAATATGCCATAGAACTCCGGGTCCCTGCGCAGATATCCACGTCCACATATTTACAGAAAAACGGCCACTTTTATTTGTGAAATTTACATAATTCTCATCAAACCGTGTATTCGGTGGGCGATAGACACGAATATTGCCACTATTTGACGATTGAAAAACCTTTTCATCTGTAAAAATAACACGATTCCAAAATTGTTCGTCATAAACAATATGCTCTAAAGCAAACCCCATTCTTGATTCTTTGTGAGTATTGTTTAATAATAGTTTCGTTGCTGCTGCATGGCATTTCAATTCAGACTGTGATACTCTGCGACGGCCCGTACAACACGATGCTGGAAAATTTGTTGCAGGAACAGCTTGAACTACTGTTTCAAATGGATTTGCTCTTAAATGGTTAATCAAAACAGCATCCTGTTGAGCAGTTGACTTTCTCGGACGTCCTGAGCCTGGAGCTCTTTCAATTCTTCCCTCATATCGCCATCTTCTTACAATACTTGAAACTGAGTTCTTGCTAACATTGTAAAATGCTGCAGTTTGCCTCACTGACCATCCATCGTCTATTTTTGAGATTATTTCACCTTTCGTGACTGAATTTATATGTGACATAATTACTTTCAAATTTGGAATTGTCTGTGGATGAGAAATGGTTCTTATTAGAAGTGTCCAACTGTAACACACTAATGTTACTGGTTAATATCTCTTCGATACGATCGCCGGTTCACTTGAAGAATATACAGAGGGGTTGAAAAATGAATATTTGCAGATTACACTAACAAATATATTTAACTAATTAAAGATCTTCTATTTTACATGAAGTTTATATAAAAATGTTATTATCATTGACGTTTAGTATAAATGCGTCGAATAATACTGAAGTGACATTTTGTGATATCAACTGACTAGATCGAAATGTGAAATTAGATTTGAAGTGTGAAGGCGGCTACAGACGTTCATGCATACTTGACAAGTGGACTTGTGCAAGCGCACTTGTACAAGTATACTTGAGCGTGTGTAGGAACAAACTTGTACAAGTATATCGACTTGTGCAAGTGGCATAGACTTGTACGAATTTTCTTCATGTCCCAGTGACTTGCGCAAGTATGCATGAACGTGTGTATGAAACTGGAAGTTGATCCTAGTATGTTTATTAACTTGTTTATTTGTTTGTTACTAGAAGATAGATTAAAATGGCTAGTGAACATGAAAAAAGTATGCGCGAGGTTTTGGAGGAGTTTATTAACATTTACAAAGAATCTCCTTGTTTATGGCAGGTAAAATCAAAGGGCTATCATAACAAAAACAAGAGAGAGGCGGCATATAAAAATTTAATTACAAAATTGAAAGAAATTGATAAAAATGCAAACCGCGATATGGTTGTAAAAAAAATAAACAGTTTAAGAACAAATATTCGAAAGGAGAAGAAAAAAATTGAAGATTCGCAACGTTCAGGTGCCGGTACCGATGAAGTTTATACTCCTACCTTATGGTACTACCATCTCTTTGATTTTCTAGAAGATCAAGTCACTCCTAGGAGCTCATCTTCAAATGTAATAAATGACCCAGATGTAAGTGTTTTTTTTATTTTATCTTTATTTAAAGTAAGCTTCAAAGAAAAATTATAATAATACAATGGCTGTTAAACTAGTAAAAACATGTTACTTATAGGTACAGATACAAAAATAATAGAAGAACATTGAAACAGTCATTAGTTAATGCACAAAATTAGTTTGCCAGGACACTTGACCTTCATTTGCGAAATAGTTCATTAAGTTTTCTCTTACTTTTTTGGCATCTAAAGTACTCCCTTGTCGCGTATTTTCCAGTGGCTGTAAATTTCCAAAATTCAAGGATTCTTCATGCACATAAGATTCACCCACATTTGATACTAAAAAGGTATGCAGAGCACATGAAGCTTTAACAACACAATCTATGTTGTTTAATTCTAAATTAATAGCTGTATGAAAAATTCTAAATCGCGATGCTAATATTCCAAATACATTTTCAATGATACGCCGAGCTCTAGATAATCGGTAGTTGTAAATTTTCTTTTCAATGCTGGTTAAATCACTTTGTCTGAATGGTTTTATCATGTCAGTTCTTAACGGAAATGCATCATCTACTACAAAAACATATGGAAGGTATCTTTGGTTTCCTACTTCAGATTCTTTAGGAATATTTAAGAGATTATTTTGTAATTTTCTAAAAAACTGGCTATTTTTAAGGACACCTCCGTCAGAAATTCTTCCATTAGTACCAAAATCAAACAATATTAGACGATATTGAGCATCTGCAATAGCGAGTAAGACCATACTGTGCCTTTGCTTGTAATTGTAAAAATATGAACCGCTACCAGCTGGGGGCACTATCTCCACATGCTTACCATCTAGTGCACCAAGGCAATGTGGAAAATTCCACCTTTTTTCGAAGTCGTTGGCTATATTCTTCCAGTCATTTTCTGTTTGAGGAAACTGAAAAAAAAGTTATATTTTTAACTTAATTAAAAAAAAACATATTTAAAAAATATTTTTTTTTTATATTTTTTTCTATAAAAACATTATTTTTAAACATATTATATTTTTAGGAAATTACCGAAGAGCATCCAAACGATGATTCTCAGAGATCTACAGATCAAGTGGATATTGATGATCAATCACAACTAGATCACCCCATATCAACGAATTTAACTGAAAAATCTATAACGCCAAAAAGAAATCCCCCACCTAGACCACCCAAACGCGCAACTCCAGATTATAATAGTGTTTTACAAACCATAGATGAACATTTCAAAAAACCGAAAATTAAGGAAGACCGTTATGATGTGTTTGGAAAAAATATATCTTTGAATTTGCGGGATATTACAGATAAAAATCAACGTTTGTTAGCAGAAAAAATTATAAACGAAGCTATATTTTTAGCTGAAACAGGCCAGTTAACTTTTGGACACTCTGTCACTACACCACCGCAACAGAAGAGACACGAAAACAGTCTAATTTCTCCGCCTTTGGGTAGTCCCCCAGAAAACTTTTATGATGAATATGGTAATGATGACTCAAATATTTCTTTGGTTTCTTATGTATCTAATTTTTCTGTTTAAATTTAATTTAATTACATACCTACCTATAGATATTAGAAAATTAAAACTAGATAGAGAAAAAAATAGTTTGTTTTGGTGTACATATTATTTAAATAAAGAAAATTTAAGTTTATTAGGAAAATAAAATTTTTGTCTACTTAAATCAAGTTGTTTTTCTTACCTTTAAATAATCTTTCTTTAGAACCTCGTATATTACTTGGTATGTTTCAGGAATAATTTTACTTAATGACTGTGGAGAGATAATAGTCGAAAATTTCAGATCTTCATAGGTTCTTCCTGTCGCAAGAAATCGTAGGGTTGCTGTTAATCTTTCATGTGGGCTTATGGCTTCTCTCATGATGGTATCTTTCTTTTCAATAAAAGGGGCAACCAGTGATAACAGTTTTCTTCATTCATTCGTAAATAATTATGCCAATCAGCAGGGTAACACTTCAGTTCGTTTAAAATATTTGTATGCGAATAGATATTTCTCTTTAGAAGCCACTTTTTGCACCAAAATCGACGTTTTTTCTTTTTTTCTTTTTGTTTAAGCACAATAACGAACATCGCAAGAGCTAGCGCGTCTTCGTCCATTTTTGCCTACTAAAACTGTTCAAGTACGCTTGTATCGTGTGGAGTCGATGCAAACTTGTACAAGTGCGCTTGCACAAGTCCACTTGTCAAGTATGCATAAACGTCTGTAGCCACCTTGACAGATGTTAAATATTGCATTATGATACATTCATGACAATTTGATCAAATTACCAGTAACAGTATTGATTATATAGACCAAAAATGTAATGACGTCTTAAACATAGCCGCTGACAGTTACTGAGGGAAAACAAATATATATTTACGTTCATTTTACGTTTGTAATATGCTTAAACATGGCTATTGTTAATTTGTCGAGCATTGCGGAGCAGTTTTGTAAGGAAATTAGAGTGTTAAAGAAATGTGGAGACAGTTTAAACAGTGGATATGTTGCGAAGCAATAAGGCATAATTACCTGATAGTCACTGCAGTGTCACTTTACAAATGAAAAAACGAATAAACTTTTAAAATATTATAACGGTCAAGACAAGACATAAGACGTTAAATAATTGATTTGTTTTCCCTCAGTAACTGTCAGCGGCCATGTTCTGACGTCACACTTTTTCGGTCTATAACGATACAACACATGTTTTATCAGGCAAACATAGCATTTATCAACGAACGCCGTACAACCATTAACAATTTATATTGTATAAAGACAAAAATATTTCAAGAATTCTATTATGTCATGATTATAATCTTTGTAGCCACCAACAAATACAATCGAGGCACGCTAACGTCAACGCAACGTAAACGCTCACGATTGACTGAAATCGCAAAAATGGTGAACAGACACATTATCTACAATAATATAATAAATAACATTTCATAAACTACGAAATAACGTTTAATTGTAAAATACAAGAATACAAAGAAATATACGAATTTATATAGAATACCGACATCTATTACAAACCATAGTAATATGGTAACCGTGCATTAGAAACATATTATAATTATTAACTAGAATTTTCGTAAATAATTAATAGCGTTTGAAAACACGAATCGCTTTTTAGGATATAATTATATATGTATAAAATTTATATAAATTAGATATTCATAGAGTAATGAAACTTAAAGAAATGGAGGTAAACGTCACAAAAACAGCGCGAAACCGTTCGGTAATGGAGGGAACGTCAATATAACAAAAGAAAACGACAGGAAATAATTTTAATACGTTATAATTATACAATATAGAAATAATAACATTTTACAGGATTATACAGAATCCCTACAGTCAATATATTAAAACTAACATTATAATATATACATATGATAAACGATTATTTCGTTTCGTCAAAACATACATACAAAATTTAATTAACAACATTGATACATTTATTCAGTAAGTAACTATATGCAACAAGTATTACACCTAATGAGCTGCTATATACAACACATATTACATTAAATTATTTACCTATAAATTCGATCAGATGGGATCATCATATATTTATTACATATACGAGAATAAAAAGAATGTCATTAATTTAATTGGAGAAATGATAACAGAAAGATATAGATTATAAAAAACATATAATTACTATATGCAGCACGTAGTACAGCAGATGAGATGTATGCAACATGTATTACATCAAAGTGATACAAATAATTAATTACGCATTAAAACATTTATATAATGTAACACCAATACAAACTACACGTAAATAAACAATTACGACAATAACACATATCGTATAATATACCTATATAAACAATAAATAACTTAGAAAATAAACGTTATTATTATAACAGTACACGTTTATTTAACATAATACTAATATAGCTGAATCTATATAGACACATAATATTAACCTAACATACATTTTTTTGAACATATTATTATTAATACACATTCAGTTAATAGATAAATACATAGATACATGAAAAAATATTATAAACCAATGTTATATCTATACATACAACAATAACGATTTCATCTTCAAATATCCATCTAATATTAATACACTATCTACAAGAGATATCAATTATAACTGCACGCGTTTATTTTACATATTTTTTATTATTGAAAATATATCAACACATAATACTAACAATACATACATTTTTTAAACATATTATTATTAATACACATTAAGTTCATAGATAAATTAAAAACGAGCAGTATTAACAACAAAACATACATCCTTATAAATGTATATTCTATTATGAAGCGTCAATAGAACAAAAATTGAATAGATGAGGCTTTTAATTGATGAAGATCCATACTGAACGATGAAATAAAACAATATAGTTTGTTTAAATCTTCATATATTTGAACTAATGTTCAATTTAAATTGAACATTAGTTCAAATATATGAAGATTTAAACAAACTATATTGTTTTGTTTCATCGGTCAATAGAACATACGTATATTACATGAAATGTTAATATTTATAGAATAAGTATACATAATTACATGATACGTTCCTTTCTAAAATCAATTTTATCGTTAATTATCCATAAGAACATAATAAATTATTAGCCAATCATATCATTTATAACAAGACGCCGATAAACCATCAACATTTGATACAGTAACAACATACATATATTTCTACACTTTTATGACGTAATCATTATATTTGATACTAACGCTTACACAATCAAACGCGACAAATAACCTGAACGTATTTTCAAAGTAACAACGTAAATATTTTATGAACATTTTGTGAGGTAATCATTACATTATGTACTAACACCTACAAAATCGAACGCGACAAATCACCCGAACTTATTTTCAAGGTATCAACACCAATAACTTTTAATGACCCGATGACGACACAACATACATATTTTTACGACAATCACACCCAAAATCACAGACCGATGACAGCTGGATAAAAAAAGGAATAAACGGGAAACAGGATAAAATAGGGACACAGCGACGGGCCCCCGTCCTCTTAGGTACCCGTCGCCGGACACGGACACACGATTGGGGGTATATTAATCAATATATAGACAATTTAAACTTTTGACGACGACATCCGAATGGGACACGAAGTGTATTCGGGTTAAGTTTTGCACTACTATTTACTGCCGGTGTTTCAATGCAGGGTTACCTCTGAGTTAAGAGTTAACCGTGAGGTAAATTATGTTCAATCGTTTATCAAAGGCAGAGAGATACATAACCTAGGGGTAAATAAAATGGTAACTCAACTCGCACTTTAAAGTAAGAGATAAGAAGATAACCTCGAGATAACTGTCACAGAACAACCATTTTATGTTTACGATAGTTGGTTTTTATAGTTTTTGTAGGTTATAGTGTGGGTTTTAAATTTAACAAAAGTCTATTGTGCCGTTTGATTATTGTGTATTATTAAAAAAACTTACCAAAGGGATCTAGAAGATCTATTTGGCGATGATGATTATGAGGAAGTATTAGATTTTTTGAATTTAGAAAGAAAAGCGTATACGGTAAAAGATAGAATAAATCCATTTGAAGATATGGACGATGGCGACTTCATAAAGAGATTTAGATTGAAAAAAGAAACAGTATTGTATATATTGACAGAGATAAAAAGGTAATTATGGAAATAAAGTCGCTTATAAATATCCTTCTACTATCATGACGGAATTTGAATACTGAATTGAAAGTCAATATAATAGCATTTTTTCTAAAATAAAAAAGGGTAACCTAGAGAAATTTAGTAAATTGAACAGTATTTCAAATAGTAAACCCGTATTTAATAACAATACAAAATGGTTTCAAAACATATCGACGGTTGACATACCTCAAGATATCTCTGATTTCTTTTCACTTGGTCCGAATTTTGGTGTTCAAGTTACAAAGGATGCTATTGGGTTTGATATTTTTATGTCATATGTCGAAAATATTATTCAGAATGTTGCTAATAGTTACTAATTATTTACATAACTCCCACTTTGAACAACCATCGAATTTAAAGGCGATGTTCAAAAAAGCCCGATCATTTTTTAAATCACATCCAGAACTCTGCATCCTACAATCAAATAAGGGTAGTTGTACTGTGGCAGTGAACAAAACCGACTACATTAGAAAAACGGAAGAATTATTGAAAGCTACATGTTGCAGGGGATGGCTTTATTATTGAATTCACTGGATCAGTGTTTATATAACTTTATTAATTAAAATCAAATATAAAGGAACAATAATTATTGCTGATACAAAAAAACATAGGTACAGACAACTATGTGACACTTGACATTATATATGTTCTGCCAACTAACAATAAAGCGAGTTTTAATAATTACATTGGTCATTTAACAATACATCTACTTAAACTAAATTAAATAAAGACCCTACTGCTAACATATAATTAAAGTATAACGATCTTATAAAAAATTTGAAATCTACTAACGATATTACTGAAGAACTTGCTAAAAACCTTTTTCTATATAATTTAGCTTTCCCAAAATAATATTGTCTACTGAAGATACATAAACAAAATGCTCCCCTCCGACCAATTGTTAGTTCAATTAACTCAGTACGTACAACATTTCTAAATTTGTAGCTGATATCCTCAAAGAGGGGTTCGAAAATTGCACTAATTATAATATCAAAGATATTTTTTCGTTTGCTGTTGCTATGAAAGACAGAGTCATTCCAAAAGGTTACGTCTAGGTATCCTTGGATGTTGTGTCTTTATTCACCAACCTGTCTTTGGGTCTGGTAATGGAGATTGTACAGTCTGAGTGGAGTTTGATTGAGGTCTGCACCACCATTCGTTTTATATTTAATAATACTTACTTCAGTTTCAACAACAATTTTTATTCTCAAATATCCGGAACTCCTATGGGTTCGCCTGTAAGTCTCATTCTAGCTACTATAGTCTATAGTGTTGGATTATCTGTTGGATGAAGTGATTCCGACTTTATCGTTTGATCTTCATTTTCTTTATAAATACGTTGATGACTTAATTTGTGCTGCCTAATAGTCACATCCAAACCTGGGTGGATACTTTTAACGCTTTCAATTAATAGTAGCATTAGATTCACCGTTGTAACTGAAACGGATCAAAGAGTACCTTTTTTGGACACGATTATAATTAGACTGGACGATAATAGAGTTGTTCTGGATTGGTACCAAAAACCCACGGCTTCAGGTAGATACCTTAACCTGCAGGGCCCTTATTCCTTAAACGAGGGAACTATGTTCTCATGAGAAAAGTAGGCGGAGTTCTCTCGAAAGTGACTAAATCATATTCTTGAATCGGTGTGACAGTTCACATCACCGATTTTCGAGAGAAGTTGGCTCTACTACTAATATTTAAAGGAACGGAACGTTCCCGGGCGTACATGTAGTTTATTTTGACGTTTGGAAATTTAGATAACCTCAATTTGGCTTATCTCAATAGTTCACTTTCGATATTTTCTTTTAATCGTTTTAAAATACGAGTAGATTACTGGTTTCAAATTTTTTTACCGACGATTGAAGGATAGATGGACATCTCACAGGACCTATAACACCTGATGATATGAATTTCTTACTTAAGAACAATAGATTTTACTGTAGTAGACACAAGCAAATCAAAGAGAAGATGATTCGATCAGGGATAAATAGATCTATATACACCTCGTGCTCCTCCCCTTGGAAGTGTGTCACAGATCATATAAGATCAAAAATATCAGGACTGGAAAGAGAGGCTGTAATAGAAACTTTAAGGAGTTCTATGAATGTATCTATGATGTGCTCAAATCTACAAAGATCCGTTGTCTTCCAGAGGCCTGGACTAATGAACAAGCTATCACTAGAAGAAATGGCTAAAGCATCTGGAGTGGTAGCTTCTGACCCTATTATACGTACTAAATATATGGAGAAGGTCGTCGCAGAGAACTACTAAGATATCATAATAAAAGCCCACTTGGTACCTGGTAAAATGCTAGGAATCGATGATAGGCTGTCTGTGGAGAAAGAAGTGTTTTTCTTTAAATGCCACAGACATGGGATTTCTATAGGCCCTACTAATCTTCTTCTTGGTTCATTAGATATTGTCCAAACAAGGTTTTCCTTGGCACTAACCTGGTTCCTCCAAGACTTGTTCAGTCCTGGCAGAGATGTATTCCAAAGAGGAGTGACAGTCATAAATAAGATGGAGAGCCTATGGGAACCTCTTGGTGAAAGGATATTTTCACTCCTCAAACTCTGGGATAGCTATGTGATAGGAAGGATATGTGCTGACCCAATAGAAGACACAGGTTACACAGCACTACTAGACTATGCATTAGGAGAGATAAAAGGTATATTACCCAGCTTTAAAAGATCCCTCGAGACCACATGGGTATCATCCGATACAAGAGAAGAGCTATAAACAGCACTTGAGATGAGCACCTTAGCACGAAGTTTCGGTCATCCCTGCTTGAGTGAGTTCGGGAGTATAAATAAGCTAAGAGATAAAGCTATGTATTTAAAACATATAGACAAAAAGACAGTGAAGGAGGTGAGGTGTACTTTTGTAAAAACACTAATCAAAGGTTACATAATAAAGCATAAGAAGTGGCCCCCTCTGATTTGGAAAAACAACGTCTCCTCTGCTCTAGAACACGCATGGAAGGAAAACAGATTCCCTACTGAGAGTGAAGATGCCGGGATTCCCTTAGAGGAGTGGGATCACATTGATTTCTGCAAGGCCTTCGAATTCGACTATGCCCTGGATACATCAGAGCTCCTCTCTGATAAGAGTTGTGCTCCTCCACTCCCCCACTGGACCCAGAAGTATGACCCATGTGGTTTTAAGATCCTCCATAATCAGAAAAAGCCTATGCTTCCCCAGCAGGAAACTAGGGTCATGCTGAGGTATTTAAACGGAAGACCAGGAGAAGTGAAATCTGTTGACTCCTATAGTAAGGTTAATATCGTAGAATTGAGAGACTGCAGTATCCTCATGGCTCTTATTGGATGCTTTATTCACTCAAGACAACTCAGAATATCTATCCTTTCAGAGAATCCTGTCAATCTAAGCACAAGTCCTTATTTTATATGTCAACCTATAGTGCAGTCAATAATAAAAAAATTATTCTTTTCTTTCAAAAAATCGTCAATTTCTTTTAACAATATAAAAAGAAAATATAGAATACAAGAAGTTAAAATTAACAAAAGGCATTTTAATACAGTCCAGCAAAAACGATTCGAAGTCAGAAACATGGTCCTGCCCTTTATGGAATTGTTTTTAATAATCTTCAAGGTAAGTCTATATTTATTATTTAATTTAGAACTTCTAATACTATAGGCTGATTATAATTATTGCTGCTTTATGATACAGAAGATCTAAATGAACATAATCCACGACGAATGTATAAAGCTTTAGATGGAATGGACTTAGATGATGGAAAGTTTATTAAGCTGTTTAGATTAAACAAGGAGCTTACACAAGGACTTATTGAAATAGTGTCTCCATATATTAGAGCCCCATCAAGAGCATTAGCAATTAATATACATGTAAAAGTAAGTAAACACATTTTTATTTTATATCTAAGTAACTGTTTTATTTAATGTTTGGACCTATGTACTTGTAGGTACATTTAAATGAATATTAAGCAGAGTATTCAAGAAATTTAAACTTTTAAATTTTCAACTATTGTTTAGATATATGTATATTATGTTATATACAGGGTTATAGTGGGTATGTTATAATTTATAGATTTTAATTACCCTTTTTATATAAGTAGCATTTTAATATTTTATTGTTGTTTATGATCAACCTACATGTTTATAAATTTATAGGTACTTGTAACTCTTCGGTTTTACGTTACTGGAAGCTATCAAGAAATAACTGGTTGCAATCTTTTTTCTGCCTTAAGGCAACCAAGTGTGTCTCGATGTATTACAGAGGTTACAGATGCTCTTAATCAAGAATTGATATTAAATGAATGGGTAAAATTTCCAAGACATATCCAAGAGATGGAGATTTTACGAAGAAGGTATGTAATAATAATTTGCACTCTCCCTAGACCTTCATTACAACATAAAAACATTGAGTTTTTAGGTTTTATGAAAAGTACCAGTTTCCAGGAATAGTGGGAATTATTTATTGTACCCATGTAGCTATTGCAACACCACCTGGACCAGAATACCCAGAACATGTGTATGTTATTAGAAAAAATTACCATTCAATTAATGTTCAGCTGTTAAGTATTAAATTAAAATAGGTGTATTATTTTAAAAATTAAATGTTTAGGTCATAGTTATGATTTTAACTTATTTATTTTTTAGATATGTGATGAAAATTTGAGAATCCTTAATGTTGATGCCAGATTTCCAGGAAGCTCTATAACGAGAAAACCTACCAACCCTCTCAGTGCTCGTTATAGGTATGCCGGTTGTCTCACGTGGTACAACCCGTGCTCGCCAGTCGACTAGCTTCGAGTCGAAGAAGGGGTGGATTCTTCAAAGAATTATTAAGTTTACAAAAAGGGCGCCAGAGAAGTTTTGGCAAGCACCCAAGACTTCTTTAATTAGCCCACAACTTCTCAGTGGGTTAACAACACTCACTACACACTCCAAAGGTTAAACTGAAAGGTAAGTTATCATAAGAAAATAAAAGTCAGCAAGTATCCCCTGATTGAAGTTTTAATTAGTCACTTTGGACCAAAGGTCTCTTTTCAAAATATTTATTACAATATTACTACAATAATGTTTCCAAATAATGTCTGAACTCAGCTGAAGGCTGTAGACTCAGAATGTAGATAGGCTGAAGGCCGAAATCTACATAAATCCAAAAAAATTGCTAACTAATTTATCAGTTACAGCTTAAGTAAACAACTGTCAAGCAGGTTCTATAAACTCTGAGCAGAGCTGAAGGCTTCAAACTCAGGGTGCAGAAGAGCTGAGGGCCCCAAACTACACCGATGTCTCAATTCTATAATTATAGAGAAACGATCAAATAGTTCATATACAATATCTCAAAAATACACCGATAATATATATCAAAAATTAACAATGTACAGTTACAAGGGTTCACACTTCCGCAATTTATACCAATATCAATATAAATAATTGCATAAGCATAATATTTAAATAGCAAACGAGCTTAGCGTTGCTAGAGAAAATATAATTCGAAATTATGTACGGCGCAAATTATATACATAAAATCGTCAGAATTAGACAAATCCACTAAATAATGCAGTACCCAGGTACGTACCGTAGTATCCTAGCGTATTTTAAACTATAAGCAAAGATTACAAATTTTAAATACAAAGTACAAAGTGTAAAGCGAAATTATAGTAATTGCCGCTAAAAAAGAAATGAAACTTTACATGTAAAACGGTGAAATGTGACGCATAAAGGTGAATTTACAAATGAAAATGAAGAATAAAAAGGAAAACTGTTCACTTATCCTTTTTCCGGAATCAGAACAGGAACTGAAGTCGCTCCAGAGTATTCCAGCTCTCCTGGAACTGGTCTCACTGACTCATTAAGCTCCAAATCAGTATTTTAATATCCACATACAAAAACCCCCCTAAAATAGAGAAACGAATTAGCCTCTACATAGGGTTTACATTTTACCCCGGTCAAATTTTCAACGTACCCCCGTAATATCCCATTATACTGACTATAATAACAACACCCGAAATTCGCAAATAATCATACATCCTGACTGTTAACTGTATAAAAGCCATTTATACTGAGAATAAAAACTATATGACTGGTTTTTTTCCGCTTAGCAAAAAAACTACGATACCAAAAAAAACCCATAATATAAAAACTATGTCGTTGGACACATCCCATTTATTTATTATACAACCCCGTGATATATTCTTATTTCAAAAAAAATATAAAGCAATGAAGAATATGAACTAATAAGAATTTATGAAATGCATCGAAACTATCTCGTGAAATCCAGATTACATACTCCAATAAACTACGATTCAAAGCTAAAATTTCTACGTTAATATATCTATGGAACTGTTAATTCCGAGAAAGTATTTTCAATAATTTACCTTGATAATGAATCCTTCTAACCAACGCCGTCTACGGAAATTTACCACGAATTACGCAATTCCACTAATTTCTACTGGTATCCTCAGTCATCGGCCGTTTCCGGACCAGAAGCCTAACGGGTCAGAGCTGCCAGCTGTTGGTTTCAGCCGTATTTTCTTCCCCTACGTCGGAATTGTCGGGTTTTTAGCCAAATGTTTTATGGCTCCCAGAGCACATGCAAAAAAATTTTAAGTTGGAAACGTGTGTTTACACCTTGACGGCAAATGGAGGACTGAATTTTAACTTCGCACCGTCAGCGCTGTGACTTCTCTTAGTCGACAGGCCAACCAATATTAAATCTCCGACGGCTCGGCAAATTTTCGCGTTACAGCTCCAATGATATTCATATCTGGAAACAATCGAACATTTCCCAGATAATGGAGTAAATTTACCGAAATAATCCTAATAACCAATTCTACAATTCTAGGAGATTCAGGTAAGTTTATTGAAATTTTAATATCTACTATATTGGTATTCAAACTATGGATTTAGAAATAAGTTTAGTATAATAGATATGTCCATTATCAAATACATTTTCATATATTTTTTAAATTATTAAGTATATGCAAGTATAAGCACTGTACAATAAACAAATTGAGTTTAAGTATGTACCTACTTATTATAATAATTATTTTGTTACAGGCTACACTCTTAGACCTTGGTTACTAACACCTTTAGATTCACCCCCAACTACTGCAGCAGAGGAAAAATTTGACATTATACTAAAAAGAATCAGATGTGGAATAGAACGGTGTAATGGTGTCCTTAAAAACAGATTTCGATGCTTACTTAAACACAGAGTTTCAAACTATAAACCTAATCGAGCATCGAAGATAATAAATGCATGTGTCGTTCTTCACAATATGTGCTTGGAGGCCAATATACGTGAACCAGATAGGGATATTGAAGAAGTTGAGTTTGGTATTTATTGGGACGAAAATTTTCTACAAGAATTACCTCGTGGAATCAATCCAGATTTAGCTTTGGCAAGAAGAATGCAGAGGCACATTGCAACAACACATTTTGCTGATTAAAATTACTTCAATTACACAATTTTACTTATAGTAGTTGTATATTTTTTAGTAAAATTTTATTATATATTTTTTTCTACTCCTGTTTCATACTATACTTATTAAAGGAATAAAATTTGTAACATAATGAAGTTCATTATGATCCAGATGTTTAAGCCAATAGAATCAAGTCAGTTTTTAGTAAAGTGAGACATAATTTGACAACTGTCAATTTTGATTTTCAAAAGTATCTATATCTAAAATTAATTATTACTTTATTTTGATGAAATACAATAGAAAATGGAACAATAATTGGTATGGACACATTATTCAATTACTTAATCTTTTAAGCAAGAAGCTTAATGTTGACATATCAAAATATCCCAAGTTGCATGCTGTAATAAAACGTAAATCCTAAGGTTTTTAGACGAAGTACCTGAAAATCAATTTCTTTATTAATAAGTATTAAATTAAATTAGGGAATTTCAATGTTAATGACGGAATTTGAAATAGACAAGACATTTTAAATTATAAATGCAATTTTTATCATTTGGTTCGTGAGAAGTCATAGCCCAATGGTGTAAACGTCACGTTACGAAAGTTATTTAGTTTTATGGCCAGGGTTCGATCCCTACCCACATCCTACCATTTTTTTTTAGATCAACCCCCAAATAAATTTTACAAATTGTACAATAAATAATTTAGGTATACATAAACAATGAAAATTGAAGAATTAGGTATGATGATCAAAAGTTTTAAATTTATTTGTTGAGTTTCCGTTCATTGTTCTGTTTTTTTACAAGAATTGGTAATTATTAATTAATTATTACTTATTAATGGAAGTAGAAAAAAGAATGTATGCAACTTCCACGCCTGCAGCTCATTTGGTATCCAACAACATGCTCGTGTTTTAATGGCTATCGTTACATAACATATGAAAATTCTGAAAAATTGACAACTGTTTCGATATTGGCATATCATCGTCAGAATTTGTTTGAACTTTCATAATGTTTTCAATATTTAGTGGAATTACTTGAAAATAGTTAGTTTTATTGATAACAGTAAATTTTATTATGTATTTGTAAATTGCTATCAGAAATAAAACAAAAAATTTCAAAAGGTAATAGTTTTATTTTAAATTATTCTACAATATATTTATAAACATCCCAGACAGCAGACAATATCCACTAGATATCCATTGGATAGCCCAATATCCACTGAATATCCAGTCCATGTAAGATATCTAATGGACATCCACTGAATGTATTTCATGGATATGAATAAAAAACTATTTTCTATTTTACTGATAATATATTGAGTAATCACAAAAAAAATCATTTGGAAGAGAGTTCTAATACATATAATACCTTCAATGCATAAATGACTTAATATCCTGATATTATATCCATTGTATATCCATGGATATCTATTATTATTTTCTGTCGCATTTTTGTCTGTGCTCAATGTATTTTTGGTTTTATTCAAGACATGAAATTGAAAAATATGAATAGGTATACCTAAATTGAGTTATCAGACTATGAGTTTACTCAACAAAATACGAATACAGCATAAAACGTGTTCTTAACGCACAACAAATATCTCATTTAACGTTTAATGCTATAGTAGAAAATATAATTCGAAGATTTTGTTCTACAATGATCCCAGCTATGCGTTATGGACTAAGACTAACCACTTTAATTTTGGTTCTACATGCAAGTGAGAGAGATGCTAGACTAGGCGTAGATCTAAGATTGTCGGAAACTGCGTTCTCAAGTTTTATCGGATGAGGCCAGACCGTAGAAAAATAAACAATTTAATTAAGTATCGAGTATCGACCGAGTTGGGATTGGGAACATAAGTTAATGGGAAGTCCAATGCCAACCAACGATGACATTTTGTTACAAGAGGCTAAATCAAACGCGGCATCCACCAACGAGAGAACACAATACCCATTCTGTATGGTTGGTTGCATAGTATTGCGGGTATGTAAATATGTAAATACATGTATGCATTTACCTTTCCTATTCTTGAATAACTTGATGTGCGAATTACATAGTATTGGATATTTTTCAAAAAGGGGATACATCAGAGTATTTCCATATTAAATACACAGCACACAGGGGGTTGCTGTGATTACATACCCGCAAAACTATACAACCAACCATACACGTTGGTATCTGTGCTCTCATTGGTCGATGCTTTGTTTGACCGTTTGATTTAGGCTAGGCTCCTCATTTTGTCTTTGTTGTACTTTGAAGAGGTTATCATAGTGTTATAAACGTGCAAAACAAAGATTATATACAGTGCAAAAGTGGTTTGTTATTTTTTATCGCTAGTTTGGATTTGGAAAAAACAAGGTATGTATATGAATATTGTTTGGTCTCCTGTATTTTATTGATATTTATGATTGATTACCTATATTAAAAGCGTTTTGTATGATTATACAATGTAAAAAAGCATGGTGTGAAAATGTGAAATATGTTTTACCTCGGCTTTTACTTTGTTTTATGATAAACTGTGCTGGTGGCTAGGCTGATTTGATTGAAAATTCTTTTGAGCTCAATAATAATAATCATTAACTGTGTCGACCCTTATTTCGTGGAATCTACTCATTTTACTGTTATAAATGCAACTTAATGTTTCTAGTTAATTCCACAATATATTGAAAAGATTTTAAAAATTCTATGATAATTGACAATTGTTTCGATATTAAATATTATCTTAGAATTTTTAAAATCTTTTCAATACATTGTGGAATTAACTAGAAACAGTAAGTTTCATTTAAAACAATAATAAGCATGTTCAGGTGATAAGAAAATCTTCTTATTACAGGTATGTCTTCACGCAAACGAAAATGTCTTTTGGATATGTCGACGAGACACTTTCGTCGATTGCGTAATAACAGTATTAAACAAAAGAAAGGATCAGCAGGACCATCAAATGATTCTGAAGAACATGGAGAAGTAGATAAAGAATATGAAAATGATTTGAGCTGTAGTTCAAATGAAGCTTCAGACGACCATTTGAATGACATTAGTAGTAATGAATTTATTGAGAGACAACAAACTGAAGACATTGCGGAAAATATTCATCAATCACATCAAAATGGATACATTAATATGCTCAATTTAACTGAACAGTTCTGTAATGAGTTACCTTCAAATGAAGATGAAAAAATCAATGAAAACATACCTCTATTAGAGGAAGATCTTAGATGCTGGGTCATAAAGCATAAAATCAAGCGTTGTGCTGTTTCAGATTTATTGACACTATTGCAAAAGCATAATATTCAGGCAAATCTCCCAAAGGACTACAGAACTTTTCTTAAAACGCCACGAAGCAGTGTTATAAATGCTGTACCACCAGGACATTATTATCATTTTGACTTGAATTCAGAGATATTGAAGGTTCTTAAACTTGAATATAATATATACAAATTCAAAGAAATTCATTTGAAAGTTGGTATAGCCAATTATGGCCCATACTTGGATGTATTCATCCCTCATCCAGAATTTTTTTGATTGGTGTATACCATGGTTACTCAAAGCCAGCAGATTCTAACCAATTTATACAAATGTTTGTGCAAGATGTTAGTCAATTGATTAACGAAGGTTTAGTGTATGAGGGTATATCGTTGAAGGTTTCTCTTCATTGTTTGATAGCAGATGCACCAGCAAAGTCCTTTGTTACAAAAACCAAAGGTCACACAGGATATTTCAGCTGTTCAAAATGTGAACAGGAAGGGAACTATGTAGAGGGTCGAATGAGCTTTCCAATTATTACATCTCGAAAGCGTACTAAGGAATCTTTTATAGCTCAAGAAAATTTGGAGTACCATTTAGGTACCACCCTTCTGCTCAATATTCCTGGTTTTGATATAGTCACTGACATTCCCCTGGACTACATGCATTTAGTATGCATAGGAGTAGTTAAAAAAATAATTATTTTATGGCTAAAAGGTCCATTACGAGTACGTTTATCAAATGCAAAAGTTAATGTGATATCAAGAAATTTACTATCCTTGAAACCATTTATATGTAAAGACTTTGCAAGAAAACCACAGGGAATTGAAAATTGTAGCAAATGGAAAGCTACTGAATTGAGACAATTTATTTTGTACACATGTCCTGTTGTATTATATGGAGTTTTACCTCCTAGGATTTATGACCATTTTATTTCACTACATGTAGCTATCAGAATTTTATGTACTGAATGTCAGAATGATGTCAGCCTATATCAATATGCTCATGAGCTGATCAAGCATTTCATAGAATCATTCATTGTTATTTATGGATCACAATTTGTATCTCACAATGTGCACGGCTTGATTCATCTAAAAGATGATGTTGAACGGTTGGGGCATCTCAATTCATTTAGTGCATTCCCCTTTGAAAATTTTATGAAAACTTTGAAGACATTTATCAGCAAACCAGAACAACCTCTGCAACAAATTCATAGAAGATATGTTGAATCACAAATTTCAAACAATTTCTCAAATGCTGACGATAAGCCAGAACATATTAATTTGAATGAATATCATAGAGATGGCCCACTAATCCCAGACTTTAGTTTTGGTCAACAATTGAAATATATGCACATTTCAAAATGGTTTTTTCCAATAAAGATACCAGATACTGTTTGTCTCATAGATGGAAAAGTTGTACAAATATTCAATATTGCATTCTGCAACCATAATGAATCATATGTAATAATAGGAAAAATATATATGACAGTTACAGATATATACAAAAATCCATGTCCATCATCACACATTTCATGCTTTCATGTTGAGAGATTATCTAATATCTTCTCAATGTGGCCAGTGTCCAAAATAACTGCAAAATGTTTGAGCATACCCCAAGCTAATGGATTTGCAGTATTTCGATTGCTACACTAAGGAATACAAACATTTCTAGTAGGTACTGTATGTGACAGTAATATAAGAATGGCAAAGCTTACTATTATGGAGTATGATAGACATTATGAAATTATTTCATAAGTTACATACTAGTAAACACGTATGAAAGGTGACAAGATATTGAATAATTTCTTATTCCTACACTCATTCCTATTTTATACTTGCACTGTTTCAAAATTTTATATGAATAGGCTCATATTACCTAAATTTGTCATCTTGATCTTTTTATTATATACCCTCTTGAATGTTTGTTTCTTCCACTAATTTTATTATATTTATTTATTACTATATTCTGTGTATATTATATATGTATATGTGACTTTAGTGCAATAAATTATCATCAAAAAATCCAACATACAATATTATGGGAAAATCGTGGTGTGTGGTTGAATTTGAAGATGGTGTTGAAATTGTCCCCCAAATATGGATAGATGGAGGCAAATGTTATTGGCCTCTACACATTGAGAGCCAAAGATGGTTCGAAAGAGCTGTTAGAGAATATCTTCAACCAGAGAATTCATGGACTCTCCATGGTGTTAGGATTTTTGGAGTGTACGGTAATGAATAATATTTTTCTTTTCCTAATAATAACCATATCTCACAAATGATATAATTTTATCAATATCAAACACTATGCTGATTTCTTGAATTGAAATGTTGTTAGGCTTCTTAAAATTTAATCTCTCAATTTTTTTTCTGTAATGAATTTTTTATCAGATCATTTTGTTCTATTAGTTCTAATAATAATAAATAAAATATATGTTGTAATAGGCACCCAGGAAACGGGTTTTACCTTCAAGTGAGGAAGAAGACAATGGCACTTCTGATGAGGATGCTATAAGTGGCCTTAATGCCTTCCCCAAGTTTCCCAAAGGGAAAGATGTATTAAAGTTTCAGTCTGTGAGAGCATTAATGTCCACACCTAAGTTTACGACACCATCAGCGTCCACACCTAAGTCTACGAGACCGGTATCTACACCTAGCTGCCATTCTTCTGGTAGTAAACCAAGTGACATATCATGTGGAAGGTCACTGACGCCCACAATTATTCAACCTCTCACAGACTGCTGCAGGTGTTGTTGCAAGTTTGACAAAGGTATGTTGAATTATCTTTGTGTTCTCTTCATTTCAGTTTCATTTTTTCAGATTACAAAAATAAAATTGAAAATGACATTAGTGAAATCAAAAATCAATTAAATCTCGTTCTACAAATCCTAAGAGAACAAAGCAGACCAACATCAATTGTAGATGAAACTAAAGAAAATTTTGAAGAGTTGGAGGAAAGACTACCGATGCAGTCTGAAGAAGATGTTCACAAATGGGAAATCTATTTGAGGAATAAGGATGATCAAAAAAAGATGGTGAGAACTACAACTGTTTTTGGTCCATTAGTATATTTATGTATATTAAGCTATCATTACTTATGCTGTATAGTTTGGTACATATAGAAAATATAAATATATTGAAATAAATTCAATATCTCGTACACATGAAAATCAGTACAGTTTTTGTAAACTAATGCACTACATGTGTTTTATACAAAAGCTCCCTTACATGCTATCTTTATCAATGCTGCACCGGATGAAGTTATTGTATAGCGAAGCACATGTTGTGGTTTAGTGAGGCCAAAGTTAGTGAAAGTTGTATAGTGTTGTGTACTTTAATCATGGATTTTCATAAAGTTTTTTTTTTAGATATCCTTTCTTGCACATATTGGAGGGCATGAAATTAACACTATAGTTAAATACATTTTGAGGAAGCTATTGACTGATTCAGCTGCATCATTATATAATTGGGAAGGAAAGAAGGGAAAGAAAATGTTCTCCTCATTAATAATATCGGATTGTATCAGAAGTAAGTTCATTTTTATTGTTTCAATGATTGATGAGTATATTGTGTCATTGAATATTTCAGAAGCAGCTATCCTCAGCCCCAATGCCAAAGGGGCAACAGAACAAGATGTCATAACTTCTATAAAAAATTGGCTACGGCATGCTTCAGCAAGAATGAATAATAGTGGCCAGTAAGTGCATTTTGATATTTTTTTTTGTTTCGAGACTGTATATTTTGAAGGAATAAAACAAAATCAATTTATTGGTAAATTATTTTATGTTCTATATTAAATTTGAAAAGGAACCAGCTTTTCATTAAATATCCATCAAATCACTCTCAAATCAAGTGAATTATCTTTAAAAATTTCGAATGTTCAATGGGTATTAGTTACACTTTCAGTGAAACTATAAATGCATGTCATGTAACTATACCATATTTTCCCGAATATAAGACTTGCGCCTTGCACCCCATTTTCAGAACGGAATCTTGAAAACATTTCATGATCTGATTCCAAGCCGCACTACAAAATGCTCTAATGCTCTGTGTTAATCTGGGAACATTGCAATATAATGGCTTTCGTTAGCTTTGCTACCATCCGAATCATTTAACATAAAACATAAATATCTTATATGAACAATTTTAATATTAAAAGTAGAATCTATAGAATCTGATGTAATTAGATGGTAACATCATGATAATATTTGTAGGTTAACTCTAGTAGTATGACGAAATATAGTACATAGTTGCCAGATTTCTTATATGTACCTATTACAAAAAAAAACACAAATGTGCTTGAATACAAGACAAGGGCCAATTTTCAAAATGTTATTTTATAAAAAAGGTGCATCTTATATTCGAGCTTATACTGTATATATAGCTCACCTTGAAAATCTACAATCTTTCTTTTCTCGTTTTTACAGAAAGAACAGTGCAGAGTGAATAAGCTGGGACATCAAGAAGAATTATTGATATATATATATATATATATATATATATATATATATATATATATATATATATATATATATATATATATATATATGTATATATTATATAAAATAAAGTATTTTCTATCATTCTATTCCATAGTATATCATTTCATCATATGTCAAATAATACTATAATTATGAAAAATTTAATTCCATTTGTACCTTCTTACTATGACTAATTACTGTTGGTGGAAATACAAAATGGCCAACAAAAACAATGCTTACCAAAAGTTGTATATATCCACAGATCTGGAATAAAATTAACTGGAAATAATAGTTCTGGTCAATCAGTACAAAATATTAACAGATATACGCGATGAGTATTTAAATCTTTTTCACCGGATCACAATACTCTACAGTTGTCCACTTAAATACTAGACTATCCACCCTGTGTATCTATTATATTTTGTACTGGTTGACTGGATAAACCATTTTCTGTTAATATTGTCCCAGATCTGTAGACATAAAAAACTTTTGGTTTGCATTGTTTTTGTTGGACCACCTTGTATTTCCACCAGTAGGTACTAGTCATATATTCTCAGATTTTCATGTTTGAGGAGGAAGGATATATATACCAAATGTGAATATAAAATATCCTATTAATATCCATGGGATGTTTATTGGATATACCAAATATGAACATAGGATATCCATGGGATATTAATGGATATCCAGTAGATATCTCCAAAGACATCCACAAGATATACATATATCCTGGATATAGGCGGACATATGGATATCCATTGTATGTCCATAGGCTATCCACCTATATCCAATGGATATACAGGATATCTTGTGGATGTCTAATGGATATTGTGTGCTGTCTGGGATTATTTCTTTGTGCTATAATAATAGTATTTTTAATGTCACTTATTTCTTCTAAAATTTTTGTTTGCAAAATGAGACTTTTTTGCATCTTCTAATTTTTGTTGTTCATATTTCTGCCTCCACTCAAAATAATTTATTTTTGCTTGATAATAGTTAACAATTGCAACTTTTTTTTCTTCTTCAACCTTTACTAGTTTTTCCGATATTTTAGTGGATTGTTCCAGCCTTCTAGTTTTATTAAACTTTCTTGGTGTGAAGGTGCCCGTTCTTTTATGCATCTGAAATTAGTAAAATTTAACAAAATGCTTTCTTTGAAGCTAAAAAGCTTTTTGCAACATAGACAAACTTACTAAACATTCTTCAGTCTTTTCCTCTACCTAGTTTATGTCACTTATATCATTTATATTCATACAGACGGCTGGTGATTCTAAATTTGAGAGCTTGGGATTTTCATCTACACTTATTTCTGCCGAACATGAATTGAAACCATCATATCCCTAAAAATTAAATAAATTTATTAGAAGTTGATTACTAATTCTTGTAATTAATTTTGCTAGATCAAACCAAAAATTATGTTATTAAGCATTAAACTTTTACACCCTCAATTTAGTGTTGATAAAACTTACATAATCAAAATCAATTACAGGTGTTGGTACAGATACGAGCCCAAAAGTGGCCTTTGGTGATATTAAATTCAGTATTTTGGCATCAGTGTCATCTAATTTAATTATTTTAGCTGGACCACCTCCTGTGTCAGTAGCACGTTTTTTATTGGCAACCACTTTAGCCTTAACATATTTTTCAAATCTTGCCAGGTCTAAAGAAAAACAAGAAAAATTTAAGTCGGAGTTAAATTAAGCTTACAATAAGCACAAAAACTCTTAGTTATAAAGAATATTAATAAAAATATAAACCTACATATGTATATATTGGAATTAAAGATACTTTTATCAAATAATTGCACTTGTCTATGCTATAATAAATACACATCATCACACAATAGAATGCAATGTTGGAAAATGAAAATGTTTAGTTACACTATTTGAAATCATTATGTTGTAAATAATGTCTTCAAAAAAAGCCCAATCGTCGTTGGTCACATATGAAAGGTTTCCTATACTATTAACATTATCCATAACTTTACTTTTTTTTTTGAAAATGCTATATACCTTCCATTGGGTCCAATTTTTTTTGAGCCTCCTGGCACTGCATTTACAAGGCTTGTTACTTCCTGCCATAATTCCTGAGCTCTTTTCTTGGTAAATTCACTTGTGAATCTCCCTGTACTCAATTCTTCATACCTCTCCATAAATTGTGATAAAATCTCCTTTTGGTGTTGCACAATAGGCGCTAAACGCTTTTTTCTCCCTCTATTTCCATCTAAATTGAACATAAACATTGAAATGCCGATAAACTTTATTACGGAAATACTTTTTCAATACCTCTCCAGTCGTTTCACAGCACAAAACACACAATAACAAAAATTAAAATCACAATTCCAGAAAAAAAATGCTTACGAATTCCAAAATAATACAAATGAAAAGTTTGGTTATGCTAACATATCCAACTTTTTACTTGCATTTCAATCGTAGAAAAAGTATCGATACTTCATAAAAATATGCGATCTATCAATTTAATCATATTTTTTCTTCTTCTTTCTTTCAAAGGGTGGGCTTTAGCTATAAAATATGTGGCAACATAGCATTTATCTTCCACACGGCGTTTCACATCACTCGTTGTCAAGAATTAGATTTTAGAGTAACCCGTGAACGTTGGCGGATGGGAATATTCATTTCGGTGAAGTGAACGTTCCCGAGAATCAGGGCCCAGTGGTCGCCAACGGACTCACACTCCGAACGATTGATTGTTTTAAGGCGGGCGGCCACTGCGAGCGAAACGAAACTAAGCCGAGCGAAGATAAGTTTCCTATATATCAGTTCTCATTCTCTTAAATGCATCCGCGGCCACTTAAGCGAAACTAAGCGAAAATATAGAAACGAAGTTTTCAATCATAGTTTAGTTTCGCGCGTTTTAGCTCGTGTCAGATCCCGGCGAGGTTTTCGCAGGGGTAGTTCGTATGCCAGTATGTATTTAAAAGTCATTCTACAAACACGCATGTCGCGCAGATGTAAAGATGTCTTGTAAAATAGCGCAAAGTGAATTGTTGATTGAATGTGTTCGGAAACACGTTACACTGTATGACACCAATTTAAAGGAATACAGTGATGCCCAGTTGAAAACTAAAATATGGGAAAAAATTGCAAAAGAATGCGGCTTTTTAACAGGTACGTTTTTATTTTACTATTGTAATAAAAAATGCAAAATAATGTTATTGCTTCTGCCATGGTAAGCAACCATATGGTGAGTTAAAATATTCCATGAAGTCATTTCTAACTTCGAAAGCCCCTTGACCAGCTCTTCGGGAATGGCAAAGTCTGTTTGGGATATTCATTAACTGATTATATTTAGAGTGGTTGGTCACTTCATTGTTTTCGGATATATTTTCAGACAAATAATTATGTAACACGCATGTTGCTTTAACAACCGAATCAACTACTTCAACAGGGATTTCAAATGGACTCCGATATACTCTCCATCGTGCAGCCAAAATTCCAAAAGCGTTTTCTACAATCCTACGTGCCCGAGATAAACGGTAATTAAAATGTTCAAGTCGAGGGTTGCCAGAAGCTTGTCGGTTTGGATAAGGTCTCATTAGATGTCTCAGTAATGGAAAAGCCTCATCTCCGATAGCCACAAAAGGCATTAGTTTACCGCCATTGTACAACGGCTCATCTGGAGGCAAATTTATTTCCGATTTTAAAAGTTGACCAAGTGGGCTGCTTGAAAAAATTCCACCATCACTAAATCGACCTTTGGCGCCAACATCTATTCCTATGAATTTATAATTGGCATCCACTAGAGCCATGAGTACTATAGAAAATGTCTTCTTATAATTAAAAAATGAGGTACCTGAATTTGAAGGAGCTTTTATTGTTACGTGTTTTCCATCGATGGCACCTATGCAGTGATCAAATTGCCACTTCTTTTTAAATTCAGCAGCAATGGTTTTTAAAGATTCGATACTTGGTTCTGGCATAAATTGTGCTTGCAATCTGAGCCACAACGCTTGACATACATCGTTGACGCATCGGGAAACAGTTCGTGGGCTTACTCGGTAGCTATATGCTATACTCTTGTATGAATTTCCTGTTGCTAGATACCTAAAACAAAAAATTCCTACTCAGTATGATGCATCAAATAAAATTAATTCTGCTACTACATCTACTTAAACATTTTTACTTTTCAGGCAACCAAGCAAAAGCCACTTGGAAAAACCTTAGAGACAGCTATAGATGTTCTCTCAAAACTGCCAAGGCTGGCAAAAGTGGTGATGCTGCGAAGAAAATCAAAGTCTGGAAGTTTACGGAACAGATGAGTTTTTTAATCCCTTGTATGAAGGATCGACCCAGAAGTTCTAACATGGCATGTGATGATGAGGCAGCATCTCAACTTAATGAGACACAAAAGGCGGTTTCTGATGACGTAAATGAAAATGTTCATGAGATTGAAGTGGACTGTAATGAGGAACAAGTTTCCCAAGATAGTGAAACCCCATCCACATCAAATGAGAATAAGCTTAAGAGAAAATTAAGCCAACTGCAAAGTGACCAAAGTGCAACTCCAAATGCGAAAAAAATTGCCAAAGCAAAAAACAGTCCATTGCAATTTCTTAGAGAGCAAGCTAAGAAACGTGAAGAGAGATCTGAAGCTAGGCAACGTTATAGGGATGTTCTGCTTCACTCATCCCACGACAGTCTTAGATTATTTTTTGACTCTATGTATGAAGCCACTAAGTGTTTGCCATTACCACAACAACGCCAAGTACGAAAAGCTCTTTTCAATGCAGTTTCTGCTGCTGAGGAATGTGCTGACAATGAATCTAATGGCACCTCTACACCAACAACATTTTCAATGTCAGATTCAGGTGAAGCTCGCGTTTTTGCAGAAGTTGCATCCAATTTACAAGGTACATATGTACATCAACCAAATAATATGCTAACTGCAGATATCGAGCACAATTTACAAGCAACATATGCACATCAATCAAATGATATGGTAACCACAGATAACGAACATCAACCTAATGATATGGCATCTACAGAAAACGATTATGGAATGCTAAACGTTGTGCAAAACTTTGCGTTATATGATAAATAGTGAATCTGATATACGCAGAAATTATTTACAAATAAATTTATAAAAAAGTATATTATTTGATTATTTCTGTATATATACTTACCTGAGACAGATGGCAAGTCTCTCTTGGGTACCTATTGCTGGCCGAAAATTTGTGTTTTGCTTCTGAATGTCAACTGATATCATTTCGTGCACTTCATAAAATTGTGCTCGAGTTAGCCCGAAATAATTTTTGAATTTGTTATCGTCCAGCTTGTTAATGAGGTTATGAAATTCTCCAAATTGTTCTCGTGCCTTCATGTAACTGCTTATCCAACATTTATTTTTCTTCTGCATTAACACTTCCGCGGCAATATCTTCAGAAAAATCTGAATCATCTGATTCCGAACTTACATCTAACAATAAAATTTTTTCTGCTACAGAACTCATTTTCAATACGTCCTTCCGTACGAAAACGCAGCTTACCACTAAACGAAGATCGTTCTCAGTGGCCGCCCAAACTTATTTTCGTTTCGTTACCGTTTTCTTCTCTTATACAAGCTTAGTTTAGTTTCGCTCGCAGTGGCCGCCCGCCTTTACGATTGTGAGAGTATGAATTGGTCCGCCGCTGTCATATTCTATGTACCTTTCGGCTATACCTGATAGACAAACGTGCGCGTCTGCAAATTTATTTTTCGGAGTGAAAATCCGTAGCGACTACTGGTGTTATAAAATAATTCTGAGAATTTTGAGGTAGGTTTTCATTTTTATTTTATAATAAACTATATTTATATTTTAATACTTACACAAGTAATTTGATCGTGACTTTAACGTTATAGTTGGCATACATTGCAAATATCTGTTGATTATTACTTTTTTCATCTATTGCAGGTCACAAAAATGTCTTCTGAAAAAGATCAAGAGCGTCTGCGAGACTTGATGAAAGAATGTCTAAATTCTGATAATGAATCCGCAATTTTTGAAGACGATGAAGATGATGAAGAAGACCAATTAAGTACAGAACTTCTAGAAACAGATAGAAATATCTGATGAGGAAGATGAAAATGTTGAAGAAATTTTTGCTACCTCATATTATTTGGGTAAAGATAAAGCAATGAAATGAAACAAACATGTGCCATCTAAAAGTGTTAGGACCCGATCAAAGAACTTAGTACAGTAGAACTCCAATTATCCGAACTCCGACTATCCGAATCGCCGATTATCCGAATCACTTTCAGAAAAAAATTTGTCCAAAAAAGTCTAAGTGCGCGAAGCCAGTGTTTGCGCGTTCGCTCACTATTGTCCTTCCCTCCTTTCCTCCGCGAAGTCAGTGTAGGCACAACACGTGGTATGAGTCCCCACACCAGTTCCGGCGCATTGCAGTCACGGCGCACCTGTCATTGTTTGTTTTGATTGTAGTCAGTGTGCTATTGACCTTGCTCGAGGACGCTACTCTTTCGCTACGGCTTACTTTTGTTTGTGCGTGTACAATACTGTATTGTTTTTTACCATGGCTTCGAAAAGAAAACGTGTTGTGACATTAAAAACAGTAAGTCAACACTTTTAAACTTTGTTTCGGTGCTTGAAAATGAAGATGGAAGTTCCTCCAGGAAAACAATGAAGACAGCAACCAACAAAAATTTGGAAGATGCCGTGTTTAAATGGTTTTTGCAGCAACGTTCTATGGGAAATCCGATTTCAGGTCCAATCCTTTGTGAAAAAGCCAAAATCTTAGCAGAAAAGCTTGGTTATTCATCTTTTAAGGCTAGTACCGGCTGGCTAAGGAACTTTAAATTCAGGCATGGTGTACGCGAGTTAGATTTGGCTGGTGAGAAGCTTTCAGCAGACTCTGCAGCTGCTGAAAATTTTATTGAAAAATTTAAAACTGCAGCAGAATCCTATGATCCGGAGTTTGTTTATAATGCCGATGAAACTGGCCTTGTTTGGAAAGCATTACCAAAAACCACTTTGGCTTCTAAAAGGGAATCTAGTGCCCCTGGACATAAGGTCAGTAAAGAACGTGTTACAGTGCTTAACTGTGCCAACTCCACTGGAAATCATAAACTACCACTTCTTTTGATAGGAAAATCAAAAAATCCAAGAGCATTTAAAAACGTAAAAAAGGCAGTAAGGTGCTTTTAATTGTTGATAACGCACCCACTCATCCTACAGCAGAACTGTTGGAAAGAGAGAATGGGCAGTTTAAAACGACGTTTTTGCCTCCCAATGTTACAAGTTTGCTGCAACCCATGGACCAGTCTGTTATTGAAACAATGAAGCGCAATTACAGAAGGCAACTGCTGAGAAAACTGCTGATCGAAGGTGTTGAAGATCTGAAGATGAAGAATTGGTTTTGGCAAATCATAGCAAAATAAATTTAAAGGACTGCTATTACATGGTAGCGGAAGCTTGGAGTTTGGTTACGGCAGTGACGCTAAGACGTGCGTGGAATAAACTGAAAGGCCTACCGTCTGAGAAGAACAAAAAAAAAGAATCTGAAGAAAATGAGAAACAAGAAAATGGAGAGGATGAAGATGCGTTGCCACTAGAGGAAATAAGAAAAATGATTGTAAAAATTCCTGGTTGTACAGAAGTAAGTGCTGAAGATGTAGGAGAGTGGATGGCTTGTGACACGTCTGACCCTGGTTTTCAAATTCTCAATGACGATGAAATTGTTGAAAGTGTGAGAGAAGATGTTGAAGTGGAAGTGGAAGAAGAACTTTCTGCTGATGTTGAAGTAGACGCTGGACCATCAGCTAGTGAAGCATTTGCCGGCCTCGAGACTGCTTTGAAGTGGATGGAGCGTCAGCCCGAGTGTGACCACTTGCAACTGCTCACCGTCAAGCGAATGCGTGACCTGGCTGCCCGAAAACGGATGAAGACCGCAAAACAGCTTACATTGACGGAGATGTTTGAAAAACAATGATTTTTATTTCTAAACTTGTACATAAGTACATTTTATTTATATTTAAAACATGTGAAAATATCATGTTTCTTTCATTTAATTCAATGAAAAAATAGTGCAATATCAAAACGTAGCTTTTTTTCTCTCCAATGGCAATTTTTTTAAAAAAACTCCGATTATCCGAGTATTTGATTATCCGAATGGGTCCCGGTCCCCATTAATTCGGATAATTGGAGTTCTACTGTATCTCATTTGCCAGGTCCGAAAGCAACGACAAGGAATTTGAAAAGGCCGTTAGAAATTTGGAGCTATTTTTTTAGTGATGAAATATTGGAGTTAATTGCGCAAAATACTAACAAACGGATTGATTCATGGAACATAATTAAACGCGGGAACGAGATGCACAACCCACTAATATAACTGAAATAAAGGCGCTACGAGGATTACTTTACTTAGCAAGAGTCAAAAAATGTGCTCGGACAAATGCTGAAGAACTATGGAAAACCGATGGCAGCGGTATAGAATTGTTTAAACTTACCATGTCATGTCCAAGTGTTACGGGTTGATATTGCAACTCACCCCACAACACTGTAATTATAGTTTTGTTAATGAATTTTATAAAATTTCGAGTTCAGGTGTCGAAGGAGAATTGTGGAAGGAGTAAAGTCGCATAAGGATTTCTAGAGTGGAATAAAAAGAGTTTAGAGAGAATAGAGTAAGAACCCTCCAACGGAGGGTCTCAGTCAGGGGACACCATCCCTGTTAAGCCAAGAGAATAAGTATAGTCTCCCCGCCTACGTTATTAGAATTATTTTGAGACCTTTATTTCGGAAACTGGTGATTACATTAGAGGCGAACAGACCCCATGGATCGTAACGTAGTAAAATAGTTAAGAATAGGTTTAGGCATTTTTTTTTGCTTTTGTAAGCGGCACCGTGACGTCACAGTGGCGCATTTCTATTCTGTATACTTACTACCGTTTTGGTGAAGAGGTAGTTTGTATATAGTCTCTTTTTGTGTAACTAGTATGATATAATTTTCATTACAAGGGTGTTTCTTGTTCTCCCCTCTTGTAATACCTACCTTCTTATATATTGTCTGCTCCATCCTGACCATCGTGGCGATCTACTAGTTAGGACTGGCTCATTAAAATTTAACTGGTGGCGCCCATTATCAACAACTCATAAAAATAGGAATTTTCGCATACCCACCCCCGACCGAACTGAGCTTGTGCATGGGGTTGCGCTTCTGGAGCTAGCGAGCAGACCATAATAAATATAACGCGTAACACATTTGGCACCCATATCGTGGGGCATTTTGTTGTGTAGAGTTGAGAGGCTATACGAGTGATATTGTTACTTATTGGAAAATTTAATATAAATTTATACATTTTATTTTTGTTGTTCCATACCTATTATAGTATTGTTGTATTTACGTGAAGTTTATATAAGTGTTCTTGTGTATGAGAGTAGGTAAAGTACATGGTCTGTTGAGAAATGTCTCCAGGAAAATCTGTGAATAATATAGTAAGTGATTATTCTGTACAAACGCATCTGAGTTATCAAGTACAGTTGGAAACCCTGTTCCGTGTTATTTTTGATACTTTTGTAATTCGTTATTTGGTGTAATTCATTATTGCTACAGTATTTACATACAGGATGGATGTCAATGAACTTTTCAAAGATGAACTTAAGTATGAACTGCTTGGAGAAACAGCATCGCCTATGAGACGTCAGTTAAAAGGACGTCATGAGAACAGAGGCGTTTGGGGAAATTAAAATACAGGGTGATTTTGTTCCAGTCCCTTAGAAGAGGTGGAGATAATTATAAATAAAATAGAGGCTTTAGAATATTATGTTGGCTCATGGAAAATGAATGCTAAGGAAAAGGGGGAAGAGTATATAGACACAAAATTGAAACACTTGTATGGAAGATTGCAGCGTTTAAACATCGAGGATAAACCAAAAACTACGCCTCTTCCTAATTCAGTGTCGAATGTTATTAGGAGATAGACATAGCAAAAACAGATAGTGTTATATAATTGAGACAACTTAGGCGAACGCAGATTATAGATATGGCAAACCAAGGCATAGACGTGGAGAATACCGAGGAATTTACGTGCCTATCCCAGGAAGAGCGGAAGTCCAGGAGAAGCCAGAAATAACCAAGTTGATTAAAATATACGACATGATCGCAATAAAACTAGGGGATGCAGACAAGCCAGCGATAGAGTCGAACGGTAAAGTGATAATAGACCTAGACATATCCAATCAAATAGCTTGAGTAGTTGCCACCGTATTTACATACCTAAGGAAATCAGATGCCACCAATAATTTCGGAAATAAGAAGCTACTGTTGGGGAGACCACCATTAAGATAGGGGAGCTAGCAGCACAAATTACTACAGCATGCTTAAAACCAGATTTCCTCGTTGCAACACCAATTATGAATATACTAACGGGGTTCAAGTGCTCATTCGACGAGGTACACACAGGAGTTACCAAATTCCAAATGAGAGAAGAGGCTGGGCGCGGAGTCACACGGTCTGCCCCTGGAACATCAAGAACCCTACCACAAATTCAAGCAGGTCCAACCTTTCACAGTATTAGTAAATACGGCCTTAACAATCAGGATATATTCCTATTACAAGGAATTACCTTCCCACCAGAACGCAGAACAGGGCTCCTCAGAAGTGTTAGCCCTCTCACTCAAGCTATCCTTTTAATCTACGATAAAAGGTATCACAATAACATCAAAATGCCTTGAGGAATACCTTACAAATGTTGCCAATGCGAGAGGAGAACATTTCAGCATTACGATCAGCAACTAGCAGAGGGGCCATGTCCGGCTTACTCAAAGAACTTGCCGACCTTCTTGTGCTCTCAACAGCCAGGGCTACTAAAAAAAATATATTACCCAATAACTGTGTGGGTATTGTTATGGTTAAATAAAGCACCAGGCCTCCCGTGGTCATTTTCGGGGGCAGCTATCCAAGCAGCTTTTTCCAGACTAGTCACAACAAAGAAAGTGTATTTTGCGATCAAAACAGCAGGCACCTCTGAACAAATGGCCCAAGTAATTTTCCATGCAATATACGGAACATATTTAGAAAACATGTCCATACTAAGGCGAATAACAACTTGTGGTAAGTGGGACAAGCGATCAGACTTAACTCCAGTTTTCATTCGTCGTGCAGCAGCAGACAAAAAGCCTTTAAGCCAATAGTTCTGAAATATTTCTCAAAAATGTCTCACCCTTGGGAATGTTGAACCCACTTCAACATGTCGACCGTCGTCCTCCGGGGTTAGGATGAGGTCCTTCTGTACAGAATACCTCAACTACTTAAAAACAGGAAAGTCGCCGGCAACATACAATTCGGATCCGGTCACTCTTCAATTCGCCCTAAGGACCCTAAAAGATGGGTTGGTTAGGGACATGGACCTAAGGAATGTTGAGGAGGTAGGCAGTCGGTGAATACATGTCAGTATGGGTAGGTTGGATTTAAGGTTACGTTGCATTGTACGTTGAAGAAAATTGTGGGTACAAAGACTGCCTCCTCGACGTTTTGTTCTTATTGATATGAGGATGGATAAACCCATTTAAAATCGAGGGCAATAATAGCTGTTTCCACGGAAAATTTTGGAAAGCTGTGTACCTGTTCATTACGTGTAGCTAGAGTTAGATTTGTTGGGGTATGGGAAGCTAGTGAATGGTTGTTTTTTTTTGGAATTTACGTAGTATAAGTGAGTTATGTTTTGTATGAAATTGAACATCAGATTGGGCGCGGGGTTGATAAATTTTTGGAAGTAAAGGAGGGATGGTATGGGTTGATCTTGCAACTCACCCCGTAACACTGTAATTATAGTTTTGTCAATAAATTTTATAACATTTCGAGTTCATAGGTACCTTTTTGTTGACATTATCAATCACGTCGGTCATGTACATTTAAGGAACCGAGAAAGATTCCCCTTAAATTACTTGTTCACTACCTACATTCTCCGCTGACAAATAGTATAACTTACTTTGAGAGTGCATTGATAGAGTAATGTAGTTTCAATTGTGTTCGAAAACTAGTTCGAACTAAAGAATGTAAATAAATATTTATTCTGAATTTGATTCACCCTGTACAACGCATCTAACGAATTTTACAGTTTGCTCGTAAAAATATTCGGTTTAGTTTTTGCATTCCGACGTAGAATTTGAAAAGTCATAAAGACCAGTCAAAATAATATAAACGACACACGACCCACCCCTTCCCCGCGCAGTTGTTGGCAACGGTATTGATATAAAAACTGAGTCGAGTCTGTTGTGTAAAAGTGACAAGTCGGGATCGGTGAAGTTCTTGTTAAGTGTTGAAGTTGAAATAGTATTTTAATTCTCATTACGGATTCGAGCTTGTGAACTCGACGAAATAACATCGCTGTGCGTAGGCTGTCTAGAGGAGTAAACCTCGATAAAAGAATCCGTACTCCTCGTTGTTAGCCACCGTGGCCATGGATGAATGGCTGCACGGAACGCAGTCAGAAACGGTGCCTCTGGGATACCTGGCCACCTCCCAGAGTAACTAGCCTTAGCGAGATAAGGGCGCACTGCCTCGCCGGACCTACAGACGTTCCTACTCGTGGGATTCACATGGCTCAAAAAACTAATGAAGAGGAGAAGTAGTGGGAGAAAAGGAATGATGGTGAAGAAGACGAAGATAGAAGGAGGTTCGAGGAGGATCTCCTCGAAGGACAAAAGGCAAAAAAAAATTAGAAAGAAGCGGAGATGCAACCATATGGAATCAATCCACACTAGTGGAAGAGGTTGAAACCGAGGAGGTAGAAGAGGGGGAGGTGGACCGATTATCCGCCACCACCGAAGAAGAGGAGGAAGGATGATAGCCTGGAAGAAAGACAAACTCAAAAAAAGAAAGAATGGAGGAAAGTATTAGATATAATGGTGAAGGAACAAAGGAAAGACTCGGACGGAGCTGGAAGAGCTGGCGGAATTTGCGAGCTCCCTCCACTTGATGGAAAAGACGGAGTTCAAGCAGATCCAAGGGGAACTCTAAGCGATCCAAAAAAAGATGGAGGAACCAAAGAAGAGGGAAGAGAAAGCGCAGTGCAAGGAATGTAAGGAAATAGAGGAGAAGAGGAAAAGAAACGAGGCAACGCAGAAGTTGAAAGAAGATCTTAACAGGGGGGGGGGGGAATATGAGGAGTTTAACAAAATCAAAGATGAGGAGTGGGAAGAGGAAGTGTTCGAAAAAACGAAATGGGAAGCATAGAGGGGATTATCCTTGAAAGGGAAAACTGCGCAGTATTGTCCAGAGGAGACACCGAAATGGTCAGGCAAACACAGGAAGAGGGAGATGTGAAAGTTATTATAGGGGAGGAAGTAGATAAGATTAGGACGAGGAAAACCATAAAGTTCGTGGGGAGGAAAGAAGAAATTATGTGGAGGATAGCAGTGAGAGGAGAGGAAATGGTGAGGGAAACAGGGGGAACAAAGAGGGAGGCTCTTTTTATCAAAACGGGAGATAAAACTTACGTGGATGTTTTAAAGAAGATGAAGTCCCAGGTCAACGTGGAAGGCCTGGGCATCAAAGTAGAAAATGTCAAGAAAACAAATGATGGAGACCTCCTGGTGAAGTTAAAAGGGAGGGGGCGGCCGAAAGGCTTAAAGAGGAGTTCAAATGAAAAATGGGGGAGCTGTCAATGACGGTCAAGAACAGGGAGGCAAACTTTGACATACTGGACATCGACCCCTCAATCAGCACACAAGAGTTAAAAGCTGCGGTCTGCGATTGGACGGTATTGAAACAGACCGAGGTGAATGTAAAGAGCCTGAGGGAAAATAGGGAAGGGGGGGTGGCCAGATCGCCACGGTATCGGTGGAGTAGAAAAAGCGGAGGTGCTACGGGGGCACAGAAGTGTGAAGGTGCACTGGCAGTACTGCAGTGTAAGGGAGCGGTACACCCCAGTCCGGTGTTATAGGTTGTAGCATGATAAAAATACAATGCTTTTTTTGTATTGTATTATGAGAAACTCACGGAGGTACGTTAATTCAATTAAGCCACCCACTGAGTATGCAACTTTATACACATTTATGTATAGGTGGAATAACGGGATGTAAATAATTAAATGGGTGTTTAGAGGAATATTTTTATTAATATTCTTCATGTGATTTAACCAATCCATGAGTATTTTATTATTTAATGTGGGGATTTTATTTGACTGCCATTAGTAACACTGTTTGCTGATGTCAATTGTAAAGTAAAGGGAAGCTGTTGAAAGCACTTGTCTGATACTTGTCGAACTATTAAGTCGGGGTATCGATGAGGACAAGTCGTAAGTATATAAAATGGCCGGTGGCACATGGTTTAATCCATATATTTTGGGAACTATAGTGGTGAAAAACCCTTGGTAACAAGGGTTTTTCACCTCTCGTATATATTTTCACGGCTATAACCCCCAATTTCTTTTTAGGGTTTTTTTCTATACTGCATAGTTTTTACAAGCAGATTTTACAATATTTTTTTGCCAATTGATGGTTTGATAGTTTTTATGGGTGATGGTTATCAATGATAGGATGATCAAGAACAGATTTTAAGAAGCTTCAATTTCGGATGATTCCTGTATGGTATATATTCTCGTAGGGATAGCTGACAGACCAAAGTTCTCCGTCCAGGGTTGTTGAGATGTTTCGTACATCGGATTACGATTAACGTTATAGAGCGACAAGAGCTTCTAACGGCGTTTCCAGTTCAAAGGACGAAGCTGGACTTATGCTTGTTGGTGACGACTGCCGAATAATTTCATCGATTATTAACCGCATGGCTGAATCTTGTTCCATAAGTCAGATGTTGCTTGTCAATTAAGCCAATTGACGTCTAATAGTTTGGACACTAACCGCAAGTAACATTTAAAGTTTTATTTGTTTTTATCTGAACTTTGAGCACATTATTCATTTTATAACTTCATGTTGTAACGTTTAATGACACATTAACTTTTATATTCTACTGTTTAGTAATTTCACACTTTATTAAGACGTCTATCAAATTCACAATTTTAACATTACATTCTTTCAATTCTTTAGAGTTGAAATATCAACTTTGCTATTGTATATCGCACTGAAATTATATTTCAGTTTAATCTTATTATATTAGAGATACTTTTGACCTACTTGTATGTATATGGTTAATTATTACTGTTGTAAAGCGGTAACTGGTATACCATTTACGGGTTGCTAAAGATTTAGTGTATTGTATATTTTGATCTCAGTTAGTTGATAACATTAGAAATTGTTAAACATTTTAAATTAACTAATTATTGATAACTGATTATCATTTCATAAATAGAGTTGATCACCCCATATTTTTGAGACAGGTTATTACAACATATATTCAAGGTACCATCCATTTAATTAAACTGTTTCATTGGCAACAAAGTGTTTTATTTGATTCACAAACGTAAAAGCAAAACGACATAAATAACATATTTAAAAAGTTACAATAGCTAATTTTTTGTTCATTATTGGTTTCTTGGTTAATCAGTAAATTTCTTGAATGTCCTACTAATCAAGTGGCGCCATATAAAATAATAAAGGACAAGCTTTCAAATATTCCTCACTAACTCATGACCTTATGTTTTCCGGCGAAAAGCGAACCTTTGGCAATGTAATCTCACTTCTTGGAGTAACAACAACAAGGTAAGGTTACAAGGTGCCTGGAGTACGGGCACAACACCTACTCCTGTAAAGGTAAGGACAGGAGTAGGATATGCTTTAATTGTATCAAGGAAGGGCACAGCGCGCGAGAGTGCCCCAACGAAGAGGCCTGTCTGTCGTGCAATGAGTCCGGGCATAGAATGGACGCTTTGAGATGCCCAAAATACAGGGAACTGGTACTGGGTAAAAAATTATAAAAATGATCAAAAAATATGACACCTGTACCAGTGAGTATCTTACTTCTATTCATGTTTGTTTACTTATTCATGTATGTATCTATTTATTTATTTATATTTATTTAATTTTATAACTGTGCGTGTATCTTCTGTCCATTTTATTTATAAATTGTTTGTGTTCACTCTAGTCATTTATACAATTAATTTTAACCTGTGTGGTATATACACCCTTTATTTAAGTGTTAATTTATTCTTTTTAACTTATTCATATTTATTTATTTTTACAACTGTGTGTGTCGTTTCTGTTTACACAATTTTATCCATGTATCGTGTGATCGTTATATATGTCCACAGTTATTTTATTTATACAATCTGTTTAGTCACTATAGTCCTTTACAGCACTAATTTTACTTCATGTTGCGTTTTGCGTGTTCTTATTTGTTTTATTTATACACTTCATGTACGTACTATAGTCGTTTTAAGTAATTATTTTACCCTGAGTAGCGTCCCATATACACATTTTATTTATTTAAGTGTTAATTTATTTATTTATTTAATGTTAATATATTTTATTTGTTTACATAATCCTAGTGTATGTACCCGGCACCACACTGGGAAACAA